>OZ012737.1:221234295-221793058 GCA_963859935.3 Lathyrus sativus | reverse complement strand
CAATATCACTATGTAAACCATTACCAAAGTTCCAAGTCAAAAAACTCATCAATTTCACCATAAAAACCAATACAAAAGTTCAAAGTTAAAAAATTCAACACTTTCAATATAAATACTATAAAAAGGTCCAAAGTTAAAAAAAAAAACTCCCCAATTTCACTATAAAAAACCATTACAAAAATTCCTAGTAAAAAATTCAACAATTTCACTATAAAAACCATAACAAAAGCTCCATTTGAAAAAACTCACCAATTTCACTATAAAGACCTATACAAAAGTTCAAAGTTAAAAAACTCACCAATTTCGATATAAAGACCATAAGAAAAGTCAAGTGAAAAACATCACCAATTTCACCATAAAAACCATTACAAAAGTTGAAAGTTAAAAAACTCACGAATTTCACTATAAAAACCATAAAACAACTCCAATTTAATAAACTCACGAATTTCACTATAAAGACCATAACAAAAGTTCAAAGTTAAAAAATTCCCCAATATCACTATATAAACCATTACAAAAGGTCCAAGTCAAAAAAACTCATCAATTTCTCCTTAAAAACCAATACCAAAGTTCAAAGTTAAAACATTCACCAATTTCACTATAAAGACCATAAAAAAGTTCAAAGTTAAAAAAACTCCTCAATTTCACGATAAAAACCATTACAAGAGTTCCTAGTCAAAAGATCAACGATTTCACTATAAAAACCACAACAAAAGTTCCAATTGAAAAAACTCACCAATTTCACTATAAAGACCATAAAAAAGTTCAAAGTTAAAAAACTCCCAAATTTCACTATAAAAACAATTACGAAAGTTCTTATTCAAAAATTCAACAATTCCACTATCAAAACCATAACAAAAGTTCCATTTGTAAAAACTCACCAGTTTCAGTATAAAGAACATTTAAAAGTTCAAATTTTTAAAAACTCACAAGTTTCAATATAAAGACCATAGGTAAAGTTCCAAGTGAAAAGAATCATCTATTTCACCCTAAAAACTACCAAAAATGTTGAAGGTTAAAAAAAACTCCGCAATTTCACTATAATTCCATTACAAAAGTTCCTAGTAAAAAATTCAACAATTTCACAATAAAAACCATAACAAAAGTTCCATTTGAAAAAACTCACAAATTTCAATATAAAGACCATTACAAAAGTTCAAAGTTAAAAAAACCCACCAATTTCAATACAAAGACCATAAGAAAAGTTCCATGTGAAAAAAATCACAAATTTCACCATAAAAACCATTACTAAAGTTCAAAGTTAAAAAAGTAACCAGTTTCACTATAAAATCCATAACAAAAATTCCAATTAAAAAAACTTTAGAATTTCACTATAAAGACCATAACAAAAGTTCAAGGTTAAAACATTTCCCAATATCACTATGTAAACCATTACCAAAGTTCCAAGTCAAAAAACTCATCAATTTCACCATAAAAACCAATACAAAAGTTCAAAGTTAAAAAATTCAACACTTTCAATATAAATACTATAAAAAGGTCCAAAGTTAAAAAAAAAACTCCCCAATTTCACTATAAAAAACCATTACAAAAGTTCCTAGTAAAAAATTCAACAATTTCACTATAAAAACCATAACAAAAGCTCCATTTGAAAAAACTCACCAATTTCACTATAAAGACCTATACAAAAGTTCAAAGTTAAAAAACTCACCAATTTCGATATAAAGACCATAAGAAAAGTCAAGTGAAAAACATCACCAATTTCACCATAAAAACCATTACAATAGTTGAAAGTTAAAAAACTCACGAATTTCACTATAAAAACCATAAAACAACTCCAATTTAATAAACTCACGAATTTCACTATAAAGACCATAACAAAAGTTCAAAGTTAAAAAATTCCCCAATATCACTATATAAACCATTACAAAAGGTCCAAGTCAAAAAAACTCATCAATTTCTCCTTAAAAACCAATACCAAAGTTCAAAGTTAAAACATTCACTAATTTCACTATAAAGACCATAAAAAAGTTCAAAGTTAAAAAAACTCCTCAATTTCACGATAAAAACCATTACAAGAGTTCCTAGTCTAAAGATCAACGGTTTCACTATAAAAACCACAACGAAAGTTCCAATTGAAAAAACTCACCAATTTCACTATAAAGACCATAAAAAAGTTCAAAGTTAAAAAACTCCCAAATTTCACTATAAAAACAATTACGAAAATTCTTATTCAAAAATTCAACAATTCCACTATCAAAACCATAACAAAAGTTCCATTTGTAAAAACTCACCAGTTTCAGTATAAAGAACATTTAAAAGTTCAAATTTTTAAAAACTCACAAGTTTCAATATAAAGACCATAGGTAAAGTTCCAAGGGAAAAGAATCATCTATTTCACCCTAAAAACTACCAAAAATGTTGAAGGTTAAAAAAAACTCCGCAATTTCACTATAATTCCATTACAAAAGTTCCTAGTAAAAAATTCAACAATTTCACTATAAAAACCATAACAAAAGTTCCATTTGAAAAAACTCACAAATTTCAATATAAAGACCATTACAAAAGTTCAAAGTTAAGAAAACCCACCAATTTCAATACAAAGACCATAAGAAAAGTTCCATGTGAAAAAAATCGCAAATTTCACCATAAAAACCATTACTAAAGTTCAAAGTTAAAAAAGTAACCAGTTTCACTATAAAATCCATAACAAAAATTCCAATTAAAAAAACTTTAGAATTTCACTATAAAGACCATAACAAAAGTTCAAGGTTAAAACATTTCCCAATATCACTATGTAAACCATTACCAAAGTTCCAAGTCAAAAAACTCATCAATTTCACCATAAAAACCAATACAAAAGTTCAAAGTTAAAAAATTCAACACTTTCAATATAAATACTATAAAAAGGTCCAAAGTTAAAAAAAAAAACTCCCCAATTTCACTATAAAAAACCATTACAAAAGTTCCTAGTAAAAAATTCAACAATTTCACTATAAAAACCATAACAAAAGCTCCATTTGAAAAAACTCACCAATTTCACTATAAAGACCTATACAAAAGTTCAAAGTTAAAAAACTCACCAATTTCAATATAAAGACCATAAGAAAAGTCAAGTGAAAAAAATCACCAATTTCACCATAAAAACCATTACAAAAGTTGAAAGTTAAAAAACTCACGAATTTCACTATAAAAACCATAAAACAACTCCAATTTAATAAACTCACGAATTTCACTATAAAGACCATAACAAAAGTTCAAAGTTAAAAAATTCCCCAATATCACTATATAAACCATTACAAAAGGTCCAAGTCAAAAAAACTCATCAATTTCTCCTTAAAAACCAATACCAAAGTTCAAAGTTAAAACATTCACCAATTTCACTATAAAGACCATAAAAAAGTTCAAAGTTAAAAAAACTCCTCAATTTCACGATAAAAACCATTACAAGAGTTCCTAGTCTAAAGATCAACGGTTTCACTATAAAAACCACAACGAAAGTTCCAATTGAAAAAACTCACCAATTTCACTATAAAGACCATAAAAAAGTTCAAAGTTAAAAAACTCCCAAATTTCACTATAAAAACAATTACGAAAATTCTTATTCAAAAATTCAACAATTCCACTATCAAAACCATAACAAAAGTTCCATTTGTAAAAACTCACCAGTTTCAGTATAAAGAACATTTAAAAGTTCAAATTTTAAAAAACTCACAAGTTTCAATATAAAGACCATAGGTAAAGTTCCAAGGGAAAAGAATCATCTATTTCACCCTAAAAACTACCAAAAATGTTGAAGGTTAAAAAAAACTCCGCAATTTCACTATAATTCCATTACAAAAGTTCCTAGTAAAAAATTCAACAATTTCACTATAAAAACCATAACAAAAGTTCCATTTGAAAAAACTCACAAATTTCAATATAAAGACCATTACAAAAGTTCAAAGTTAAGAAAACCCACCAATTTCAATACAAAGACCATAAGAAAAGTTCCATGTGAAAAAAATCACAAATTTCACCATAAAAACCATTACTAAAGTTCAAAGTTAAAAAAGTAACCAGTTTCACTATAAAATCCATAACAAAAATTCCAATTAAAAAAACTTTAGAATTTCACTATAAAGACCATAACAAAAGTTCAAGGTTAAAACATTTCCCAATATCACTATGTAAACCATTACCAAAGTTCCAAGTCAAAAAACTCATCAATTTCACCATAAAAACCAATACAAAAGTTCAAAGTTAAAAAATTCAACACTTTCAATATAAATACTATAAAAAGGTCCAAAGTTAAAAAAAAAAACTCCCCAATTTCACTATAAAAAACCATTACAAAAGTTCCTAGTAAAAAATTCAACAATTTCACTATAAAAACCATAACAAAAGCTCCATTTGAAAAAACTCACCAATTTCACTATAAAGACCTATACAAAAGTTCAAAGTTAAAAAACTCACCAATTTCAATATAAAGACCATAAGAAAAGTCAAGTGAAAAAAATCACCAATTTCACCATAAAAACCATTACAAAAGTTGAAAGTTAAAAAACTCACGAATTTCACTATAAAAACCATAAAACAACTCCAATTTAATAAACTCACGAATTTCACTATAAAGACCATAACAAAAGTTCAAAGTTAAAAAATTTCCCAATATCACTATATAAACCATTACAAAAGGTCCAAGTCAAAAAAACTCATCAATTTCTCCTTAAAAACCAATACCAAAGTTCAAAGTTAAAACATTCACCAATTTCACAATAAAGACCATAAAAAAGTTCAAAGTTAAAAAACTCCTCAATTTCACGATAAAAACCATTACAAGAGTTCCTAGTCAAAAGATCAACGGTTTTACTATAAAAACCACAACGAAAGTTCTAATTGAAAAAACTCACCAATTTCACTATAAAGACCATAAAAAAGTTCAAAGTTAAAAAACTCCCAAATTTCACTATAAAAACAATTACGAAAATTCTTATTCAAAAATTCAACAATTCCACTATCAAAACCATAACAAAAGTTCCATTTGTAAAAACTCACCAATTTCAGTATAAAGAACATTTAAAAGTTCAAATTTTTAAAAACTCACAAGTTTCAATATAAAGACCATAGGTAAAGTTCCAAGGGAAAAGAATCATCTATTTCACCCTAAAAACTACCAAAAATGTTGAAGGTTAAAAAAAACTCCGCAATTTCACTATAATTCCATTACAAAAGTTCCTAGTAAAAAATTCAACAATTTCACTATAAAAACCATAACAAAAGTTCCATTTGAAAAAACTCACAAATTTCAATATAAAGACCATTACAAAAGTTCAAAGTTAAGAAAACCCACCAATTTCAATACAAAGACCATAAGAAAAGTTCCATGTGAAAAAAATCACAAATTTCACCATAAAAACCATTACTAAAGTTCAAAGTTAAAAAAGTAACCAGTTTAACTATAAAATCCATAACAAAAATTCCAATTAAAAAAACTTTAGAATTTCACTATAAAGACCATAACAAAAGTTCAAGGTTAAAACATTTCCCAATATCACTATGTAAACCATTACCAAAGTTCCAAGTCAAAAAACTCATCAATTTCACCATAAAAACCAATACAAAAGTTCAAAGTTAAAAAATTCAACACTTTCAATATAAATACTATAAAAAGGTCCAAAGTTAAAAAAAAAAACTCCCCAATTTCACTATAAAAAACCATTACAAAAGTTCCTAGTAAAAAATTCAACAATTTCACTATAAAAACCATAACAAAAGCTCCATTTGAAAAAACTCACCAATTTCACTATAAAGACCTATACAAAAGTTCAAAGTTAAAAAACTCACCAATTTCAATATAAAGACCATAAGAAAAGTCAAGTGAAAAAAATCACCAATTTCACCATAAAAACCATTACAAAAGTTGAAAGTTAAAAAACTCACGAATTTCACTATAAAAACCATAAAACAACTCCAATTTAATAAACTCACGAATTTCACTATAAAGACCATAACAAAAGTTCAAAGTTAAAAAATTTCCCAATATCACTATATAAACCATTACAAAAGGTCCAAGTCAAAAAAACTCATCAATTTCTCCTTAAAAACCAATACCAAAGTTCAAAGTTAAAACATTCACCAATTTCACTATAAAGACCATAAAAAAGTTCAAAGTTAAAAAAACTCCTCAATTTCACGATAAAAACCATTACAAGAGTTCCTAGTCAAAAGATCAACGGTTTCACTATAAAAACCACAACGAAAGTTCTAATTGAAAAACTCACCAATTTCACTATAAAGACCATAAAAAAGTTCAAAGTTAAAAAACTCCCAAATTTCACTATAAAAACAATTACGAAAATTCTTATTCAAAAATTCAACAATTCCACTATCAAAACCATAACAAAAGTTCCATTTGTAAAAACTCACCAATTTCAGTATAAAGAACATTTAAAAGTTCAAATTTTTAAAAACTCACAAGTTTCAATATAAAGACCATAGGTAAAGTTCCAAGGGAAAAGAATCATCTATTTCACCCTAAAAACTACCAAAAATGTTGAAGGTTAAAAAAAACTCCGCAATTTCACTATAATTCCATTACAAAAGTTCCTAGTAAAAAATTCAACAATTTCACTATAAAAACCATAACAAAAGTTCCATTTGAAAAAACTCACAAATTTCAATATAAAGACCATTACAAAAGTTCAAAGTTAAAAAAACCCACCAATTTCAATACAAAGACCATAAGAAAAGTTCCATGTGAAAAAAATCACAAATTTCACCATAAAAACCATTACTAAAGTTCAAAGTTAAAAAAGTAACCAGTTTAACTATAAAATCCATAACAAAAATTCCAATTAAAAAAACTTTAAAATTTCACTATAAAGACCATAACAAAATTTCAAGGTTAAAACATTTCCCAATATCACTATGTAAACCATTACCAAAGTTCCAAGTCAAAAAACTCATCAATTTCACCATAAAAACCAATACAAAAGTTCAAAGTTAAAAAATTCAACAATTTCAATATAAATACTATAAAAAGGTCCAAAGATAAAAAAAACTCCCCAATTTCACTATAAAAAACCATTACAAAAGTTCCTAGTAAAAAATTCAACAATTTCACTATAAAAACCATAACAAAAGCTCCATTTGAAAAAACTCACCAATTTCACTATAAAGACCTATACAAAAGTTCAAAGTTAAAAAACTCACCAATTTCGATATAAAGACCATAAGAAAAGTCAAGTGAAAAAAATCACCAATTTCACCATAAAAACCATTACAAAAGTTGAAAGTTAAAAAACTCACGAATTTCACTATAAAAACCATAAAATTACTCCAATTTAATAAACTCACGAATTTCACTATAAAGACCATAACAAAAGTTCAAAGTTAAAAAATTCCCCAATATCACTATATAAACCATTACAAAAGGTCCAAGTCAAAAAAACTCATCAATTTCTCCTTAAAAACCAATACCAAAGTTCAAAGTTAAAACATTCACCAATTTCACTATAAAGACCATAAAAAAGTTCAAAGTTAAAAAAAACTCCTCAATTTCACTATAAAAACCATTACAAGAGTTCCTAGTCAAAAGATCAACGATTTCACTATAAATACCACAACGAAAGTTCCAATTGAAAAAACTCACCAATTTCACTATAAAGACCATAAAAAAGTTCAAAGTTAAAAAACTCCCAAATTTCACTATAAAAACAATTACGAAAGTTCTTATTCAAAAATTCAACAATTCCACTATCAAAACCATAACAAAAGTTCCATTTGTAAAAACTCACCAGTTTCAGTATAAAGAACATTTAAAAGTTCAAATTTTAAAAAACTCACAAGTTTCAATATAAAGACCATAGGTAAAGTTCCAAGGGAAAAGAATCATCTATTTCACCCTAAAAACTACCAAAAATGTTGAAGGTTAAAAAAAACTCCGCAATTCCACTATAATTCCATTACAAAAGTTCCTAGTAAAAAATTCAACAATTTCACTATAAAAACCATAACAAAAGTTCCATTTGAAAAAACTCACAAATGTCAATATAAAGACCATAACAAAAGTTCAAAGTTAAAAAATCCACCAATTTCAATACAAAGACCATAAGAAAAGTTCCATGTGAAAAAAATCACAAATTTCACCATAAAAACCATTACTAAAGTTCAAAGTTAAAAAAGTAACCAGTTTAACTATAAAATCCATAACAAAAATTCCAATTAAAAAAACTTTAGAATTTCACTATAAAGACCATAACAAAAGTTCAAGGTTAAAACATTTCCCAATATCACTATGTAAACCATTACCAAAGTTCCAAGTCAAAAAACTCATCAATTTCACCATAAAAACCAATACAAAAGTTCAAAGTTAAAAAATTCAACACTTTCAATATAAATACTATAAAAAGGTCCAAAGATAAAAAAAAACTCCCCAATTTCACTATAAAAAACCATTACAAAAGTTCCTAGTAAAAAATTCAACAATTTCACTATAAAAACCATAACAAAAGCTCCATTTGAAAAAACTCACCAATTTCACTATAAAGACCTATACAAAAGTTCAAAGTTAAAAAACTCACCAATTTCAATATAAAGACCATAAGAAAAGTCAAGTGAAAAAAATCACCAATTTCACCATAAAAACCATTACAAAAGTTGAAAGTTAAAAAACTCACGAATTTCACTATAAAAACCATAAAACAACTCCAATTTAATAAACTCACGAATTTCACTATAAAGACCATAACAAAAGTTCAAAGTTAAAAAATTCCCCAATATCACTATATAAACCATTACAAAAGGTCCAAGTCAAAAAAACTCATCAATTTCTCCTTAAAAACCAATACCAAAGTTCAAAGTTAAAACATTCACCAATTTCACTATAAAGACCATAAAAAAGTTCAAAGTTAAAAAAACTCCTCAATTTCACGATAAAAACCATTACAAGAGTTCCTAGTCAAAAGATCAACGGTTTCACTATAAAAACCACAACGAAAGTTCCAATTGAAAAAACTCACCAATTTCACTATAAAGACCATAAAAAAGTTCAAAGTTAAAAAACTCCCAAATTTCACTATAAAAACAATTACGAAAGTTCTTATTCAAAAATTCAACAATTCCACTATCAAAACCATAACAAAAGTTCCATTTGTAAAAACTCACCAGTTTCAGTATAAAGAACATTTAAAAGTTCAAATTTTAAAAAACTCACAAGTTTCAATATAAAGACCATAGGTAAAGTTCCAAGTGAAAAGAATCAATAATTTCACCCTAAAAACTACCAAAAATGTTGAAGGTTAAAAAAAACTCCGCAATTCCACTATAATTCCATTACAAAAGTTCCTAGTAAAAAATTCAACAATTTCACTATAAAAACCATAACAAAAGTTCCATTTGAAAAAACTCACAAATTTCAATATAAAGACCATTACAAAAGTTCAAAGTTAAAAAAACCCACCAATTTCAATACAAAGACCATAAGAAAAGTTCCATGTGAAAAAAATCACAAATTTCACCATAAAAACCATTACTAAAGTTCAAAGTTAAAAAAGTAACCAGTTTCACTATAAAATCCATAACAAAAATTCCAATTAAAAAAACTTTAGAATTTCACTATAAAGACCATAACAAAAGTTCAAGGTTAAAACATTTCCCAATATCACTATGTAAACCATTACCAAAGTTCCAAGTCAAAAAACTCATCAATTTCACCATAAAAACCAATACAAAAGTTCAAAGTTAAAAAATTCAACACTTTCAATATAAATACTATAAAAAGGTCCAAAGTTAAAAAAAAAAACTCCCCAATTTCACTATAAAAAAGCATTACAAAAGTTCCTAGTAAAAAATTCAACAATTTCACTATAAAAACCATAACAAAAGCTCCATTTGAAAAAACTCACCAATTTCACTATAAAGACCTATACAAAAGTTCAAAGTTAAAAAACTCACCAATTTCAATATAAAGACCATAAGAAAAGTCAAGTGAAAAAAATCACCAATTTCACCATAAAAACCATTACAAAAGTTGAAAGTTAAAAAACTCACGAATTTCACTATAAAAACCATAAAACAACTCCAATTTAATAAACTCACGAATTTCACTATAAAGACCATAACAAAAGTTCAAAGTTAAAAAATTCCCCAATATCACTATATAAACCATTACAAAAGGTCCAAGTCAAAAAAACTCATCAATTTCTCCTTAAAAACCAATACCAAAGTTCAAAGTTAAAACATTCACCAATTTCACTATAAAGACCATAAAAAAGTTCAAAGTTAAAAAAACTCCTCAATTTCACTATAAAAACCATTACAAGAGTTCCTAGTCAAAAGATCAACGATTTCACTATAAAAACCACAACGAAAGTTCCAATTGAAAAAACTCACCAATTTCACTATAAAGACCAAAAAAAAGTTCAAAGTTAAAAAACTCCCAAATTTCACTATAAAAACAATTACGAAAGTTCTTATTCAAAAATTCAACAATTCCACTATCAAAACCATAACAAAAGTTCCATTTGTAAAAACTCACCAGTTTCAGTATAAAGAACATTTAAAAGTTCAAATTTTAAAAAACTCACAAGTTTCAATATAAAGACCATAGGTAAAGTTCCAAGTGAAAAGAATCAATAATTTCACCCTAAAAACTACCAAAAATGTTGAAGGTTAAAAAAAACTCCGCAATTTCACTATAATTCCATTACAAAAGTTCCTAGTAAAAAATTCAACAATTTCACTATAAAAACCATAACAAAAGTTCCATTTGAAAAAACTCACAAATTTCAATATAAAGACCATTACAAAAGTTCAAAGTTAAAAAAACCCACCAATTTCAATACAAAGACCATAAGAAAAGTTCCATGTGAAAAAAATCACAAATTTCACCATAAAAACCATTACTAAAGTTCAAAGTTAAAAAAGTAACCAGTTTAACTATAAAATCCATAACAAAAATTCCAATTAAAAAAACTTTAGAATTTCACTATAAAGACCATAACAAAAGTTCAAGGTTAAAACATTTCCCAATATCACTATGTAAACCATTACCAAAGTTCCAAGTCAAAAAACTCATCAATTTCACCATAAAAACCAATACAAAAGTTCAAAGTTAAAAAATTCAACAATTTCAATATAAATACTATAAAAAGGTCCAAAGATAAAAAAAAACTCCCCAATTTCACTATAAAAAACCATTACAAAAGTTCCTAGTAAAAAATTCAACAATTTCACTATAAAAACCATAACAAAAGCTCCATTTGAAAAAACTCACCAATTTCACTATAAAGACCTATACAAAAGTTCAAAGTTAAAAAACTCACCAATTTCAATATAAAGACCATAAGAAAAGTCAAGTGAAAAAAATCACCAATTTCACCATAAAAACCATTACAAAAGTTGAAAGTTAAAAAACTCACGAATTTCACTATAAAAACCATAAAATAACTCCAATTTAATAAACTCACGAATTTCACTATGAAGACCATAACAAAAGTTCAAAGTTAAAAAATTCCCCAATATCACTATATAAACCATTACAAAAGGTCCAAGTCAAAAAAACTCATCAATTTCTCCTTAAAAACCAATACCAAAGTTCAAAGTTAAAACATTCACCAATTTCACTATAAAGACCATAAAGAAGTTCAAAGTTAAAAAAACTCCTCAATTTCACGATAAAAACCATTACAAGAGTTCCTAGTCAAAAGATCAACGGTTTCACTATAAAAACCACAACGAAAGTTCCAATTGAAAAAACTCACCAATTTCACTATAAAGACCATAAAAAAGTTCAAAGTTAAAAAACTCCCAAATTTCACTATAAAAACAATTACGAAAATTCTTATTAAAAAATTCAACAATTTCACTATCAAAACCATAACTAAAGTTCCATTTGTAAAAACTCACCAGTTTCAGTATAAAGAACATTTAAAAGTTCAAATTTTAAAAAACTCACAAGTTTCAATATAAAGACCATAGGTAAAGTTCCAAGTGAAAAGAATCAATAATTTCACCCTAAAAACTACCAAAAATGTTGAAGGTTAAAAAAAACTCCGCAATTTCACTATAATTCCATTACAAAAGTTCCTAGTAAAAAATTCAACAATTTCACTATAAAAACCATAACAAAAGTTCCATTTGAAAAAACTCACAAATTTCAATATAAAGACCATTACAAAAGTTCAAAGTTAAAAAAACCCACCAATTTCAATACAAAGACCATAAGAAAAGTTCCATGTGAAAAAAATCACAAATTTCACCATAAAAACCATTACTAAAGTTCAAAGTTAAAAAAGTAACCAGTTTCACTATAAAATCCATAACAAAAATTCCAATTAAAAAAACTTTAAAATTTCACTATAAAGACCATAACAAAAGTTCAAGGTTAAAACATTTCCCAATATCACTATGTAAACCATTACCAAAGTTCCAAGTCAAAAAACTCATCAATTTCACCATAAAAACCAATACAAAAGTTCAAAGTTAAAAAATTCAACAATTTCAATATAAATACTATAAAAAGGTCCAAAGATAAAAAAAAACTCCCCAATTTCACTATAAAAAACCATTACGAAAGTTCCTAGTAAAAAATTCAACAATTTCACTATAAAAACCATAACAAAAGCTCCATTTGAAAAAACTCACCAATTTCACTATAAAGACCTATACAAAAGTTCAAAGTTAAAAAACTCACCAATTTCAATATAAAGACCATAAGAAAAGTCAAGTGAAAAAAATCACCAATTTCACCATAAAAACCATTACAAAAGTTGAAAGTTAAAAAACTCACGAATTTCACTATAAAAACCATAAAATTACTCCAATTTAATAAACTCAAGAATTTCACTATAAAGACCATAACAAAAGTTCAAAGTTAAAAAATTCCCCAATATCACTATATAAACCATTACAAAAGGTCCAAGTCAAAAAAAACTCATCAATTTCTCCTTAAAAACCAATACCAAAGTTCAAAGTTAAAACATTCACCAATTTCACTATAAAGACCATAAAAAAGTTCAAAGTTAAAAAAACTCCTCAATTTCACGATAAAAACCATTACAAGAGTTCCTAGTCAAAAGATCAACGGTTTCACTATAAGAACCACAACGAAAGTTCCAATTGAAAAAACTCACCAATTTCACTATAAAGACCATAAAAAAGTTCAAAGTTAAAAAACTCCCAAATTTCACTATAAAAACAATTACGAAAATTCTTATTAAAAAATTCAACAATTTCACTATCAAAACCATAACTAAAGTTCCATTTGTAAAAATCACCAGTTTCAGTATAAAGAACATTTAAAAGTTCAAATTTTAAAAAACTCACAAGTTTCAATATAAAGACCATAGGTAAAGTTCCAAGTGAAAAGAATCAATAATTTCACCCTAAAAACTACCAAAAATGTTGAAGGTTAAAAAAAACACCGCAATTTCACTATAATTCCATTACAAAAGTTCCTAGTAAAAAATTCAACAATTTCACTATAAAAACCATAACAAAAGTTCCTTTTGAAAAAACTCACAAATTTCAATATAAAGACCATTACAAAAGTTCAAAGTTAAAAAAACCCACCAATTTCAATACAAAGACCATAAGAAAAGTTCCATGTGAAAAAAATCACAAATTTCACCATAAAAACCATTACTAAAGTTCAAAGTTAAAAAAGTAACCAGTTTCACTATAAAATCCATAACAAAAATTCCAATTAAAAAAACTTTAAAATTTCACTATAAAGACCATAACAAAAGTTCAAGGTTAAAACATTTCCCAATATCACTATGTAAACCATTACCAAAGTTCCAAGTCAAAAAACTCATCAATTTCACCATAAAAACCAATACAAAAGTTCAAAGTTAAAAAATTCAACAATTTCAATATAAATACTATAAAAAGGTCCAAAGATAAAAAAAAAACTCCCGAATTTCACTATAAAAAAACCATTACAAAAGTTCCTAGTAAAAAATTCAACAATTTCACTATAAAAACCATAACAAAAGCTCCATTTGAAAAAACTCACCAATTTCACTATAAAGACCTATACAAAAGTTCAAAGTTAAAAAACTCACCAATTTCAATATAAAGACCATAAGAAAAGTCAAGTGAAAAAAATCACCAATTTCACCATAAAAACCATTACAAAAGTTGAAAGTTAAAAAACTCACGAATTTCACTATAAAAACCATAAAATTACTCCAATTTAATAAACTCACGAATTTCACTATAAAGACCATAACAAAAGTTCAAAGTTAAAAAATTCCCCAATATCACTATATAAACCATTACAAAAGGTCCAAGTCAAAAAAACTCATCAATTTCTCCTTAAAAACCAATACCAAAGTTCAAAGTTAAAACATTCACCAATTTCACTATAAAGACCATAAAAAAGTTCAAAGTTAAAAAAACTCCTCAATTTCACGATAAAAACCATTACAAGAGTTCCTAGTCAAAAGATCAACGGTTTCACTATAAAAACCACAACGAAAGTTCCAATTGAAAAAACTCACCAATTTCACTATAAAGACCATAAAAAAGTTCAAAGTTAAAAAACTCCCAAATTTCACTATAAAAACAATTACGAAAATTCTTATTAAAAAATTCAACAATTTCACTATCAAAACCATAACTAAAGTTCCATTTGTAAAAACTCACCAGTTTCAGTATAAAGAACATTTAAAAGTTCAAATTTTAAAAAACTCACAAGTTTCAATATAAAGACCATAGGTAAAGTTCCAAGTGAAAAGAATCAATAATTTCACCCTAAAAACTACCAAAAATGTTGAAGGTTAAAAAAAACTCCGCAATTTCACTATAATTCCATTACAAAAGTTCCTAGTAAAAAATTCAACAATTTCACTATAAAAACCATAACAAAAGTTCCATTTGAAAAAACTCACAAATTTCAATATAAAGACCATTACAAAAGTTCAAAGTTAAAAAAACCCACCAATTTCAATACAAAGACCATAAGAAAAGTTCCATGTGAAAAAAATCACAAATTTCACCATAAAAACCATTACTAAAGTTCAAAGTTAAAAAAGTAACCAGTTTCACTATAAAATCCATAACAAAAATTCCAATTAAAAAAACTTTAAAATTTCACTATAAAGACCATAACAAAAGTTCAAGGTTAAAACATTTCCCAATATCACTATGTAAACCATTACCAAAGTTCCAAGTCAAAAAACTCATCAATTTCACCATAAAAACCAATACAAAAGTTCAAAGTTAAAAAATTCAACAATTTCAATATAAATACTATAAAAAGGTCCAAAGATAAAAAAAAAACTCCCCAATTTCACTATAAAAAACCATTACAAAAGTTCCTAGTAAAAAATTCAACAATTTCACTATAAAAACCATAACAAAAGCTCCATTTGAAAAAACTCACCAATTTCACTATAAAGACCTATACAAAAGTTCAAAGTTAAAAAACTCACCAATTTCAATATAAAGACCATAAGAAAAGTCAAGTGAAAAAAATCACCAATTTCACCATAAAAACCATTACAAAAGTTGAAAGTTAAAAAACTCACGAATTTCACTATAAAAACCATAAAATTACTCCAATTTAATAAACTCAAGAATTTCACTATAAAGACCATAACAAAAGTTCAAAGTTAAAAAATTCCACAATATCACTATATAAACCATTACAAAAGGTCCAAGTCAAAAAAAACTCATCAATTTCTCCTTAAAAACCAATACCAAAGTTCAAAGTTAAAACATTCACCAATTTCACTATAAAGACCATAAAAAAGTTCAAAGTTAAAAAAACTCCTCAATTTCACGATAAAAACCATTACAAGAGTTCCTAGTCAAAAGATCAACGGTTTCACTATAAAAACCACAACGAAAGTTCCAATTGAAAAAACTCACCAATTTCACTATAAAGACCATAAAAAAGTTCAAAGTTAAAAAACTCCCAAATTTCACTATAAAAACAATTACGAAAATTCTTATTAAAAAATTCAACAATTTCACTATCAAAACCATAACTAAAGTTCCATTTGTAAAAACTCACCAGTTTCAGTATAAAGAACATTTAAAAGTTCAAATTTTAAAAAACTCACAAGTTTCAATATAAAGACCATAGGTAAAGTTCCAAGTGAAAAGAATCAATAATTTCACCCTAAAAACTACCAAAAATGTTGAAGGTTAAAAAAAACACCGCAATTTCACTATAATTCCATTACAAAAGTTCCTAGTAAAAAATTCAACAATTTCACTATAAAAACCATAACAAAAGTTCCTTTTGAAAAAACTCACAAATTTCAATATAAAGACCATTACAAAAGTTCAAAGTTAAAAAAACCCACCAATTTCAATACAAAGACCATAAGAAAAGTTCCATGTGAAAAAAATCACAAATTTCACCATAAAAACCATTACTAAAGTTCAAAGTTAAAAAAGTAACCAGTTTCACTATAAAATCCATAACAAAAATTCCAATTAAAAAAACTTTAAAATTTCACTATAAAGACCATAACAAAAGTTCAAGGTTAAAACATTTCCCAATATCACTATGTAAACCATTACCAAAGTTCCAAGTCAAAAAACTCATCAATTTCACCATAAAAACCAATACAAAAGTTCAAAGTTAAAAAATTCAACAATTTCAATATAAATACTATAAAAAGGTCCAAAGATAAAAAAAAAACTCCCGAATTTCACTATAAAAAAACCATTACAAAAGTTCCTAGTAAAAAATTCAACAATTTCACTATAAAAACCATAACAAAAGCTCCATTTGAAAAAACTCACCAATTTCACTATAAAGACCTATACAAAAGTTCAAAGTTAAAAAACTCACCAATTTCAATATAAAGACCATAAGAAAAGTCAAGTGAAAAAAATCACCAATTTCACCATAAAAACCATTACTAAAGTTGAAAGTTAAAAAACTCACGAATTTCACTATAAAAACCATAAAATTACTCCAATTTAATAAACTCAAGAATTTCACTATAAAGACCATAACAAAAGTTCAAAGTTAAAAAATTCCCCAATATCACTATATAAACCATTACAAAAGGTCCAAGTCAAAAAAACTCATCAATTTCTCCTTAAAAACCAATACCAAAGTTCAAAGTTAAAACATTCACCAATTTCACTATAAAGACCATAAAAAAGTTCAAAGTTAAAAAAACTCCTCAATTTCACGATAAAAACCATTACAAGAGTTCCTAGTCAAAAGATCAACGGTTTCACTATAAAAACCACAACGAAAGTTCCAATTGAAAAAACTCACCAATTTCACTATAAAGACCATAAAAAAGTTCAAAGTTAAAAAACTCCCAAATTTCACTATAAAAACAATTACGAAAATTCTTATTAAAAAATTCAACAATTTCACTATCAAAACCATAACTAAAGTTCCATTTGTAAAAACTCACCAGTTTCAGTATAAAGAACATTTAAAAGTTCAAATTTTAAAAAACTCACAAGTTTCAATATAAAGACCATAGGTAAAGTTCCAAGTGAAAAGAATCAATAATTTCACCCTAAAAACTACCAAAAATGTTGAAGGTTAAAAAAAACTCCGCAATTTCACTATAATTCCATTACAAAAGTTCCTAGTAAAAAATTCAACAATTTCACTATAAAAACCATAACAAAAGTTCCATTTGAAAAAACTCACAAATTTCAATATAAAGACCATTACAAAAGTTCAAAGTTAAAAAAACCCACCAATTTCAATACAAAGACCATAAGAAAAGTTCCATGTGAAAAAAATCACAAATTTCACCATAAAAACCATTACTAAAGTTCAAAGTTAAAAAAGTAACCAGTTTCACTATAAAATCCATAACAAAAATTCCAATTAAAAAAACTTTAAAATTTCACTATAAAGACCATAACAAAAGTTCAAGGTTAAAACATTTCCCAATATCACTATGTAAACCATTACCAAAGTTCCAAGTCAAAAAACTCATCAATTTCACCATAAAAACCAATACAAAAGTTCAAAGTTAAAAAATTCAACAATTTCAATATAAATACTATAAAAAGGTCCAAAGATAAAAAAAAAACTCCCCAATTTCACTATAAAAAACCATTACGAAAGTTCCTAGTAAAAAATTCAACAATTTCACTATAAAAACCATAACAAAAGCTCCATTTGAAAAAACTCACCAATTTCACTATAAAGACCTATACAAAAGTTCAAAGTTAAAAAACTCACCAATTTCAATATAAAGACCATAAGAAAAGTCAAGTGAAAAAAATCACCAATTTCACCATAAAAACCATTACAAAAGTTGAAAGTTAAAAAACTCACGAATTTCACTATAAAAACCATAAAATTACTCCAATTTAATAAACTCAAGAATTTCACTATAAAGACCATAACAAAAGTTCAAAGTTAAAAAATTCCCCAATATCACTATATAAACCATTACAAAAGGTCCAAGTCAAAAAAAACTCATCAATTTCTCCTTAAAAACCAATACCAAAGTTCAAAGTTAAAACATTCACCAATTTCACTATAAAGACCATAAAAAAGTTCAAAGTTAAAAAAACTCCTCAATTTCACGATAAAAACCATTACAAGAGTTCCTAGTCAAAAGATCAACGGTTTCACTATAAAAACCACAACGAAAGTTCCAATTGAAAAAACTCACCAATTTCACTATAAAGACCATAAAAAAGTTCAAAGTTAAAAAACTCCCAAATTTCACTATAAAAACAATTACGAAAATTCTTATTAAAAAATTCAACAATTTCACTATCAAAACCATAACTAAAGTTCCATTTGTAAAAACTCACCAGTTTCAGTATAAAGAACATTTAAAAGTTCAAATTTTAAAAAACTCACAAGTTTCAATATAAAGACCATAGGTAAAGTTCCAAGTGAAAAGAATCAATAATTTCACCCTAAAAACTACCAAAAATGTTGAAGGTTAAAAAAAACACCGCAATTTCACTATAATTCCATTACAAAAGTTCCTAGTAAAAAATTCAACAATTTCACTATAAAAACCATAACAAAAGTTCCTTTTGAAAAAACTCACAAATTTCAATATAAAGACCATTACAAAAGTTCAAAGTTAAAAAAACCCACCAATTTCAATACAAAGACCATAAGAAAAGTTCCATGTGAAAAAAATCACAAATTTCACCATAAAAACCATTACTAAAGTTCAAAGTTAAAAAAGTAACCAGTTTCACTATAAAATCCATAACAAAAATTCCAATTAAAAAAACTTTAAAATTTCACTATAAAGACCATAACAAAAGTTCAAGGTTAAAACATTTCCCAATATCACTATGTAAACCATTACCAAAGTTCCAAGTCAAAAAACTCATCAATTTCACCATAAAAACCAATACAAAAGTTCAAAGTTAAAAAATTCAACAATTTCAATATAAATACTATAAAAAGGTCCAAAGATAAAAAAAAAACTCCCGAATTTCACTATAAAAAAACCATTACAAAAGTTCCTAGTAAAAAATTCAACAATTTCACTATAAAAACCATAACAAAAGCTCCATTTGAAAAAACTCACCAATTTCACTATAAAGACCTATACAAAAGTTCAAAGTTAAAAAACTCACCAATTTCAATATAAAGACCATAAGAAAAGTCAAGTGAAAAAAATCACCAATTTCACCATAAAAACCATTACAAAAGTTGAAAGTTAAAAAACTCACGAATTTCACTATAAAAACCATAAAATTACTCCAATTTAATAAACTCACGAATTTCACTATAAAGACCATAACAAAAGTTCAAAGTTAAAAAATTCCCCAATATCACTATATAAACCATTACAAAAGGTCCAAGTCAAAAAAACTCATCAATTTCTCCTTAAAAACCAATACCAAAGTTCAAAGTTAAAACATTCACCAATTTCACTATAAAGACCATAAAAAAGTTCAAAGTTAAAAAAACTCCTCAATTTCACGATAAAAACCATTACAAGAGTTCCTAGTCAAAAGATCAACGGTTTCACTATAAAAACCACAACGAAAGTTCCAATTGAAAAAACTCACCAATTTCACTATAAAGACCATAAAAAAGTTCAAAGTTAAAAAACTCCCAAATTTCACTATAAAAACAATTACGAAAATTCTTATTAAAAAATTCAACAATTTCACTATCAAAACCATAACTAAAGTTCCATTTGTAAAAACTCACCAGTTTCAGTATAAAGAACATTTAAAAGTTCAAATTTTAAAAAACTCACAAGTTTCAATATAAAGACCATAGGTAAAGTTCCAAGTGAAAAGAATCAATAATTTCACCCTAAAAACTACCAAAAATGTTGAAGGTTAAAAAAAACTCCGCAATTTCACTATAATTCCATTACAAAAGTTCCTAGTAAAAAATTCAACAATTTCACTATAAAAACCATAACAAAAGTTCCATTTGAAAAAACTCACAAATTTCAATATAAAGACCATTACAAAAGTTCAAAGTTAAAAAAACCCACCAATTTCAATACAAAGACCATAAGAAAAGTTCCATGTGAAAAAAATCACAAATTTCACCATAAAAACCATTACTAAAGTTCAAAGTTAAAAAAGTAACCAGTTTCACTATAAAATCCATAACAAAAATTCCAATTAAAAAAACTTTAAAATTTCACTATAAAGACCATAACAAAAGTTCAAGGTTAAAACATTTCCCAATATCACTATGTAAACCATTACCAAAGTTCCAAGTCAAAAAACTCATCAATTTCACCATAAAAACCAATACAAAAGTTCAAAGTTAAAAAATTCAACAATTTCAATATAAATACTATAAAAAGGTCCAAAGATAAAAAAAAACTCCCCAATTTCACTATAAAAAACCATTACGAAAGTTCCTAGTAAAAAATTCAACAATTTCACTATAAAAACCATAACAAAAGCTCCATTTGAAAAAACTCACCAATTTCACTATAAAGACCTATACAAAAGTTCAAAGTTAAAAAACTCACCAATTTCAATATAAAGACCATAAGAAAAGTCAAGTGAAAAAAATCACCAATTTCACCATAAAAACCATTACAAAAGTTGAAAGTTAAAAAACTCACGAATTTCACTATAAAAACCATAAAATTACTCCAATTTAATAAACTCACGAATTTCACTATAAAGACCATAACAAAAGTTCAAAGTTAAAAAATTCCCCAATATCACTATATAAACCATTACAAAAGGTCCAAGTCAAAAAAAACTCATCAATTTCTCCTTAAAAACCAATACCAAAGTTCAAAGTTAAAACATTCACCAATTTCACTATAAAGACCATAAAAAAGTTCAAAGTTAAAAAAACTCCTCAATTTCACGATAAAAACCATTACAAGAGTTCCTAGTCAAAAGATCAACGGTTTCACTATAAAAACCACAACGAAAGTTCCAATTGAAAAAACTCACCAATTTCACTATAAAGACCATAAAAAAGTTCAAAGTTAAAAAACTCCCAAATTTCACTATAAAAACAATTACGAAAATTCTTATTAAAAAATTCAACAATTTCACTATCAAAACCATAACTAAAGTTCCATTTGTAAAAACTCACCAGTTTCAGTATAAAGAACATTTAAAAGTTCAAATTTTAAAAAACTCACAAGTTTCAATATAAAGACCATAGGTAAAGTTCCAAGTGAAAAGAATCAATAATTTCACCCTAAAAACTACCAAAAATGTTGAAGGTTAAAAAAAACACCGCAATTTCACTATAATTCCATTACAAAAGTTCCTAGTAAAAAATTCAACAATTTCACTATAAAAACCATA
This sequence comes from Lathyrus sativus, assembly GCA_963859935.3. Lineage (NCBI taxonomy): Eukaryota > Viridiplantae > Streptophyta > Magnoliopsida > Fabales > Fabaceae > Lathyrus > Lathyrus sativus. Next base: position 221,771,392 of record OZ012737.1, on the reverse strand, counting down.
ACAAAAGTTCCTTTTGAAAAAACTCACAAATTTCAATATAAAGACCATTACAAAAGTTCAAAGTTAAAAAAACCCACCAATTTCAATACAAAGACCATAAGAAAAGTTCCATGTGAAAAAAATCACAAATTTCACCATAAAAACCATTACTAAAGTTCAAAGTTAAAAAAGTAACCAGTTTCACTATAAAATCCATAACAAAAATTCCAATTAAAAAAACTTTAAAATTTCACTATAAAGACCATAACAAAAGTTCAAGGTTAAAACATTTCCCAATATCACTATGTAAACCATTACCAAAGTTCCAAGTCAAAAAACTCATCAATTTCACCATAAAAACCAATACAAAAGTTCAAAGTTAAAAAATTCAACAATTTCAATATAAATACTATAAAAAGGTCCAAAGATAAAAAAAAAACTCCCGAATTTCACTATAAAAAAACCATTACAAAAGTTCCTAGTAAAAAATTCAACAATTTCACTATAAAAACCATAACAAAAGCTCCATTTGAAAAAACTCACCAATTTCACTATAAAGACCTATACAAAAGTTCAAAGTTAAAAAACTCACCAATTTCAATATAAAGACCATAAGAAAAGTCAAGTGAAAAAAATCACCAATTTCACCATAAAAACCATTACAAAAGTTGAAAGTTAAAAAACTCACGAATTTCACTATAAAAACCATAAAATTACTCCAATTTAATAAACTCACGAATTTCACTATAAAGACCATAACAAAAGTTCAAAGTTAAAAAATTCCCCAATATCACTATATAAACCATTACAAAAGGTCCAAGTCAAAAAAACTCATCAATTTCTCCTTAAAAACCAATACCAAAGTTCAAAGTTAAAACATTCACCAATTTCACTATAAAGACCATAAAAAAGTTCAAAGTTAAAAAAACTCCTCAATTTCACGATAAAAACCATTACAAGAGTTCCTAGTCAAAAGATCAACGGTTTCACTATAAAAACCACAACGAAAGTTCCAATTGAAAAAACTCACCAATTTCACTATAAAGACCATAAAAAAGTTCAAAGTTAAAAAACTCCCAAATTTCACTATAAAAACAATTACGAAAATTCTTATTAAAAAATTCAACAATTTCACTATCAAAACCATAACTAAAGTTCCATTTGTAAAAACTCACCAGTTTCAGTATAAAGAACATTTAAAAGTTCAAATTTTAAAAAACTCACAAGTTTCAATATAAAGACCATAGGTAAAGTTCCAAGTGAAAAGAATCAATAATTTCACCCTAAAAACTACCAAAAATGTTGAAGGTTAAAAAAAACTCCGCAATTTCACTATAATTCCATTACAAAAGTTCCTAGTAAAAAATTCAACAATTTCACTATAAAAACCATAACAAAAGTTCCATTTGAAAAAACTCACAAATTTCAATATAAAGACCATTACAAAAGTTCAAAGTTAAAAAAAACCCACCAATTTCAATACAAAGACCATAAGAAAAGTTCCATGTGAAAAAAATCACAAATTTCACCATAAAAACCATTACTAAAGTTCAAAGTTAAAAAAGTAACCAGTTTCACTATAAAATCCATAACAAAAATTCCAATTAAAAAAACTTTAAAATTTCACTATAAAGACCATAACAAAAGTTCAAGGTTAAAACATTTCCCAATATCACTATGTAAACCATTACCAAAGTTCCAAGTCAAAAAACTCATCAATTTCACCATAAAAACCAATACAAAAGTTCAAAGTTAAAAAATTCAACAATTTCAATATAAATACTATAAAAAGGTCCAAAGATAAAAAAAAAACTCCCGAATTTCACTATAAAAAAACCATTACAAAAGTTCCTAGTAAAAAATTCAACAATTTCACTATAAAAACCATAACAAAAGCTCCATTTGAAAAAACTCACCAATTTCACTATAAAGACCTATACAAAAGTTCAAAGTTAAAAAACTCACCAATTTCAATATAAAGACCATAAGAAAAGTCAAGTGAAAAAAATCACCAATTTCACAATAAAAACCATTACAAAAGTTGAAAGTTAAAAAACTCACGAATTTCACTATAAAAACCATAAAATTACTCCAATTTAATAAACTCACGAATTTCACTATAAAGACCATAACAAAAGTTCAAAGTTAAAAAATTCCCCAATATCACTATATAAACCATTACAAAAGGTCCAAGTCAAAAAAACTCATCAATTTCTCCTTAAAAACCAATACCAAAGTTCAAAGTTAAAACATTCACCAATTTCACTATAAAGACCATAAAAAAGTTCGAAGTTAAAAAAACTCCTCAATTTCACGATAAAAACCATTACAAGAGTTCCTAGTCAAAAGATCAACGGTTTCACTATAAAAACCACAACGAAAGTTCCAATTGAAAAAACTCACCAATTTCACTATAAAGACCATAAAAAAGTTCAAAGTTAAAAAACTCCCAAATTTCACTATAAAAACAATTACGAAAATTCTTATTAAAAAATTCAACAATTTCACTATCAAAACCATAACTAAAGTTCCATTTGTAAAAACTCACCAGTTTCAGTATAAAGAACATTTAAAAGTTCAAATTTTAAAAAACTCACAAGTTTCAATATAAAGACCATAGGTAAAGTTCCAAGTGAAAAGAATCAATAATTTCACCCTAAAAACTACCAAAAATGTTGAAGGTTAAAAAAAACTCCGCAATTTCACTATAATTCCATTACAAAAGTTCCTAGTAAAAAATTCAACAATTTCACTATAAAAACCATAACAAAAGTTCCATTTGAAAAAACTCACAAATTTCAATATAAAGACCATTACAAAAGTTCAAAGTTAAAAAAAACCCACCAATTTCAATACAAAGACCATAAGAAAAGTTCCATGTGAAAAAAATCACAAATTTCACCATAAAAACCATTACTAAAGTTCAAAGTTAAAAAAGTAACCAGTTTCACTATAAAATCCATAACAAAAATTCCAATTAAAAAAACTTTAAAATTTCACTATAAAGACCATAACAAAAGTTCAAGGTTAAAACATTTCCCAATATCACTATGTAAACCATTACCAAAGTTCCAAGTCAAAAAACTCATCAATTTCACCATAAAAACCAATACAAAAGTTCAAAGTTAAAAAATTCAACAATTTCAATATAAATACTATAAAAAGGTCCAAAGATAAAAAAAAAACTCCCGAATTTCACTATAAAAAAACCATTACAAAAGTTCCTAGTAAAAAATTCAACAATTTCACTATAAAAACCATAACAAAAGCTCCATTTGAAAAAACTCACCAATTTCACTATAAAGACCTATACAAAAGTTCAAAGTTAAAAAACTCACCAATTTCAATATAAAGACCATAAGAAAAGTCAAGTGAAAAAAATCACCAATTTCACCATAAAAACCATTACAAAAGTTGAAAGTTAAAAAACTCACGAATTTCACTATAAAAACCATAAAATTACTCCAATTTAATAAACTCACGAATTTCACTATAAAGACCATAACAAAAGTTCAAAGTTAAAAAATTCCCCAATATCACTATATAAACCATTACAAAAGGTCCAAGTCAAAAAAACTCATCAATTTCTCCTTAAAAACCAATACCAAAGTTCAAAGTTAAAACATTCACCAATTTCACTATAAAGACCATAAAAAAGTTCGAAGTTAAAAAAACTCCTCAATTTCACGATAAAAACCATTACAAGAGTTCCTAGTCAAAAGATCAACGGTTTCACTATAAAAACCACAACGAAAGTTCCAATTGAAAAAACTCACCAATTTCACTATAAAGACCATAAAAAAGTTCAAAGTTAAAAAACTCCCAAATTTCACTATAAAAACAATTACGAAAATTCTTATTAAAAAATTCAACAATTTCACTATCAAAACCATAACTAAAGTTCCATTTGTAAAAACTCACCAGTTTCAGTATAAAGAACATTTAAAAGTTCAAATTTTAAAAAACTCACAAGTTTCAATATAAAGACCATAGGTAAAGTTCCAAGTGAAAAGAATCAATAATTTCACCCTAAAAACTACCAAAAATGTTGAAGGTTAAAAAAAACTCCGCAATTTCACTATAATTCCATTACAAAAGTTCCTAGTAAAAAATTCAACAATTTCACTATAAAAACCATAACAAAAGTTCCATTTGAAAAAACTCACAAATTTCAATATAAAGACCATTACAAAAGTTCAAAGTTAAAAAAACCCACCAATTTCAATACAAAGACCATAAGAAAAGTTCCATGTGAAAAAAATCACAAATTTCACCATAAAAACCATTACTAAAGTTCAAAGTTAAAAAAGTAACCAGTTTCACTATAAAATCCATAACAAAAATTCCAATTAAAAAAACTTTAAAATTTCACTATAAAGACCATAACAAAAGTTCAAGGTTAAAACATTTCCCAATATCACTATGTAAACCATTACCAAAGTTCCAAGTCAAAAAACTCATCAATTTCACCATAAAAACCAATACAAAAGTTCAAAGTTAAAAAATTCAACAATTTCAATATAAATACTATAAAAAGGTCCAAAGATAAAAAAAACTCCCCAATTTCACTATAAAAAACCATTACGAAAGTTCCTAGTAAAAAATTCAACAATTTCACTATAAAAACCATAACAAAAGCTCCATTTGAAAAAACTCACCAATTTCACTATAAAGACCTATACAAAAGTTCAAAGTTAAAAAACTCACCAATTTCAATATAAAGACCATAAGAAAAGTCAAGTGAAAAAAATCACCAATTTCACCATAAAAACCATTACAAAAGTTGAAAGTTAAAAAACTCACGAATTTCACTATAAAAACCATAAAATTACTCCAATTTAATAAACTCAAGAATTTCACTATAAAGACCATAACAAAAGTTCAAAGTTAAAAAATTCCCCAATATCACTATATAAACCATTACAAAAGGTCCAAGTCAAAAAAAACTCATCAATTTCTCCTTAAAAACCAATACCAAAGTTCAAAGTTAAAACATTCACCAATTTCACTATAAAGACCATAAAAAAGTTCAAAGTTAAAAAAACTCCTCAATTTCACGATAAAAACCATTACAAGAGTTCCTAGTCAAAAGATCAACGGTTTCACTATAAAAACCACAACGAAAGTTCCAATTGAAAAAACTCACCAATTTCACTATAAAGACCATAAAAAAGTTCAAAGTTAAAAAACTCCCAAATTTCACTATAAAAACAATTACGAAAATTCTTATTAAAAAATTCAACAATTTCACTATCAAAACCATAACTAAAGTTCCATTTGTAAAAATCACCAGTTTCAGTATAAAGAACATTTAAAAGTTCAAATTTTAAAAAACTCACAAGTTTCAATATAAAGACCATAGGTAAAGTTCCAAGTGAAAAGAATCAATAATTTCACCCTAAAAACTACCAAAAATGTTGAAGGTTAAAAAAAACACCGCAATTTCACTATAATTCCATTACAAAAGTTCCTAGTAAAAAATTCAACAATTTCACTATAAAAACCATAACAAAAGTTCCTTTTGAAAAAACTCACAAATTTCAATATAAAGACCATTACAAAAGTTCAAAGTTAAAAAAACCCACCAATTTCAATACAAAGACCATAAGAAAAGTTCCATGTGAAAAAAATCACAAATTTCACCATAAAAACCATTACTAAAGTTCAAAGTTAAAAAAGTAACCAGTTTCACTATAAAATCCATAACAAAAATTCCAATTAAAAAAACTTTAAAATTTCACTATAAAGACCATAACAAAAGTTCAAGGTTAAAACATTTCCCAATATCACTATGTAAACCATTACCAAAGTTCCAAGTCAAAAAACTCATCAATTTCACCATAAAAACCAATACAAAAGTTCAAAGTTAAAAAATTCAACAATTTCAATATAAATACTATAAAAAGGTCCAAAGATAAAAAAAACTCCCCAATTTCACTATAAAAAAACCATTACAAAAGTTCCTAGTAAAAAATTCAACAATTTCACTATAAAAACCATAACAAAAGCTCCATTTGAAAAAACTCACCAATTTCACTATAAAGACCTATACAAAAGTTCAAAGTTAAAAAACTCACCAATTTCAATATAAAGACCATAAGAAAAGTCAAGTGAAAAAAATCACCAATTTCACCATAAAAACCATTACAAAAGTTGAAAGTTAAAATACTCACGAATTTCACTATAAAAACCATAAAATAACTCCAATTTAATAAACTCACGAATTTCACTATAAAGACCATAACAAAAGTTCAAAGTTAAAAAATTCCCCAATATCACTATATAAACCATTACAAAAGGTCCAAGTCAAAAAAACTCATCAATTTCTCCTTAAAAACCAATACCAAAGTTCAAAGTTAAAACATTCACCAATTTCACTATAAAGACCATAAAAAAGTTCAAAGTTAAAAAAACTCCTCAATTTCACGATAAAAACCATTACAAGAGTTCCTAGTCAAAAGATCAACGATTTCACTATAAAAACCACAACGAAAGTTCCAATTGAAAAAACTCACCAATTTCACTATAAAGACCATAAAAAAGTTCAAAGTTAAAAAACTCCCAAATTTCACTATAAAAACAATTACGAAAGTTCTTATTCAAAAATTCAACAATTCCACTATCAAAACCATAACAAAATTTCCATTTGTAAAAACTCACCAGTTTCAGTATAAAGAACATTTAAAAGTTCAAATTTTAAAAAACTCACAAGTTTCAATATAAAGACCATAGGTAAAGTTCCAAGTGAAAAGAATCATCTATTTCACCCTAAAAACTACCAAAAATGTTGAAGGTTAAAAAAAACTCTGCAATTTCACTATAATTCCATTACAAAAGTTCCTAGAAAAAATTCAACAATTTCACTATAAAAACCATAACAAAAGTTCCATTTGAAAAAACTCACAAATTTCAATATAAAGACCATTACAAAAGTTCAAAGTTAAAAAAACCCACCAATTTCAATACAAAGACCATAAGAAAAGTTCCATGTGAAAAAAATCACAAATTTCACCATAAAAACCATTACTAAAGTTCAAAGTTAAAAAAGTAACCAGTTTAACTATAAAATCCACAACAAAAATTCCAATTAATAAAACTTTAGAATTTCACTATAAAGACCATAACAAAAGTTCAATGTTAAAACATTTCCCAATATCACTATGTAAACCTTTACCAAAGTTCCAAGTCAAAAAACTCATCAATTTCACCATAAAAACCAATACACAAGTTCAAAGTTAAAAAATTCAACAATATCAATATAAATACTATAAAAAGGTCCAAAGTTAAAAATAAAAAAAAAACTCCCCAATTTCACTATAAAAAACCATTACAAAAGTTCCTCGTAAAAAATTCAACAATTTCACTATAAAAACCATAACAAAAGCTCCATTTGAAAAAACTCACCAATTTCACTATAAAGACCTATACAAAAGTTCAAAGTTAAAAAACTCACCAATTTCAATATAAAGACCATAAGAAAAGTCAAGTGAAAATAATCACCAATTTCACCATAAAAACCATTACAAAAGTTGAAAGTTAAAAAACTCACGAATTTCACTATAAAAACCATAAAATAACTCCAATTTAATAAACTCACGAATTTCACTATAAAGACCATAACAAAAGTTCAAAGTTAAAAAATTCCCCAATATCACTATATAAACCATTACAAAAGGTCCAAGTCAAAAAAACTCATCAATTTCTCCTTAAAAACCAATACCAAAGTTCAAAGTTAAAACATTCACCAATTTCACTATAAAGACCATAAAAAAGTTCAAAGTTAAAAAAACTCCTCAATTTCGCGATAAAAACCATTACAAGAGTTCCTAGTCAAAAGATCAACGATTTCACTATAAAAACCACAACGAAAGTTCCAATTGAAAAAACTCACCAATTTCACTATAAAGACCATAAAAAAGTTCAAAGTTAAAAAACTCCCAAATTTCACTATAAAAACAATTACGAAAGTTCTTATTCAAAAATTCAACAATTCCACTATCAAAACCATAACAAAATTTCCATTTGTAAAAACTCACCAGTTTCAGTATAAAGAACATTTAAAAGTTCAAATTTTAAAAAACTCACAAGTTTCAATATAAAGACCATAGGTAAAGTTCCAAGTGAAAAGAATCATCTATTTCACCCTAAAAACTACCAAAAATGTTGAAGGTTAAAAAAAACTCTGCAATTTCACTATAATTCCATTACAAAAGTTCCTAGTAAAAAATTCAACAATTTCACTATAAAAACCATAACAAAAGTTCCATTTGAAAAAACTCACAAATTTCAATATAAAGACCATTACAAAAGTTCAAAGTTAAAAAAACCCACCAATTTCAATACAAAGACCATAAGAAAAGTTCCATGTGAAAAAAATCACAAATTTCACCATAAAAACCATTACTAAAGTTCAAAGTTAAAAAAGTAACCAGTTTAACTATAAAATCCACAACAAAAATTCCAATTAATAAAACTTTAGAATTTCACTATAAAGACCATAACAAAAGTTCAATGTTAAAACATTTCCCAATATCACTATGTAAACCTTTACCAAAGTTCCAAGTCAAAAAACTCATCAATTTCACCATAAAAACCAATACACAAGTTCAAAGTTAAAAAATTCAACAATATCAATATAAATACTATAAAAAGGTCCAAAGTTAAAAATAAAAAAAAACTCCCCAATTTCACTATAAAAAACCATTACAAAAGTTCCTCGTAAAAAATTCATCAATTTCACTATAAAAACCATAACAAAAGCTCCATTTGAAAAAACTCACCAATTTCACTATAAAGACCTATACAAAAGTTCAAAGTTAAAAAACTCACCAATTTCAATATAAAGACCATAAGAAAAGTCAAGTGAAAAAAATCACCAATTTCACCATAAAAACCATTACAAAAGTTGAATGTTAAAAAACTCACGAATTTCACTATAAAAACCATAAAATAACTCCAATTTAATAAACTCACGAATTTCACTATAAAGACCATAACAAAAGTTCAAAGTTAAAAAATTCCCCAATATCACTATATAAACCATTACAAAAGGTCCAAGTCAAAAAAACTCATCAATTTCTCCTTAAAAACCAATACCAAAGTTCAAAGTTAAAACATTCACCAATTTCACTATAAAGACCATAAAAAAGTTCAAAGTTAAAAAAACTCCTCAATTTCACGATAAAAACCATTACAAGAGTTCCTAGTCAAAAGATCAACGATTTCACTATAAAAACCACAACGAAAGTTCCAATTGAAAAAACTCACCAATTTCACTATAAAGACCATAAAAAAGTTCAAAGTTAAAAAACTCCCAAATTTCACTATAAAAACAATTACGAAAGTTCTTATTCAAAAATTCAACAATTCCACTATCAAAACCATAACAAAATTTCCATTTGTAAAAACTCACCAGTTTCAGTATAAAGAACATTTAAAAGTTCAAATTTTAAAAAACTCACAAGTTTCAATATAAAGACCATAGGTAAAGTTCCAAGTGAAAAGAATCATCTATTTCACCCTAAAAACTACCAAAAATGTTGAAGGTTAAAAAAAACTCTGCAATTTCACTATAATTCCATTACAAAAGTTCCTAGAAAAAATTCAACAATTTCACTATAAAAACCATAACAAAAGTTCCATTTGAAAAAACTCACAAATTTCAATATAAAGACCATTACAAAAGTTCAAAGTTAAAAAAACCCACCAATTTCAATACAAAGACCATAAGAAAAGTTCCATGTGAAAAAAATCACAAATTTCACCATAAAAACCATTACTAAAGTTCAAAGTTAAAAAAGTAACCAGTTTAACTATAAAATCCACAACAAAAATTCCAATTAATAAAACTTTAGAATTTCACTATAAAGACCATAACAAAAGTTCAATGTTAAAACATTTCCCAATATCACTATGTAAACCTTTACCAAAGTTCCAAGTCAAAAAACTCATCAATTTCACCATAAAAACCAATACACAAGTTCAAAGTTAAAAAATTCAACAATATCAATATAAATACTATAAAAAGGTCCAAAGTTAAAAATAAAAAAAAAACTCCCCAATTTCACTATAAAAAACCATTACAAAAGTTCCTCGTAAAAAATTCATCAATTTCACTATAAAAACCATAACAAAAGCTCCATTTGAAAAAACTCACCAATTTCACTATAAAGACCTATACAAAAGTTCAAAGTTAAAAAACTCACCAATTTCAATATAAAGACCATAAGAAAAGTCAAGTGAAAAAAATCACCAATTTCACCATAAAAACCATTACAAAAGTTGAAAGTTAAAAAACTCACGAATTTCACTATAAAAACCATAAAATAACTCCAATTTAATAAACTCACGAATTTCACTATAAAGACCATAACAAAAGTTCAAAGTTAAAAAATTCCCCAATATCACTATATAAACCATTACAAAAGGTCCAAGTCAAAAAAACTCATCAATTTCTCCTTAAAAACCAATACCAAAGTTCAAAGTTAAAACATTCACCAATTTCACTATAAAGACCATAAAAAAGTTCAAAGTTAAAAAAACTCCTCAATTTCACGATAAAAACCATTACAAGAGTTCCTAGTCAAAAGATCAACGATTTCACTATAAAAACCACAACGAAAGTTCCAATTGAAAAAACTCACCAATTTCACTATAAAGACCATAAAAAAGTTCAAAGTTAAAAAACTCCCAATTTTCACTATAAAAACAATTACGAAAGTTCTTATTCAAAAATTCAACAATTTCACTATCAAAACCATGACAAAAGTTCCATTTGTAAAAACTCACCAGTTTCAGTATAAAGAACATTTAAAAGTTCAAATTTCAAAAACTAACAAGTTTCTATATAAAGACCATAGGTAAAGTTCTAAGTGAAAAGAATCATCAATTTCACCCTAAAAACTACCAAAAACGTTGAAGGTTTTAAAAAACTCCGCAATTTCACTATCATTCCATTACAAAAGTTCCTAGTAAAAAATTCAACAATTTCACTATAAAAACCATAACAAAAGTTCCATTTGAAAAAACTCACAAATTTCAATATAAAGACCATTACAAAAGTTCAAAGTTAAAAAAACCCACCAATTTCAATACAAAGACCATAAGAAAAGTTCCATGTGAAAAAAATCACAAATTTCACCATAAAAACCATTACTAAAGTTCAAAGTTAAAAAAGTAACCCATTTCACTATAAAATCCATAACAAAAATTCCAATTAAAAAAACTTTAGAATTTCACTATAAAGACCGTAACAAAAGTTCAAGGTTAAAACATTTCCCAATATCACTAGGTAAACCATTACCAAAGTTCCAAGTCAAAAAACTCATCAATTTAACCATAAAAACCAATACAAAAGTTCAAAGTTAAAAAATTCAACAATTTCAATATAAATACTATAAAAAGGTCCAAAGTTAAAAATAAAAAAAACTCCCCAATTTCACTATAAAAAACCATTACAAAAGTTCCTCGTAAAAAATTCAACAATTTCACTATAAAAACCATAACAAAAGCTCCATTTGAAAAAACTCACCAATTTCACTATAAAGACCTATACAAAAGTTCAAAGTTAAAAAACTCACCAATTTCAATATAAATACCATAAGAAAAGTCAAGTGAAAAAAATCACCAATTTCACCATAAAAACCATTACAAAAGTTGAAAGTTAAAATACTCACGAATTTCACTATAAAAACCATAAAATAACTCCAATTTAATAAACTCACGAATTTCACTATAAAGACCATAACAAAAGTTCAAAGTTAAAAAATTCCCCAATATCACTATATAAACCATTACAAAAGGTCCAAGTCAAAAAAACTCATCAATTTCTCCTTAAAAACACCAAAGTTCAAAGTTAAAAAATTCACCAATTTCACTATAAAGACCATAAAAAAGTTCAAAGTTAAAAAAACTCCTCAATTTCACGATAAAAACCATTACAAGAGTTCCTAGTCAAAAGATCAACGATTTCACTATTAAAACCACAACGAAAGTTCCAATTGAAAAAACTCACCAATTTCACTATAAAGACCATAAAAAAGTTCAAAGTTAAAAAACTCCCAAATTTCACTATAAAAACAATTAGGAAAGTTCTTATTCAAAAATTCAACTATTTCACTATCAAAACCATAACAAAAGTTCCATTTGTAAAAACTCACCAGTTTCAGTATAAAGAACATTTAAAAGTTCAAATTTTAAAAAACTAACAAGTTTCAATATAAAGACCATAGGTAAAGTTCCAAGTGAAAAGAATCATCAATTTCACCCTAAAAACTACCAAAAATGTTGAAGGTTTTAAAAAACTCAGCAATTTCACTATAATTCCATTACAAAAGTTCCTAGTAAAAAATCAACAATTTCACTATAAAAACCATAACAAAAGTTCCATTTGAAAAAACTCACAAATTTCAATATAAAGACCATTACAAAAGTTCAAAGTTAAAAAAACCCACCAATTTCAATACAAAGACCATAAGAAAAGTTCCATGTGAAAAAAATCACAAATTTCACCATAAAAACCATTACTAAAGTTCAAAGTTAAAAAAGTAACCAGTTTCACTATAAAATCCATAACAAAAATTCCAATTAAAAAAACTTTAAAATTTCACTATAAAGACCATAACAAAAGTTCAAGGTTAAAACATTTCCCAATATCACTATGTAAACCATTACCAAAGTTCCAAGTCAAAAAACTCATCAATTTCACCATAAAAACCAATACAAAAGTTCAAAGTTAAAAAATTCAACAATTTCAATATAAATACTATTAAAAGGTCCAAAGTTAAAAAAAATAAAAACTCCCCAATTTCACTATAAAAAAGCATTACAAAAGTTCCTAGTAAAAAATTCAACAATTTCACTATAAAAACCATAACAAAAGCTCCATTTGAAAAAACTCACCAATTTCACTATAAAGACCTATAGAAAAGTTCAAAGTTAAAAAACTCACCAATTTCAATATAAAGACCATAAGAAAAGTCAAGTGAAAAAAATCACCAATTTCACCATAAAAACCATTACAAAAGTTGAAAGTTAAAAAACTCACGAATTTCACTATAAAAACCATAAAATAACTCCAATTTAATAAACTCACGAATTTCACTATAAAGACCATAACAAAAGTTCAAAGTTAAAAAATTCCCCAATATCACTATATAAACCATTACAAAAGGTCCAAGTCAAAAAAACTCATCAATTTCTCCTTAAAAACCAATACCAAAGTTCAAATTTAAAACATTCACCAATTTCACTATAAAGACCATAAAAAAGTTCAAAGTTAAAAAAACTCCTCAATTTCACGATAAAAACCATTACAAGAGTTCCTAGTCAAAAGATCAACGATTTCACTATAAAAACCACAACGAAAGTTCCAATTGAAAAAACTCACCAATTTCACTATAAAGACCATAAAAAAGTTCAAAGTTAAAAAACTCCCAAATTTCACTATAAAAACAATTAGGAAAGTTCTTATTCAAAAATTCAACTATTTCACTATCAAAACCATGACAAAAGTTCCATTTGTAAAAACTCACCAGTTTCAGTATAAAGAACATTTAAAAGTTCAAATTTTAAAAAACTCACAAGTTTCAGTATAAAGACCATAGGTAAAGTTCCAAGTGAAAAGAATATCAATTTCACCCTAAAAACTACCAAAAATGTTGAAGGTTAAAAAAAACTCCGCAATTTCACTATAATTCCATTACAAAAGTTCCTAGTAAAAAAATCAACAATTTCACTATAAAAACCATAACAAAAGTTCCATTTGAAAAAACTCACAAATTTCAATATAAAGACCATTACAAAAGTTCAAAGTTAAAAAAACCCACCAATTTCAATACAAAGACCATAAGAAAAGTTCCATGTGAAAAAAATCACAAATTTCACCATAAAAACCATTACTAAAGTTCAAAGTTAAAAAAGTAACCAGTTTCACTATAAAATCCATAACAAAAATTCCAATTAAAAAAACTTTAAAATTTCACTATAAAGACCATAACAAAAGATCAAGGTTAAAACATTTCCCAATATCACTATGTAAACCATTACCAAAGTTCCAAGTCAAAAAACTCATCAATTTCACCATAAAAACCAATACAAAAGTTCAAAGTTAAAAAATTCAACAATTTCAATATAAATACTATTAAAAGGTCCAAAGTTAAAAAAAAAAAAAACTCCCCAATTTCACTATAAAAAAGCATTACAAAAGTTCCTAGTAAAAAATTCAACAATTTCACTATAAAAACCATAACAAAAGCTCCATTTGAAAAAACTCACCAATTTCACTATAAAGACCTATAGAAAAGTTCAAAGTTAAAAAACTCACCAATTTCAATATAAAGACCATAAGAAAAGTCAAGTGAAAAAAATCACCAATTTCACCATAAAAACCATTACAAAAGTTGAAAGTTAAAAAACTCACGAATTTCACTATAAAAACCATAAAATAACTCCAATTTAATAAACTCACGAATTTCACTATAAAGACCATAACAAAAGTTCAAAGTTAAAAAATTCCCCAATATCACTATATAAACCATTACAAAAGGTCCAAGTCAAAAAAACTCATCAATTTCTCCTTAAAAACCAATACCAAAGTTCAAAGTTAAAAAATTCACCAATTTCACTATAAAGACCATAAAAAAGTTCAAAGTTAAAAAAACTCCTCAATTTCACGATAAAAACCATTACAAGAGTTCCTAGTCAAAAGATCAACGATTTCACTATAAAAACCACAACGAAAGTTCCAATTGAAAAAACTCACCAATTTCACTATAAAGACCATAAAAAAGTTCAAAGTTAAAAAACTCCCAAATTTCACTATAAAAACAATTACGAAAGGTCTTATTCAAAAATTCAACAATTTCACTATCAAAACCATAACAAAAGTTCCATTTGTAAAAACTCACCAGTTTCAGTATAAAGAACATTTAAAAGTTCAAATTTTAAAAAACTCACAAGTTTCAGTATAAAGACCATAGGTAAAGTTCCAAGTGAAAAGAATATCAATTTCACCCTAAAAACTACCAAAAATGTTGAAGGTTAAAAAAAACTCCGCAATTTCACTATAATTCCATTACAAAAGTTCCTAGTAAAAAATTCAACAATTTCACTATAAAAACCATAACAAAAGTTCCATTTGAAAAAACTCACAAATTTCAATATAAAGACCATTACAAAAGTTCAAAGTTAAAAAAACCCACCAATTTCAATACAAAGACCATAAGAAAAGTTCCATGTGAAAAAAATCACAAATTTCACCATAAAAACCATTACTAAAGTTCAAAGTTAAAAAAGTAACCAGTTTCACTATAAAATCCATAACAAAAATTCCAATTAAAAAAACTTTAGAATTTCACTATAAAGACCATAACAAAAGTTCAAGGTTAAAACATTTCCCAATATCACTATGTAAACCATTACCAAAGTTCCAAGTCAAAAAACTCATCAATTTCACCATAAAAACCAATACAAAAGTTCAAAGTTAAAAAATTCAACAATTTCAATATAAATATTATAAAAAGGTCCAAAGTTTAAAAAAAAAACTCCCAAATTTCACTATAAAAAACCATTACAAAAGTTCCTCGTTAAAAATTCAACAATTTCACTATAAAAACCATAACAAAAGCTCCATTTGAAAAAACTCACCAATTTCACTATAAAGACCTATACAAAAGTTCAAAGTTAAAAAACTCACCAATTTCAATATAAAGACCATAAGAAAAGTCAAGTGAAAAAAATCACCAATTTCACCATAAAAACCATTACAAAAGTTGAAAGTTAAAATACTCACGAATTTCACTATAAAAACCATAAAATAACTCCAATTTAATAAACTCATGAATTTCACTATAAAGACCATAACAAAAGTTCAAAGTTAAAAAATTCCCCAATATCACTATATAAACCATTACAAAAGGTCCAAGTCAAAAAAACTCATCAATTTCTCCTTAAAAACACCAAAGTTCAAAGTTAAAAAATTCAACCAATTTCACTATAAAGACCATAAAAAAGTTCAAAGTTAAAAAAACTCCTCAATTTCACGATAAAAACCATTACAAGAGTTCCTAGTCAAAAGATCAACGGTTTCACTATAAAAACCACAACGAAAGTTCCAATTGAAAAAACTCACCAATTTCACTATAAAGACCATAAAAAAGTTCAAAGTTAAAAAACTCCCAAATTTCACTATAAAAACAATTAGGAAAGTTCTTATTCAAAAATTCAACTATTTCACTA
This sequence comes from Lathyrus sativus, assembly GCA_963859935.3. Lineage (NCBI taxonomy): Eukaryota > Viridiplantae > Streptophyta > Magnoliopsida > Fabales > Fabaceae > Lathyrus > Lathyrus sativus. The sequence goes on along the minus strand of OZ012737.1, from coordinate 221,755,177 downwards.
TCAAAACCATAACAAAAGTTCCATTTGTAAAAACTCACCAGTTTCAGTATAAAGAACATTTAAAAGTTCAAATTTTAAAAAACTCACAAGTTTCAATATAAAGACCATAGGTAAAGTTCCAAGTGAAAAGAATATCAATTTCACCCTAAAAACTACCAAAAATGTTGAAGGTTAAAAAAAACTCCGCAATTTCACTATAATTCCATTACAAAAGTTCCTAGTAAAAAATTCAACAATTTCACTATAAAAACCATAACAAAAGTTCCATTTGAAAAAACTCACAAATTTCAATATAAAGACCATTACAAAAGTTCAAAGTTAAAAAAACCCACCAATTTCAATACAAAGACCATAAGAAAAGTTCCATGTGAAAAAAATCACAAATTTCACCATAAAAACCATTACTAAAGTTCAAAGTTAAAAAAGTAACCAGTTTCACTATAAAATCCATAACAAAAATTCCAATTAAAAAAACTTTAAAAATTCACTATAAAGACCATAACAAAAGTTCAAGGTTAAAACATTTCCCAATATCACTATGTAAACCATTACCAAAGTTCCAAGTCAAAAAACTCATCAATTTCACCATAAAAACCAATACAAAAGTTCAAAGTTAAAAAATTCAACAATTTCAATATAAATACTATAAAAAGGTCCAAAGATAAAAAAAAAACTCCCCAATTTCACTATAAAAAACCATTACAAAAGTTCCTAGTAAAAAATTCAACAATTTCACTATAAAAACCATAACAAAAGCTCCATTTGAAAAAACTCACCAATTTCACTATAAAGACCTATACAAAAGTTCAAAGTTAAAAAACTCACCAATTTCAATATAAAGACCATAAGAAAAGTCAAGTGAAAAAAATCACCAATTTCACCATAAAAACCATTACAAAAGTTGAAAGTTAAAAAACTCACGAATTTCACTATAAAAACCATAAAATAACTCCAATTTAATAAACTCACGAATTTCACTATAAAGACCATAACAAAAGTTCAAAGTTAAAAAATTCCCCAATATCACTATATAAACCATTACAAAAGGTCCAAGTAAAAAAAACTCATCAATTTCTCCTTAAAAACCAATACCAAAGTTCAAATTTAAAACATTCACCAATTTCATTATAAAGACCATAAAAAAGTTCAAAGTTAAAAAAACTCCTCAATTTCACGATAAAAACCATTACAAGAGTTCCTAGTCAAAAGATCAACGATTTCACTATAAAAACCACAACGAAAGTTCCAATTGAAAAAACTCACCAATTTCACTATAAAGACCATAAAAAAGTTCAAAGTTAAAAAACTCCCAAATTTCACTATAAAAACAATTACGAAAGTTCTTATTCAAAAATTCAACAATTTCACTATCAAAACCATAACAAAAGTTCCATTTGTAAAAACTCACCAGTTTCAGTATAAAGAACATTTAAAAGTTCAAATTTTAAAAAACTCACAAGTTTCAATATAAAGACCATAGGTAAAGTTCCAAGTGAAAAGAATATCAATTTCACCTTAAAAACTTCCAAAAATGTTGAAGGTTAAAAAAAACTCCGCAATTTCACTATAATTCCATTACAAAAGTTCCTAGTAAAAAATTCAACAATTTCACTATAAAAACTATAACAAAAGTTCCATTTGAAAAAACTCACAAATTTCAATATAAAGACCATTACAAAAGTTCAAAGTTAAAAAAACCACCAATTTCAATACAAAGACCATAAGAAAAGTTCCATGTGAAAAAAATCACAAATTTCACCATAAAAACCATTACTAACGTTCAAAGTTAAAAAAGTAACCAGTTTTACTATAAAATCCATAACAAAAATTCCAATTAAAAAAACTTTAGAATTTCACTATAAAGACCATAACAAAAGATCAAGGTTAAAACATTTCCCAATATCACTATGTAAACCATTACCAAAGTTCCAAGTCAAAAAACTCTTCAATTTCACCATAAAAACCAATACAAAAGTTCAAAGTTAAAAAATTCAACAATTTCAATATAAATATTATAAAAAGGTCCAAAGTTAAAAAAAAAAACTCCCAAATTTCACTATAAAAAACCATTACAAAAGTTCCTCGTAAAAAATTCAACAATTTCACTATAAAAACCATAACAAAAGCTCCATTTGAAAAAACTCACCAATTTCACTATAAAGACCTATACAAAAGTTCAAAGTTAAAAAACTCACCAATTTCAATATAAAGACCATAAGAAAAGTCAAGTGAAAAAAATCACCAATTTCACCATAAAAACCATTACAAAAGTTGAAAGTTAAAATACTCACGAATTTCACTATAAAAACCATAAAATAACTCCAATTTAATAAACTCACGAATTTCACTATAAAGACCATAACAAAAGTTCAAAGTTAAAAAATTCCCCAATATCACTATATAAACCATTACAAAAGGTCCAAGTCAAAAAAACTCATCAATTTCTCCTTAAAAACACCAAAGTTCAAAGTTAAAAAATTCACCAATTTCACTATAAAGACCATAAAAAAGGTCAAAGTTAAAAAAACTCCTCAATTTCACGATAAAAACCATTACAAGAGTTCCTAGTCAAAAGATCAACGATTTCACTATAAAAACCACAACGAAAGTTCCAATTGAAAAAACTCACCAATTTCACTATAAAGACCATAAAAAAGTTGAAAGTTAAAAAACTCCCAAATTTCACTATAAAAACAATTAGGAAAGTTCTTATTCAAAAATTCAACTATTTCACTATCAAAACCATAACAAAAGTTCCATTTGTAAAAACTCACCAGTTTCAGTATAAAGAACATTTAAAAGTTCAAATTTTAAAAAACTCACAAGTTTCAATATAAAGACCATAGGTAAAGTTCCAAGTGAAAAGAATATCAATTTCACCCTAAAAACTACCAAAAATGTTGAAGGTTAAAAAAAACTCCGCAATTTCACTATAATTCCATTACAAAAGTTCCTAGTAAAAAATTCAACAATTTCACTATAAAAACCATAACAAAAGTTCCATTTGAAAAAACTCACAAATTTCAATATAAAGACCATTACAAAAGTTCAAAGTTAAAAAAACCCACCAATTTCAATACAAAGACCATAAGAAAAGTTCCATGTGAAAAAAATCACAAATTTCACCATAAAAACCATTACTAAAGTTCAAAGTTAAAAAAGTAACCAGTTTCACTATAAAATCCATAACAAAAATTCCAATTAAAAAAACTTTAAAAATTCACTATAAAGACCATAACAAAAGTTCAAGGTTAAAACATTTCCCAATATCACTATGTAAACCATTACCAAAGTTCCAAGTCAAAAAACTCATCAATTTCACCATAAAAACCAATACAAAAGTTCAAAGTTAAAAAATTCAACAATTTCAATATAAATACTATAAAAAGGTCCAAAGATAAAAAAAAAACTCCCCAATTTCACTATAAAAAACCATTACAAAAGTTCCTAGTAAAAAATTCAACAATTTCACTATAAAAACCATAACAAAAGCTCCATTTGAAAAAACTCACCAATTTCACTATAAAGACCTATACAAAAGTTCAAAGTTAAAAAACTCACCAATTTCAATATAAAGACCATAAGAAAAGTCAAGTGAAAAAAATCACCAATTTCACCATAAAAACCATTACAAAAGTTGAAAGTTAAAAAACTCACGAATTTCACTATAAAAACCATAAAATAACTCCAATTTAATAAACTCACGAATTTCACTATAAAGACCATAACAAAAGTTCAAAGTTAAAAAATTCCCCAATATCACTATATAAACCATTACAAAAGGTCCAAGTAAAAAAAACTCATCAATTTCTCCTTAAAAACCAATACCAAAGTTCAAATTTAAAACATTCACCAATTTCATTATAAAGACCATAAAAAAGTTCAAAGTTAAAAAAACTCCTCAATTTCACGATAAAAACCATTACAAGAGTTCCTAGTCAAAAGATCAACGATTTCACTATAAAAACCACAACGAAAGTTCCAATTGAAAAAACTCACCAATTTCACTATAAAGACCATAAAAAAGTTCAAAGTTAAAAAACTCCCAAATTTCACTATAAAAACAATTACGAAAGTTCTTATTCAAAAATTCAACAATTTCACTATCAAAACCATAACAAAAGTTCCATTTGTAAAAACTCACCAGTTTCAGTATAAAGAACATTTAAAAGTTCAAATTTTAAAAAACTCACAAGTTTCAATATAAAGACCATAGGTAAAGTTCCAAGTGAAAAGAATATCAATTTCACCTTAAAAACTTCCAAAAATGTTGAAGGTTAAAAAAAACTCCGCAATTTCACTATAATTCCATTACAAAAGTTCCTAGTAAAAAATTCAACAATTTCACTATAAAAACTATAACAAAAGTTCCATTTGAAAAAACTCACAAATTTCAATATAAAGACCATTACAAAAGTTCAAAGTTAAAAAAACCACCAATTTCAATACAAAGACCATAAGAAAAGTTCCATGTGAAAAAAATCACAAATTTCACCATAAAAACCATTACTAACGTTCAAAGTTAAAAAAGTAACCAGTTTTACTATAAAATCCATAACAAAAATTCCAATTAAAAAAACTTTAGAATTTCACTATAAAGACCATAACAAAAGATCAAGGTTAAAACATTTCCCAATATCACTATGTAAACCATTACCAAAGTTCCAAGTCAAAAAACTCTTCAATTTCACCATAAAAACCAATACAAAAGTTCAAAGTTAAAAAATTCAACAATTTCAATATAAATATTATAAAAAGGTCCAAAGTTAAAAAAAAAAACTCCCAAATTTCACTATAAAAAACCATTACAAAAGTTCCTCGTAAAAAATTCAACAATTTCACTATAAAAACCATAACAAAAGCTCCATTTGAAAAAACTCACCAATTTCACTATAAAGACCTATACAAAAGTTCAAAGTTAAAAAACTCACCAATTTCAATATAAAGACCATAAGAAAAGTCAAGTGAAAAAAATCACCAATTTCACCATAAAAACCATTACAAAAGTTGAAAGTTAAAATACTCACGAATTTCACTATAAAAACCATAAAATAACTCCAATTTAATAAACTCACGAATTTCACTATAAAGACCATAACAAAAGTTCAAAGTTAAAAAATTCCCCAATATCACTATATAAACCATTACAAAAGGTCCAAGTCAAAAAAACTCATCAATTTCTCCTTAAAAACCAATACCAAAGTTCAAATTTAAAACATTCACCAATTTCATTATAAAGACCATAAAAAAGTTCAAAGTTAAAAAAACTCCTCAATTTCACGATAAAAACCATTACAAGAGTTCCTAGTCAAAAGATCAACGATTTCACTATAAAAACCACAACGAAAGTTCCAATTGAAAAAACTCACCAATTTCACTATAAAGACCATAAAAAAGTTCAAAGTTAAAAAACTCCCAAATTTCACTATAAAAACAATTACGAAAGTTCTTATTCAAAAATTCAACAATTTCACTATCAAAACCATAACAAAAGTTCCATTTGTAAAAACTCACCAGTTTCAGTATAAAGAACATTTAAAAGTTCAAATTTTAAAAAACTCACAAGTTTCAATATAAAGACCATAGGTAAAGTTCCAAGTGAAAAGAATATCAATTTCACCTTAAAAACTTCCAAAAATGTTGAAGGTTAAAAAAAACTCCGCAATTTCACTATAATTCCATTACAAAAGTTCCTAGTAAAAAATTCAACAATTTCACTATAAAAACTATAACAAAAGTTCCATTTGAAAAAACTCACAAATTTCAATATAAAGACCATTACAAAAGTTCAAAGTTAAAAAAACCACCAATTTCAATACAAAGACCATAAGAAAAGTTCCATGTGAAAAAAATCACAAATTTCACCATAAAAACCATTACTAACGTTCAAAGTTAAAAAAGTAACCAGTTTCACTATAAAATCCATAACAAAAATTCCAATTAAAAAAACTTTAGAATTTCACTATAAAGACCATAACAAAAGATCAAGGTTAAAACATTTCCCAATATCACTATGTAAACCATTACCAAAGTTCCAAGTCAAAAAACTCATCAATTTCACCATAAAAACCAATACAAAAGTTCAAAGTTAAAAAATTCAACAATTTCAATATAAATATTATAAAAAGGTCCAAAGTTAAAAAAAAACTCCCAAATTTCACTATAAAAAACCATTACAAAAGTTCCTCGTAAAAAATTCAACAATTTCACTATAAAAACCATAACAAAAGCTCCATTTGAAAAAACTCACCAATTTCACTATAAAGACCTATACAAAAGTTCAAAGTTAAAAAACTCACCAATTTCAATATAAAGACCATAAGAAAAGTCAAGTGAAAAAAATCACCAATTTCACCATAAAAACCATTACAAAAGTTGAAAGTTAAAATACTCACGAATTTCACTATAAAAACCATAAAATAACTCCAATTTAATAAACTCACGAATTTCACTATAAAGACCATAACAAAAGTTCAAATTTAAAAAATTCCCCAATATCACTATATAAACCATTACAAAAGGTCCAAGTCAAAAAAACTCATCAATTTCTCCTTAAAAACACCAAAGTTCAAAGTTAAAAAATTCACCAATTTCACTATAAAGACCATAAAAAAGTTCAAAGTTAAAAAAACTCCTCAATTTCACGATAAAAACCATTACAAGAGTTCCTAGTCAAAAGATCAACGATTTCACTATAAAAACCACAACGAAAGTTCCAATTGAAAAAACTCACCAATTTCACTATAAAGACCATAAAAAAGTTCAAAGTTAAAAAACTCCCAAATTTCACTATAAAAACAATTAGGAAAGTTCTTATTCAAAAATTCAACTATTTCACTATCAAAACCATAACAAAAGTTCCATTTGTAAAAACTCACCAGTTTCAGTATAAAGAACATTTAAAAGTTCAAATTTTAAAAAACTCACAAGTTTCAATATAAAGACCATAGGTAAAGTTCCAAGTGAAAAGAATATCAATTTCACCCTAAAAACTACCAAAAATGTTGAAGGTTAAAAAAAACTCCGCAATTTCACTATAAATCCATTACATAAGTTCCTAGTAAAAAATTCAACAATTTCACCATAAAAACCATAACAAAAGTTCCATTTGAAAAAACTCACAAATTTCAATATAAAGACCATTACAAAAGTTCAAAGTTAAAAAAACCCACCAATTTCAATACAAAGACCATAAGAAAAGTTCCATGTGAAAAAAATCACAAATTTCACCATAAAAACCATTACTAACGTTCAAAGTTAAAAAAGTAACCAGTTTCACTATAAAATCCATAACAAAAATTCCAATTAAAAAAACTTTAGAATTTCACTATAAAGACCATAACAAAAGTTCAAGGTTAAAACATTTCCCAATATCACTATGTAAACCATTACCAAAGTTCCAAGTCAAAAAACTCATCAATTTCACCATAAAAACCAATACAAAAGTTCAAAGTTAAAAAATTCAACAATTTCAATATAAATACTATTAAAAGGTCCAAAGTTAAAAAAAAAAAAAAAAAACTCCCCAATTTCACTATAAAAAACCATTACAAAAGTTCCTAGTAAAAAATTCAACAATTTCACTATAAAAACCATAACAAAAGCTCCATTTGAAAAAACTCACCAATTTCACTATAAAGACCTATACAAAAGTTCAAATTTAAAAAACTCACCAATTTCAATATAAAGACCATAAGAAAAGTCAAGTGAAAAAAATCACCAATTTCACCATAAAAACCATTACAAAAGTTGAAAGTTAAAAAAACTCACGAATTTCACTATAAAAACCATAAAATAACTCCAATTTAATAAACTCACGAATTTCACTATAAAGACCATAACAAAAGTTCAAAGTTAAAAAATTCCCCAATATCACTATATAAACCATTACAAAAGGTCCAAGTCAAAAAAACTCATCAATTTCTCCTTAAAAACCAATACCAAAGTTCAAAGTTAAAAAATTCACCAATTTCACTATAAAGACCATAAAAAAGTTCAAAGTTAAAAAAACTCCTCAATTTCACGATAAAAACCATTACAAGAGTTCCTAGTCAAAAGATCAACGATTTCACTATAAAACCCACAACGAAAGTTCAAAGTTAAAAAACTCCCAAATTTCACTATAAAAACAATTACGAAAGTTCGTATTCAAAAATTCAACAATTCCACTATCAAAACCATAACAAAAGTTCCATTTGTAAAAACTCACCAGTTTCAGTATAAAGAACAATTAAAAGTTCAAATTTTAAAAAACTCACAAGTTTCAATATAAAGACCATAGGTAAAGTTCCAAGTGAAAAGAATCATCAATTTCACCCTAAAAACTACCAAAAATGTTGAAGGTTAAAAAAAACTCCGCAATTTCACTATAATTCCTTTACAAAAGTTCCTAGTAAAAAATTCAACAATTTCACTATAAAAACCATAACAAAAGTTCCATTTGAAAAAACTCACAAATTTCAATATAAAGACCATTACAAAAGTTCAAAGTTAAAAAAACCCACCAATTTCAATACAAAGACCATAAGAAAAGTTCCATGTGAAAAAAATCACAAATTTCACCATAAAAACCATTACTAAAGTTCAAAGTTAAAAAAGTAACCCATTTCACTATAAAATCCATAACAAAAATTCCAATTAAAAAAACTTTAGAATTTCACTATAAAGATCGTAACAAAAGTTCAAGGTTAAAACATTTCCCAATATCACTAGGTAAACCATTACCAAAGTTCCAAGTAAAAAAACTCATCAATTTAACCAAAAAAACCAATACAAAAGTTCAAAGTTAAAAAATTCAACAATTTCAATATAAATACTATAAAAAGGTCCAAATTTAAAAATAAAAAAAAAAACTCCCCAATTTCACTATAAAAAACCATTACAAAAGTTCCTAGTAAAAAATTCAACAATTTCACTATAAAAACCATAACAAAAGCTCCATTTGAAAAAACTCACCAATTTAACCATAAAGACCTATACAAAAGTTCAAAGTTAAAAAACTCACCAATTTCAATATAAAGACCATAAGAAAAGTCAAGTGAAAAAAATCACCAATTTCACCATAAAAACCATTACAAAAGTTGAAAGTTAAAAAACTCACGAATTTCACTATAAAAACCATAAAATAACTCCAATTTAATAAACTCACGAATTTCACTATAAAGACCATAACAAAAGTTCAAAGTTAAAAAATTCCCCAATATCACTATATAAACCATTACAAAAGGTCCAAGTCAAAAAAACTCATCAATTTCTCCTTAAAAACCAATACCAAAGTTCAAAGTTAAAAAATTCACCAATTTCACTATAAAGACCATAAAAAAGTTCAAAGTTAAAAAAACTCCTCAATTTCACGTTAAAAACCATTACAAGAGTTCCTAGTCAAAAGATCAACGATTTCACTATAAAAACCACAACGAAAGTTCCAATTGAAAAAACTCACCAATTTCACTATAAAGACCATAAAAAAGTTCAAAGTTAAAAAAATCCCAATTTTCACTATAAAAACAATTACGAAAGTTCTTATTCAAAAATTCAACAATTTCACTATCAAAACCATAACAAAATTTCCAATTTTAAAAACTCTCCAGTTTCAGTATAAAGAACATTTAAAAGTTCAAATTTTAAAAAACTCACAAGTTTCAATATAAAGACCATAGGTAAAGTTCCAAGTGAAAAGAATCATCAATTTCACCCTAAAAACTACCAAAAATGTTGAAGGTTAAAAAAAACTCCGCAATTTCACTATAATTCCATTACAAAAGTTCCTAGTAAAAAATTCAACAATTTCACTATAAAAACCATAACAAAAGTTCCATTTGAAAAAACTCACAAATTTCAATATAAAGACCATTACAAAAGTTCAAAGTTAAAAAAAACCCACCAATTTCAATACAAAGACCATAAGAAAAGTTCCATGTGAAAAAAATCACAAATTAAAGTTCAAAGTTAAAAAAGTAACCAGTTTCACTATAAAATCCATAACAAAAATTCCAATTAAAAAAACTTTAGAATTTCACTATAAAGACCATAACAAAAGTTCAAGGTTAAAACATTTCCCAATATCACTATGTAAACCATTACCAAAGTTCCAAGTCAAAAAACTCATCAATTTCACCATAAAAACCAATACAAAAGTTCAAAGTTAAAAAATTCAACAATTTCAATATAAATACTATAAAAAGGTCCAAATTTAAAATAAAAAAAAACTCCCCTATTTCACTATAAAAAACAATTACAAAAGTTCCTAGTAAAAAAATTCAACAATTTCACTATAAAAACCATAACAAAAGCTTCATTTGAAAAAACTCACCAATTTCACTATAAAGACCAATACAAAAGTTCAAAGTTAAAAAACTCACAAATTTCAATATAAAGACCATAAGAAAAGTCAAGTGAAAAAAATCACCAATTTCACCATAAAAACCTTTAAAAAAGTTGAAATTTAAAAAACTCACGAATTTCACTATAAAAACCATAAAATAACTCCAATTTAATAAACTCACAAATTTCACTATGAAGACCATAACAAAAGTTCCAAGTTAAAAAATTCCCCAATATCACTATATAAACCATTACAAAAGGTCCAAGTCAAAAAAACTCATCAATTTCTCCTTAAAAACCAATACCAAAGTTCAAAGTTAAAAAATTCACCAATTTCACTATAAAGACCATAAAAAAGTTCAAAGTTAAAAAAACTCCTCAATTTCACGATAAAAATCATTACAAGAGTTCCTAGTCAAAAGATCAACGATTTCACTATAAAAACCACAACGAAAGTTCCAATTGAAAAAACTCACCAATTTCACTATAAAGACCATAAAAAAGTTCAAAGTTAAAAAATTCCCAAATTTCACTATAAAAACAATTACGAAAGTTCTTATTCAAAAATTCAACAATTTCACTATCAAAACCATAACAAAAGTTCCATTTGTAAAAACTCACCAGTTTCAATATAAACAACATTTAAAAGTTCAAATGTTAAAAAACTCACAAGTTTCAAAATAAAGACCATAGGTAAAGTTCCAAGTGAAAAGAATCATCAATTTCACCCTAAAAACTACCAAAAATGTTGAAGGTTAAAAAAAACTCCGCAATTTCATCATAATTCCATTACAAAAGTTCCTAGTAAAAAATTCAACAATTTCACTATAAAAACCATAACAAAAGTTCCATTTGAAAAAACTCACAAATTTCAATATAAAGACCATTACAAAAGTTCAAAGTTAAAAAAAACCCACCAATTTCAATACAAAGACCATAAGAAAAGTTCCATGTGAAAAAAATCACAAATTAAAGTTCAAAGTTAAAAAAGTAACCAGTTTCACTATAAAATCCATAACAAATATTCGAATTAAAAAAACTTTAGAATTTCACTATAAAGACCATAACAAAAGATCAAGGTTAAAACATTTCCCAATATCACTATGTAAACCATTACCAAAGTTCCAAGTCAAAAAACTCATCAATTTCACCATAAAAACCAATACAAAAGTTCAAAGTTAAAAAATTAAACAATTTCAAATATAATACTATAAAAAGGTCCAAAGTTAAAATAAAAAAAAAACTCTCCAATTTTACTATAAAAAACCATTACAAAAGTTCCTAGTAAAAAAATCAACAATTTCACTATAAAAACCATAACAAAAGCTCCATTTGAAAAAACTCACCAATTTCACTATAAAGACCTATACAAAAGTTCAAAGTTAAAAAACTCACCAATTTCAATATAAAGACCATAAGAAAAGTCAAGTGAAAAAAATCACCAATTTCACCATAAAAACCATTACAAAAGTTGAAGTTTAAAAAACTCACGAATTTCACTATAAAAACCATAAAATAACTCCAATTTAATAAACTCAAGAATTTCACTATAAAGACCATAACAAAAGTTCAAAGTTAAAAAATTCCCCAATATCACTATATAAACCATTACAAAAGGTCCAAGTCAAAAAAACTCATCAATTTCTCCTTAAAAACCAATACCAAAGTTCAAAGTTAAAAAATTCACCAATTTCACTATAAAGACCATAAAAAAGTTCAAAGTTAAAAAAACTCCTCAATTTCACGATAAAAACCATTACAAGAGTTCCTAGTCAAAAGATCAACGATTTCACTATAAAACCCACAACGAAAGTTCAAAGTTAAAAAACTCCCAAATTTCACTATAAAAACAATTACGAAAGTTCGTATTCAAAAATTCCACAATTCCACTATCAAAACCATAACAAAAGTTCCATTTGTAAAAACTCACCAGTTTCAGTATAAAGAACATTTAAAAGTTCAAATTTTAAAAAACTCACAAGTTTCAATATAAAGACCATAGGTAAAGTTCCAAGTGAAAAGAATCATCAATTTCACCCTAAAAACTACCAAAAATGTTGAAGGTTAAAAAAAACTCCGCAATTTCACTATAATTCCTTTACAAAAGTTCCTAGTAAAAAATTCAACAATTTCACTATAAAAACCATAACAAAAGTTCCATTTGAAAAAACTCACAAATTTCAATATAAAGACCATTACAAAAGTTCAAAGTTAAAAAAACCCACCAATTTCAATACAAAGACCATAAGAAAAGTTCCATGTGAAAAAAATCACAAATTTCACCATAAAAACCATTACTAAAGTTCAAAGTTAAAAAAGTAACCCATTTCACTATAAAATCCATAACAAAAATTCCAATTAAAAAAACTTTAGAATTTCACTATAAAGACCGTAACAAAAGTTCAAGGTTAAAACATTTCCCAATATCACTAGGTAAACCATTACCAAAGTTCCAAGTCAAAAAACTCATCAATTTAACCATAAAAACCAATACAAAAGTTCAAAGTTAAAAAATTCAACAATTTCAATATAAATACTATAAAAAGGTCCAAAGTTAAAAATAAAAAAAAACTCCCCAATTTCACTATAAAAAACCATTACAAAAGTTCCTAGTAAAAAATTCAACAATTTCACTATAAAAACCATAACAAAAGCTCCATTTGAAAAAACTCACCAATTTCACTATAAAGACCTATACAAAAGTTCAAAGTTAAAAAACACACCAATTACAATATAAAGACCATAAGAAAAGTCAAGTGAAAAAATCACCAATTTCACCATAAAAACCATTACAAAAGTTGAAAGTTAAAAAACTCACGAATTTCACTATAAAAACCATAAAATAACTCCAATTCAATAAACTCACGAATTTCACTATAAAGACCACAACAAAAGTTCAAAGTTAAAACATTCCCCAATATCACTATATAAACCATTACAAAAGGTCCAAGTCAAAAAACTCATCAATTTCTACTTAAATACCAATACCAAAGTTCAAAGTTAAAAAATTCAACAATTTCACTATAAAGACCATAAAAAAGTTCAAAGTTAAAAAACCTCCTCAATTTCACGATAAACACCATTACAAGAGTTCCTACTCGAAAGATCAACGATTTCGCTATAAAAACCACAACGAAACTTCCAATTGAAAAAACTCACCAATTTCACTATAAAGACCATAAAAAAGTTCAAAGTTAAAAAAACTCCCAAATTTCACTATAAAAACAATTACGAAAGTTCTTATTCAAAAATTCAACAATTTCACTATCAAAACCATAATAAAAGTTCCATTTGAAAAAACTCACCAGTTTCAGTATAGAGAACATTTAAAAGTTCAAATTTTAAAAAACTCATAAGTTTCAATATAAATACCATAGGTAAAGTTCCAAGTGAAAAGAATCATCAATTTCACCCTTAAAACTACGAAAAATGTTGAAAGTTAAAAAAAAACTCCGTAATTTCACTATAATTCCATTACAAAAGTTCCTAGTAAAAGATTCAACAATTTCACTATAAAAACCATAACAAAAGTTCCATTTGAAAAAACTCACAAATTTCAATATAAAGACCATTACAAAAGTTCAAAGTTAAAAAAACTCACCAATTTCAATACAAAGACCATAATAAAAGTTCCATGTGAAAAAAATCACAAATTTCACCATAAAAACCATTACTAAAGTTCAAAGTTAAAAAAGTAACCAGTTTCACTATAAAATCCATAACAAAAATTCCAATTAAAAAAACTTTAGAATTTCACTATAAAGACCATAACAAAAGTTCAAGGTTAAAACATTTCCCAATATCACTATGTAAACCATTACCAAAGTTCCAAGTCAAAAAACTCATCAATTTCACCATAAAAACCAATACAATAGTTCAAAGTTAAAAAATTCAACAATTTCAATATAAATACTATAAAAAGGTCCAAAGTTAAAAAAAAAAAACTCCCCAATTTCACTATAAAAAAACATTACAAAAGTTCCTAGTAAAAAATTCAACATTTTTCACTATAAAAACCATAACAAAAGCTCCATATGAAAAAACTCACCAATTTCACTATAAAGACCTATACAAAAGTTCAAAGTTAAAAAACACACCAATTACAATATAAAGACCATAAGAAAAGTCAAGTGAAAAAAATCACCAATTTCACCATAAAAACCATTACAAAAGTTGAAAGTTAAAAAACTCACGAATTTCACTATAAAAACCATAAAATAACTCCAATTCAATAAACTCACGAATTTCACTATAAAGACCACAACAAAAGTTCAAAGTTAAAAAATTCCCCAATATCACTATATAAACCATTACAAAAGGTCCAAGTCAAAAAAACTCATCAATTTCTACTTAAATACCAATACCAAAGTTCAAAGTTAAAAAATTCAACAATTTCACTATAAAGACCATAAAAAAGTTCAAACTTAAAAAACCTCCTCAATTTCACGATAAACACCATTACAAGAGTTCCTACTCAAAAGATCAACGATTTCACTATAAAAACCACAATGAAACTTCCAATTGAAAAAACTCACCAATTTCACTATAAAGACCATAAAAAAGTTCAAAGTTAAAAAAACTCCCAAATTTCACTATAAAAACAATTACGAAAGTTCTTATTCAAAAATTCAACAATTTCACTATCAAAACCATAACAAAAGTTCCATTTGAAAAAACTCACCAGTTTCAGATTGTTGGTGCAAAGATAGAATAATGAAAATAGGGAAATATTCTATTAAAGAGAATGACGGCAGAAGAAA
The DNA here is from genome assembly GCA_963859935.3 of Lathyrus sativus. Taxonomy (NCBI): domain Eukaryota; kingdom Viridiplantae; phylum Streptophyta; class Magnoliopsida; order Fabales; family Fabaceae; genus Lathyrus; species Lathyrus sativus. Next base: position 221,740,094 of record OZ012737.1, on the reverse strand, counting down.
CAGGATTAAGAGTTACAATGATTGTCACCCTATTTATAGGCTAAAACTAGGGTTACTAGAATAAGATAAAATACTGAAATGCCCTCTAACAAACTTATGGGCTTAAGAAAATAATATAATAAAATATGAATTATTACTAATACCATCCCTTAATTCATATTCCATCAAAACTTGTAACACCAATTCCATCCCTTAATCTGAGAAATTGATCAGTCTTGATAGCTTTCGTCAGAATATCTGCCAACTGCTTCTGAGTGCTGCAGTGTACAACTTCTAACACTCCACTCTGAACTTGATGTCTCAGAAAATGATACTTGGTCTCAATATGCTTGCTTCTCCCATGCAACACTGGGTTTCTGGCAAGATTGATTGCAGACTTATTGTCAATCATCAACTTCAGAGGTTTTTAAAAGTTCAAATTTTAAAAAACTCATAAGTTTCAATATAAATACCATAGGTAAAGTTCCAAGTGAAAAGAATCATCAATTTCACCCTTAAAACTACCAAAAATGTTGAAAGTTAAAAAAAAAACTCCGTAATTTCACTATAATTCCATTACAAAAGTTCCTAGTAAAAGATTCAACAATTTCACTATAAAAACCATAACAAAAGTTCCATTTGAAAAAACTCACAAATTTCAATATAAAGACCATTACAAAAGTTCAAAGTTAAAAAAACTCACCAATTTCAATACAAAGACCATAATAAAAGTTCCATGTGAAAAAAATCACAAATTTCACCATAAAAACCATTACTAAAGTTCAAAGTTAAAAAAGTAACCAGTTTCACTATAAAATCCATAACAAAAATTCCGATTAAAAAAACTTTAGAATTTCACTATAAAGACCATAACAAAAGTTCAAGGTTAAAACATTTCCCAATATCACTATGTAAACCATTACCAAAGTTCCAAGTCAAAAAACTCATCAATTTCACCATAAAAACCAATACAATAGTTCAAAGTTAAAAAATTCAACAATTTCAATATAAATACTATAAAAAGGTCCAAAGTTAAAAAAAAAAAACTCCCCAATTTCACTATAAAAAAACATTACAAAAGTTCCTAGTAAAAAATTCAACATTTTTCACTATAAAAACCATAACAAAAGCTCCATATGAAAAAACTCACCAATTTCACTATAAAGACCTATACAAAAGTTCAAAGTTAAAAAACACACCAATTACAATATAAAGACCATAAGAAAAGTCAAGTGAAAAAAATCACCAATTTCGCCATAAAAACCATTACAAAAGTTGAAAGTTAAAAAACTCACGAATTTCACTATAAAAACCATAAAATAACTCCAATTCAATAAACTCACGAATTTCACTATAAAGACCACAACAAAAGTTCAAAGTTAAAAAATTCCCCAATATCACTATATAAACCATTACAAAAGGTCCAAGTCAAAAAAACTCATCAATTTCTACTTAAATACCAATACCAAAGTTCAAAGTTAAAAAATTCAACAATTTCACTATAAAGACCATAAAAAAGTTCAAAGTTAAAAAACCTCCTCAATTTCACGATAAACACCATTACAAGAGTTCCTACTCAAAAGATCAACGATTTCACTATAAAAACCACAACGAAACTTCCAATTGAAAAAACTCACCAATTTCACTATAAAGACCATAAAAAAGTTCAAAGTTAAAAAAACTCCCAAATTTCACTATAAAAACAATTACGAAAGTTCTTATTCAAAAATTCAACAATTTCACTATCAAAACCATAACAAAAGTTCCATTTGAAAAAACTCACCAGTTTCAGTATAGAGAACATTTAAAAGTTCAAATTTTAAAAAACTCATAAGTTTCAATATAAATACCATAGGTAAAGTTCCAAGTGAAAAGAATCATCAATTTCACCCTTAAAACTACCAAAAATGTTGAAAGTTAAAAAAAAACTCCATAATTTCACTATAATTCCATTACAAAAGTTCCTAGTAAAAGATTCAACAATTTCACTATAAAAACCATAACAAAAGTTCCATTTGAAAAAACTCACAAATTTCAATATAAAGACCATTACAAAAGTTCAAAGTTAAAAAAACTCACCAATTTCAATACAAAGACCATAATAAAAGTTCCATGTGAAAAAAATCACAAATTTCACCATAAAAACCATTACTAAAGTTCAAAGTTAAAAAAGTAACCAGTTTCACTATAAAATCCATAACAAAAATTCCAATTAAAAAAACTTTAGAATTTCACTATAAAGACCATAACAAAAGTTCAAGGTTAAAACATTTCCCAATATCACTATGTAAACCATTACCAAAGTTCCAAGTCAAAAAACTCATCAATTTCACCATAAAAACCAATACAATAGTTCAAAGTTAAAAAATTCAACAATTTCAATATAAATACTATAAAAAGGTCCAAAGTTAAAAAAAAAAAAAACTCCCCAATTTCACTATAAAAAAACATTACAAAAGTTCCTAGTAAAAAATTCAACATTTTTCACTATAAAAACCATAACAAAAGCTCCATATGAAAAAACTCACCAATTTCACTATAAAGACCTATACAAAAGTTCAAAGTTAAAAAACTCACCAATTACAATATAAAGACCATAAGAAAAGTCAAGTGAAAAAAATCACCAATTTCACCATAAAAACCATTACAAAAGTTGAAAGTTAAAAAACTCACGAATTTCACTATAAAAACCATAAAATAACTCCAATTCAATAAACTCACGAATTTCACTATAAAGACCACAACAAAAGTTCAAAGTTAAAAAATCCCCCAATATCACTATATAAACCATTACAAAAGGTCCAAGTCAAAAAACTCATCAATTTCTACTTAAATACCAATACCAAAGTTCAAAGTTAAAAAATTCAACAATTTCACTATAAAGACCATAAAAAAGTTCAAAGTTAAAAAACCTCCTCAATTTCACGATAAACATCATTACAAGAGTTCCTACTCAAAAGATCAACGATTTCACTATAAAAACCACAACGAAACTTCCAATTGAAAAAACTCACCAATTTCACTATAAAGACCATAAAAAAGTTCAAAGTTAAAAAAACTCCCAAATTTCACTATAAAAACAATTACGAAAGTTCTTATTCAAAAATTCAACAATTTCACTATCAAAACCATAATAAAAGTTCCATTTGAAAAAACTCACCAGTTTCAGTATAGAGAACATTTAAAAGTTCAAATTTTAAAAAACTCATAAGTTTCAATATAAATACCATACGTAAAGTTCCAAGTGAAAAGAATCATCAATTTCACCCTTAAAACTACCAAAAATGTTGAAAGTTAAAAAAAAACTCCGTAATTTCACTATAATTCCATTACAAAAGTTCCTAGTAAAAGATTCAACAATTTCACTATAAAAACCATAACAAAAGTTCCATTTGAAAAAACTCACAAATTTCAATATAAAGACCATTACAAAAGTTCAAAGTTAAAAAAACTCACCAATTTCAATACAAAGACCATAATAAAAGTTCCATGTGAAAAAAATCACAAATTTCACCATAAAAACCATTACTAAAGTTCAAAGTTAAAAAAGTAACCAGTTTCACTATAAAATCCATAACAAAAATTCCAATTAAAAAAACTTTAGAATTTCATTATAAAGACCATAACAAAAGTTCAAGGTTAAAACATTTCCCAATATCACTATGTAAACCATTACCAAAGTTCCAAGTCAAAAAACTAATCAATTTCACCATAAAAACCAATACAAAAGTTCAAAGTTAAAAAATTCAACAATTTCAATATAAATACTATAAAAAGGTCCAAAGTTAAAAATAAAAAAAAAAACTCTCCAATTTCACTATAAAAAAACATTACAAAAGTTCCTAGTAAAAAATTCAACAATTTCACTATAAAAACCATAACAAAAGCTCCATTTGAAAAAACTCACCAATTTCATTATAAAGACCTATACAAAAGTTGAAAGTTAAAAAACTCACCAATTTCAATATAAAGACCATAAGAAAAGTCAAGTGAAAAAAATCACCAATTTCACCATAAAAACCATTACAAAAGTTGAAAGTTAAAAAACTCACGAATTTCACTATAAAAACCATAAAATAACTCCAATTCAATAAACTCACGAATTTCACTATAAAGACCACAACAAAAGTTCAAAGTTAAAAAATTCCCCAATATCACTATATAAACCATTACAAAAGGTCCAAGTCAAAAAACTCATCAATTTCTACTTAAATACCAATACCAAAGTTCAAAGTTAAAAAATTCAACAATTTCACTATAAAGACCATAAAAAAGTTCAAAGTTAAAAAACCTCCTCAATTTCACGATAAACACCATTACAAGAGTTCCTACTCAAAAGATCAACGATTTCACTATAAAAACCACAACGAAACTTCCAATTGAAAAAACTCACCAATTTCACTATAAAGACCATAAAAAAGTTCAAAGTTAAAAAAACTCCCAAATTTCACTATAAAAACAATTACGAAAGTTCTTATTCAAAAATTCAACAATTTCACTATCAAAACCATAACAAAAGTTCCATTTGAAAAAACTCACCAGTTTCAGTATAGAGAACATTTAAAAGTTCAAATTTTAAAAAACTCATAAGTTTCAATATAAATACCATAGGTAAAGTTCCAAGTGAAAAGAATTATCAATTTCACCCTTAAAACTACCAAAAATCTTGAAAGTTAAAAAAAAATCCGTAATTTCACTATAATTCCATTACAAAAGTTCCTAGTAAAAGATTCAACAATTTCACTATAAAAACCATAACAAAAGTTCCATTTGAAAAAACTCACAAATTTCAATATAAAGACCATTACAAAAGTTCAAAGTTAAAAAAACTCACCAATTTCAATACAAAGACCATAATAAAAGTTCCATGTGAAAAAAATCACAAATTTCACCATAAAAACCATTACTAAAGTTCAAAGTTAAAAAAGTAACCAGTTTCACTATAAAATCCATAACAAAAATTCCAATTAAAAAAACTTTAGAATTTCACTATAAAGACCATAACAAAAGTTCAAGGTTAAAACATTTCCCAATATCACTATGTAAACCATTACCAAAGTTCCAAGTCAAAAAACTCATCAATTTCACCATAAAAACCAATACAAAAGTTCAAAGTTAAAAAATTCAACAATTTCAATATAAATACTATAAAAAGGTCCAAAGTTAAAAAAAAAAAAAAAAACTCTCCAATTTCACTATAAAAAATCATTACAAAAGTTCCTAGTAAAAAATTCAACAATTTCACTATAAAAACCATAACAAAAGCTCCATTTGAAAAAACTCACCAATTTCATTATAAAGACCTATACAAAAGTTCAAAGTTAAAAAACTCACCAATTTCAATATAAAGACCATAAGAAAAGTCAAGTGAAAAAAATCACCAATTTCACCATAAAAACCATTAGAAAAGTTGAAAGTTAAAAAACTCACGAATTTCACTATAAAAACCATAAAATAACTCCAATTCAATAAACTCACGAATTTCACTATAAAGACCATAACAAAAGTTCAAAGTTAAAAAATTCCCCAATATCAATCACTATATAAACCATTACAAAAGGTCCAAGTCAAAAAACTCATCAATTTCTCCTTAAAAACCAATACCAAAGTTCAAAGTTAAAAAATTCACCAATTTCACTATAAAGACCATAAAAAAGTTCAAAGTTAAAAAAACTCCTCAATTTCACGATAAAACCATTACAAGAGTTCCTAGTCAAAAGATCAACGATTTCACTATAAAAACCACAACGAAAGTTCCAATTGAAAAAACTCACCAATTTCACTATTAAGACCATAAAAAAGTTCAAAGTTAAAAAACTCCCAAATTTCACTATAAAAAAATTACGAAAGTTCTTATTCAAAAATTCAACAATTTCACTATCAAAACCATAACAAAAGTTCCATTTGAAAAAACTCACCAGTTTCAGTATAAAGAACATTTAAAAGTTCAAATTTTAAAAAACTCACAAGTTTCAATATAAAGACCATAGGTAAAGTTCCAAGTGAAAAGAATCATCAATTTCACCCTAAAAACTACCAAAAATCTTGAAAGTTAAAAACAAACTCCGCAATTTCACTATAATTCCATTACAAAAGTTCCTAGTAAAAAATTCAACAATTTCACTATAAAAACCATAACAAAAATTCCATTTGAAAAAATTCACAAATTTCAATATAAAGACCATTACAAAAGTTCAAAGTTAAAAAAAAACTCACCAATTTCAATACAAAGACCATAAGAAAAGTTCCATGTGAAAAAAATCACAAATTTCACCATAAAAACCATTACTAAAGTTCAAAGTTAAAAAAGTAACTAGTTTCACTGTAAAATCCATAAGAAAAATTCCAATTAAAAAAACTTTAGAATTTCACTATAAAGACCATAACAAAAGTTCAAGGTTAAAACATTTCCCAATATCACTATGTAAACCATTACCAAAGTTCCAAGTCAAAAAACTCATCAATTTCACCATAAAAACCAATACAATAGTTCAAAGTTAAAAAATTCAACAATTTCAATATAAATACTATAAAAAGGTCAAAAGTTAAAAAAAAAAAACTCCCCAATTTCACTATAAAAAGACATTACAAAAGTTCCTAGTAAAAAATTCAACATTTTTCACTATAAAAACCATAACAAAAGCTCCATATGAAAAAACTCACCAATTTCACTATAAAGACCTATACAAAAGTTCAAAGTTAAAAAACACACCAATTACAATATAAAGACCATAAGAAAAGTCAAGTGAAAAAATCACCAATTTCACCATAAAAACCATTACAAAAGTTGAAAGTTAACTCACGAATTTCACTATAAAAACCATAAAATAACTCCAATTCAATAAACTCACGAATTTCACTATAAAGACCACAACAAAAGTTCAAAGTTAAAAAATTCCCCAATATCACTATATAAACCATTACAAAAGGTCTAAGTCAAAAAACTCATCAATTTCTACTTAAATACCAATACCAAATTTCAAAGTTAAAAAATTCAACAATTTCACTATAAAGACCATTAAAAAGTTCAAAGTTAAAAAACCTCCTCAATTTCACGATAAACACCATTACAAGAGTTCCTACTCAAAAGATCAACGATTTCACTATAAAAACCACAACGAAAGTTCCAATTGAAAAAACTCACCAATTTCACTATAAAGACCATAAAAAAGTTCAAAGTTAAAAAAACTCCCAAATTTCACTATAAAAACAATTACGAAAGTTCTTATTCAAAAATTCAACAATTTCACTATCAAAACCATAACAAAAGTTCCATTTGAAAAAACTCACCAGTTTCAGTATAGAGAACATTTAAAAGTTCAAATTTTAAAAAACTCATAAGTTTCAATATAAATACCATAGGTAAAGTTCCAAGTGAAAAGAATCATCAATTTCACCCTTAAAACTACCAAAAATGGTGGAAGTTAAAAAAAACTCCGTAATTTCACTATAATTCCATTACAAAAGTTCCTAGTAAAAGATTCAACAATTTCACTATAAAAACCATAACAAAAGTTCCATTTGAAAAAACTCACAAATTTCAATATAAAGACCATTACAAAAGTTCAAAGTTAAAAAAACTCACCAATTTCAATACAAAGACCATAAGAAAAGTTCCATGTGAAAAAAATCACAAATTTCACCATAAAAACCATTACTAAAGTTCAAAGTTAAAAAAGTAACCAGTTTCACTGTAAAATCCATAAGAAAAATTCCAATTAAAAAAACTTTAGAATTTCACTATAAAGACCAGAACAAAAGTTCAAGGTTAAAACATTTCCCAATATCCCTATGTAAACCATTACCAAAGTTCCAAGTCAAAAAACTCATCAATTTCACCATGAAAACCAATACAATAGTTCAAAGTTAAAAAATTCAAAAATTTTAATATAAATACCATAAAAAGGTCCAAAATTTAAAAAAAAAACTCCCCAATTTCACTATAAAAAAACATTACAAAAGTTCTAAGTAAGAAATTCAACAATTTCACTATAAAAACCATAACAAAAGCTCCATTTGAAAAAACTCACCAATTTTACTATAAAGACCTATACAAAAGTTCAAAGTTAAAAAACTCACCAATTACAATATAAAGACCATAAGAAAATTCAAGTGAAAAAAATCACCAATTTCAACATAAAAACCATTACAAAAGTTGAAAGTTAAAAAACTCACGAATTTCACTATAAAAACCACAAAATAACTCCAATTCAATAAACTCACGAATTTCACTATAAAGACCACAACAAAAGTTCAAAGTTAAAAAATTCCCCAATATCACTATATAAACCATTACAAAAGGTCCAAGTCAAAAAACTCATCAATTTCTCCTTAAAAACCAATACCAAAGTTCAAAGTTAAAAAATTCACCAATTTCACTATAAAGACCATAAAAAAGTTCAAAGTTAAAAAAACTCCTCAATTTCACGATAAAACCATTACAAGAGTTCCTAGTCAAAAGATCAACGATTTCACTATAAAAACCACAACGAAAGTTCCAATTGAAAAAACTCACCAATTTCACTATAAAGACCATAAAAAAGTTCAAAGTTAAAAAACTCCCAAATTTCACTATAAAAACATTACGAAAGTTCTTATTCAAAAATTCAACAATTTCACTATCAAAACCATAACAAAAGTTCCATTTGAAAAAACTCACCAGTTTCAGTATAAAGAACGTTTAAAAGTTCAAATTTTAAAAAACTCACAAGTTTCAATATAAAGACCATAGGTAAAGTTCCAAGTGAAAAGAATCATCAATTTCACCCTAAAAACTACCAAAAATCTTGAAAGTTAAAAACAAACTCCGCAATTTCACTATAATTCCATTACAAAAGTTCCTAATAAAAAATTCAACAATTTCACTATAAAAACCATAACAAAAGTTCCATTTGAAAAAATTCACAAATTTCAATATAAAGACCATTACAAAAGTTCAAAGTTCAAAAAAATTCACCAATTTCAATACAAAGACCATAAGAAAAGTTCCATGTGAAAAAAATAACAAATTTCACCATAAAAACCATTACTAAAGTTTAAAGTTAAAAAATTAACCAGTTTCACTATAAAATCCATAACAAAAATTCCAATTAAAAAACCTTTAGAATTTCACTATAAAGACCATAACAAAAGTTCAAGGTTAAAACATTTCCCAATATCATTATGTAAACCATTACCAAAGTTCCAATTTAAAAAACTCATCAATTTCACCATAAAAACCGATACAAAAGTTCAAAGTTAAAAAATTCAACAATTTCAATATAAATACTATAAAAAGGTCCAATGTTAAAATAAAAAAAACTCCCCAATTTAACTATAAAAAACCATTACAAAAGTTCCTAGTAAAAAATTCAACAATTTCACTATAAAAACCATAACAAAAGCTCCATTTGAAAAAACTCACCAATTTCACTATAACGACCTATACAAAAGTTCAAAGTTAAAAAACTCACCAATTTCAATATAAAGACCATAAGAAAAGTCAAGTGAAAAAAATCACCAATTTAACCATAAAAACCATTACAAAAGTTGAAAGTTAAAAAACTCACGAGTTTCACTATAAAAACCATAAAATAACTCCAATTCAATAAACTCACGAATTTCACTATAAAGACCACAACAAAAGTTCAAAGTTAAAAAATTCCCCAATATCACTATATAAACCATTACAAAAGGTCCAAGTCAAAAAACTCATCAATTTCTACTTAAATACCAATACCAAAGTTCAAAGTTAAAAAATTCAACAATTTCACTATAAAGACCATAAAAAAGTTCAAAGTTAAAAAACCTCCTCAATTTCACGATAAACACCATTACAAGAGTTCCTACTCAAAAGATCAACGATTTCACTATAAAAACCACAACGTAACTTCCAATTGAAAAAACTCACCAATTTCACTATAAAGACCATAAAAAAGTTCAAAGTTAAAAAAACTCCCAAATTTCAATATAAAAACAATTACGAAAGTTCTTATTCAAAAATTCAACAATTTCACTATCAAAACCATAACAAAAGTTCCATTTGAAAAAACTCACCAGTTTCAGTATAGAGAACATTTAAAAGTTCAAATTTTAAAAAACTCATAAGTTTCAATATAAATACCATAGGTAAAGTTCCAAGTGAAAAGAATCATCAATTTCACCCTTAAAACTACCAAAAATGTTGAAAGTTAAAAAAAAAACTCCGTAATTTCACTATAATTCCATTACAAAAGTTCCTAGTAAAAGATTCAACAATTTCACTATAAAAACCATAACAAAAGTTCCATTTGAAAAAACTCACAAATTTCAATATAAAGACAATTACAAAAGTTCAAAGTTAAAAAAACTCACCAATTTCAATACAAAGACCATAATAAAAGTTCCATGTGAAAAAAATCACAAATTTCACCATAAAAACCATTACTAAAGTTCAAAGTTAAAAAAGTAACCAGTTTCACTATAAAATCCATAACAAAAATTCGAATTAAAAAAACTTTAGAATTTCACTATAAAGACCATAACAAAAGTTCAAGGTTAAAACATTTCCCAATATCACTATGTAAACCATTACCAAAGTTCCAAGTCAAAAAACTCATCAATTTCACCATAAAAACCAATACAAAAGTTCAAAGTTAAAAAATTCAACAATTTCAATATAAATACTATAAAAAGGTCCAAAGTTAAAAAAAAAAAAAAAAAACTCCCCAATTTCACTATAAAAAAACATTACAAAAGTTCCTAGTAAAAAATTCAACAATTTCACTATAAAAACCATAACAAAAGCTCCATTTGAAAAAACTCACCAATTTCATTATAAAGACCTATACAAAAGTTCAAAGTTAAAAAACTCACCAATTTCAATATAAAGACCATAAGAAAAGTCAAGTGAAAAAAATCACCAATTTCACCATAAAAACCATTACAAAAGTTGAAAGTTAAAAAACTCACGAATTTCACTATAAAAACCATAAAATAACTCCAATTCAATAAACTCACGAATTTCACTATAAAGACCACAACAAAAGTTCAAAGTTAAAAAATTCCCCAATATCAATCACTATATAAACCATTACAAAAGGTCCAAGTCAAAAAACTCATCAATTTCTACTTAAATACCAATACCAAAGTTCAAAGTTAAAAAATTCACCAATTTCACTATAAAGACAATAAAAAAGTTCAAAGTTAAAAAAACTCCTCAATTTCACGATAAACACCATTACAAGAGTTCCTACTCAAAAGATCAACGATTTCACTATAAAAACCACAACGAAAGTTCCAATTGAAAAAACTCACCAATTTCACTTTTAAGACCATAAAAAAGTTCAAAGTTAAAAAAACTCCCAAATTTCACTATAAAAACAATTACGAAAGTTCTTATTCAAAAATTCAACAATTTCACTATCAAAACCATAACAAAAGTTCCATTTGAAAAAACTCACCAGTTTCAGTATAAAGAACATTTAAAAGTTCAAATTTTAAAAAACTCACAAGTTTCAATATAAAGACCATAGGTAAAGTTCCAAGTGAAAAGAATCATCAATTTCACCCTAAAAACTACCAAAAATCTTGAAAGTTAAAAAAAAACTCCGTAATTTCACTATAATTCCATTACAAAAGTTCCTAGTAAAAAATTCAACAATTTCACTATAAAAACCATAACAAAAATTCCATTTGAAAAAATTCACAAATTTCAATATAAAGACCATTACAAAAGTTCAAAGTTAAAAAAAAACTCACCAATTTCAATACAAAGACCATAAGAAAAGTTCCATGTGAAAAAAATCACAAATTTCACCATAAAAACCATTACTAAAGTTCAAAGTTAAAAAAGTAACCAGTTTCACTATAAAATCCATAACAAAATTTCCAATTAAAAAAACTTTAGAATTTCACTATAAAGACCATAACAAAAGTTCAAGGTTAAAACATTTCCCAATATCACTATGTAAACCATTACCAAAGTTCCAAGTCAAAAAACTCATCAATTTCACCATAAAAACCAATACAATAGTTCAAAGTTAAAAAATTCAACAATTTCAATATAAATACTATAAAAAGGTCCAAAGTTAAAAAAAAAAAAAACTCTCCAATTTCACTATAAAAAAACATTACAAAAGTCCCTAGTAAAAAATTCAACAATTTCACTATAAAAACCATAACAAAAGCTCCATTTGAAAAAACTCACCAATTTCATTATAAAGACCTATACAAAAGTTCAAAGTTAAAAAACTCACCAATTTCAATATAAAGACCATAAGAAAAGTCAAGTCAAAAAAATCACCAATTTCACCATAAAAACCATTAGAAAAGTTGAAAGTTAAAAAACTCACGAATTTCACTATAAAAATCATAAAATAACTCCAATTCAATAAACTCACGAATTTCACTATAAAGACCATAACAAAAGTTCAAAGTTAAAAAATTCCCCAATATCACTATATAAACCATTACAAAAGGTCCAAGTCAAAAAACTCATCAATTTCTACTTAAAAACCAATACCAAAGTTCAAAGTTAAAAAATTCACCAATTTCACTATAAAGACCATAAAAAAGTTCAAAGTTAAAAAACCTCCTCAATTTCACGATAAACACCATTACAAGAGTTCCTACTCAAAAGATCAACGATTTCACTATAAAAACCACAACGAAACTTCCAATTGAAAAAACTCACCAATTTCACTATAAAGACCATAAAAAAGTTCAAAGTTAAAAAAACTCCCAAATTTCACTATAAAAACAATTACGAAAGTTCTTATTCAAAAATTCAACAATTTCACTATCAAAACCATAACAAAAGTTCCATTTGAAAAACTCACCAGTTTCAGTATAGAGAACATTTAAAAGTTCAAATTTTAAAAAACTCATAAGTTTCAATATAAATACCATAGGTAAAGTTCCAAGTGAAAAGAATCATCAATTTCACCCTTAAAACTACCAAAAATGGTGGAAGTTAAAAAAAACTCCGTAATTTCACTATAATTCCCTTACAAAAGTTCTTAGTAAAAGATTCAACAATTTCACTATAAAAACCATAACAAAAGTTCCATTTGAAAAAACTCACAAATTTCAATATAAAGACCATTACAAAAGTTCAAAGTTAAAAAAACTCACCAATTTCAATACAAAGACCATAAGAAAAGTTCCATGTGAAAAAAATCACAAATTTCACCATAAAAACCATTACTAAAGTTCAAAGTTAAAAAAGTAACCAGTTTCACTGTAAAATCCATAAGAAAAATTCCAATTAAAAAAACTTTAGAATTTCACTATAAAGACCATAACAAAAGTTCAAGGTTAAAACATTTCCCAATATCACTATGTAAACCATTACCAAAGTTCCAAGTCAAAAAACTCATCAATTTCACCATAAAAACCAATACAAAAGTTCAAAGTTAAAAAATTCAACAATTTCAATATAAATACTATATAAAGGTCCAAAGTTAAAAAAAAAAAAACTCTCCAGTTTCACTATAAAAAAACATTACAAAAGTTCCTAGTAAAAAATTCAACAATTTCACTATAAAAACCATAACAAAAGCTCCATTTGAAAAAACTCACCAATTTCATTATAAAGACCTATACAAAAGTTCAAAGTTAAAAAACTCACCAATTTCAATATAAAGACCATAAGAAAAGTCAAGTGAAAAAAATCACCAATTTCACCATAAAAACCATTAGAAAAGTTGAAAGTTAAAAAACTCACGAATTTCACTATAAAAATCATAAAATAACTCCAATTCAATAAACTCACGAATTTCACTATAAAGACCATAACAAAAGTTCAAAGTTAAAAAATTCCCCAATATCACTATATAAACCATTACAAAAGGTCCAAGTCAAAAAACTCATCAATTTCTACTTAAAAACCAATACCAAAGTTCAAAGTTAAAAAATTCAACAATTTCACTATAAAGACCATAAAAAAGTTCAAAGTTAAAAAACCTCCTCAATTTCATGATAAACACCATTACAAGAGTTCCTACTCAAAAGATCAACGATTTCACTATAAAAACCACAACGAAACTTCCAATTGAAAAAACTCACCAATTTCACTATAAAGACCATAAAAAAGTTCAAAGTTAAAAAAACTCCCAAATTTCACTATAAAAACAATTACGAAAGTTCTTATTCAAAAATTCAACAATTTCACTATCAAAACCATAACAAAAGTTCCATTTGAAAAAACTCACCAGTTTCAGTATAGAGAACATTTAAAAGTTCAAATTTTAAAAAACTCATAAGTTTCAATATAAATACCATAGGTAAAGTTCCAAGTGAAAAGAATCATCAATTTCACCCTTAAAACTACCAAAAATGGTGGAAGTTAAAAAAAACTCCGTAATTTCACTATAATTCCATTACAAAAGTTCTTAGTAAAAGATTCAACAATTTCACTATAAAAACCATAACAAAAGTTCCATTTGAAAAAACTCACAAATTTCAATATAAAGACCATTACAAAAGTTCAAAGTTAAAAAAAATCACCAATTTCAATACAAAGACCATAAGAAAAGTTCCATGTGAAAAAAATCACAAATTTCACCATAAAAACCATTACTAAAGTTCAAAGTTAAAAAAGTAACCAGTTTCACTGTAAAATCCATAAGAAAAATTCCAATTAAAAAAACTTTAGAATTTCACTATAAAGACCATAACAAAAGTTCAAGGTTAAAACATTTCCCAATATCACTATGTAAACCATTACCAAAGTTCCAAGTCAAAAAACTCATCAATTTCACCATAAAAACCAATACAAAAGTTCAAAGTTAAAAAATTCAACAATTTCAATATAAATACTATAAAAAGGTCCAAAGTTAAAAATAAAAAAAAAAACTCTCCAGTTTCACTATAAAAAAAACATTACAAAAGTTCCTAGTAAAAAATTCAACAATTTCACTATAAAAACCATAACAAAAGCTCCATTTGAAAAAACTCACCAATTTCATTATAAAGACCTATACAAAAGTTCAAAGTTAAAAAACTCACCAATTTCAATATAAAGACCATAAGAAAAGCCAAGTGAAAAAAATCACCAATTTCACCATAAAAACCATTAGAAAAGTTGAAAGTTAAAAAACTCACGAATTTCACTATAAAAACCATAAAATAACTCCAATTCAATAAACTCACGAATTTGACTATAAAGACCATAACAAAAGTTCAAAGTTAAAAAATTACCCAATATCACTATATAAACCATTACAAAAGGTCCAAGTCAAAAAACTCATCAATTTCTACTTAAAAACAAATACCAAAGTTCAAAGTTAAAAAATTCAACAATTTCACTATAAAGACCATAAAAAAGTTCAAAGTTAAAAAACCTCCTCAATTTCACGATAAACACCATTACAAGAGTTCCTACTCAAAAGATCAACGATTTCACTATAAAAACCACAACGAAACTTCCAATTGAAAAACCTCACCAATTTCACTATAAAGACCATAAAAAAGTTCAAAGTTAAAAAAACTCCCAAATTTCACTATAAAAACAATTACGAAAGTTCTTATTCAAAAATTCAACAATTTCACTATCAAAACCATAACAAAAGTTCCATTTGAAAAAACTCACCAGTTTCAGTATAGAGAACATTTAAAAGTTCAAATTTTAAAAAACTCATAAGTTTCAATATAAATACCATAGGTAAAGTTCCAAGTGAAAAGAATCATCAATTTCACCCTTAAAACTACCAAAAATGGTGGAAGTTAAAAAAAACTCCGTAATTTCACTATAATTCCATTACAAAAGTTCCTAGTAAAAGATTCAACTGTTTCACTATAAAAACCATAACAAAAGTTCCATTTGAAAAAACTCACAAATTTCAATATAAAGACCATTACAAAAGTTCAAAGTTAAAAAAACTCACCAATTTCAATACAAAGACCATAAGAAAAGTTCCATGTGAAAAAAATCATAAATTTCACCATAAAAACCATTACTAAAGTTCAAAGTTAAAAAAGTAACCAGTTTCACTATAAAATCCATAACAAAAATTCCAATTAAAAAAACTTTAGAATTTCACTATAAAGACCATAACAAAAGTTCAAGGTTAAAACATTTCCCAATATCACTATGTAAACCATTACCAAAGTTCCAAGTCAAAAAACTCATCAATTTCACCATAAAAACCAATACAAAAGTTCAAAGTTAAAAAATTCAACAATTTCAATATAAATACTATAAAAAGGTCCAAAGTTAAATAAAAAAAAAAAACTCTCCAATTTCACTATAAAAAAACATTACAAAAGTTCCTAGTAAAAAATTCAACAATTTCACTATAAAAACCATAACAAAAGCTCCATTTGAAAAAACTCACCAATTTCATTATAAAGACCTATACAAAAGTTCAAAGTTAAAAAACTCACCAATTTCAATATAAAGACCATAAGAAAAGTCAAGTGAAAAAAATCACCAATTTCACCATAAAAACCATTAGAAAAGTTGAAAGTTAAAAAACTCACGAATTTCACTATAAAAACCATAAAATAACTCCAATTCAATAAACTCACGAATTTCACTATAAAGACCATAACAAAAGTTCAAAGTTAAAAAATTCCCCAATATCACTATATAAACCATTACAAAAGGTCCAAGTCAAAAAACTCATCAATTTCTCCTTAAAAACCAATACCAAAGTTCAAAGTTAAAAAATTCACCAATTTCACTATAAAGACCATAAAAAAGTTCAAAGTTAAAAAAACTCCTCAATTTCACGATAAAACCATTACAAGAGTTCCTAGTCAAAAGATCAACGATTTCACTATAAAAACCACAACGAAAGTTCCAATTGAAAAAACTCACCAATTTCACTATAAAGACCATAAAAAAGTTCAAAGTTAAAAAACTCCCAAATTTCACTATAAAAAAATTACGAAAGTTCTTATTAAAAAATTCAACAATTTCACTATCAAAACCATAACAAAAGTTCCATTTGAAAAAACTCACCAGTTTCAGTATAAAGAACATTTAAAAGTTCAAATTTTAAAAAACTCACAAGTTTCAATATAAAGACCATAGGTAAAGTTCCAAGTGAAAAGAATCATCAATTTCACCCTAAAAACTACCAAAAATCTTGAAAGTTAAAAACAAACTCCGCAATTTCACTATAATTCCATTACAAAAGTTCCTAGTAAAAAATTCAACAATTTCACTATAAAAACCATAACAAAAATTCCATTTGAAAAAACTCACCAGTTTCAGTATAAAGACCATAAGAAAAGTCAAGTGAAAAAAATCACCAATTTCACCATAAAAACCATTAGAAAAGTTGAAAGTTAAAAAACTCACGAATTTCACTATAAAAACCATAAAATAACTCCAATTCAATAAACTCACGAATTTCACTATAAAGACCATAACAAAAGTTCAAAGTTAAAAAATTCCCCAATATCACTATATAAACCATTACAAAAGGTCCGAGTCAAAAAACTCATCAATTTCTCCTTAAAAACCAATACCCAAGTTCAAAGTTAAAAAATTCACCAATTTCACTATAAAGACCATAAAAAAGTTCAAAGTTAAAAAAACTCCTCAATTTCACGATAAAAACCATTACAAGAGTTCCTAGTCAAAAGATCAACGATTTCACTATTAAAACCACAACGAAAGTTCCAATTGAAAAAACTCACCAATTTCACTATAAAGACCATAAAAAAGTTCAAAGTTAAAAAACTCCCAAATTTCACTATAAAAACAATTATGAAAGTTCTAATTCAAAAATTCAACAATTTCACTATCAAAACCATAACAAAAGTTCCATTTGAAAAAACTCACCAGTTTCAGTATAAAGAACATTTAAAAGTTCAAATTTTAAAAAACTCACAAGTTTCAATATAAAGACCATAGGTAAAGTTCCAAGTGAAAAGAATCATCAATTTCGCCACTAAAAACTACCAAAAATGTTGAAAGTTAAAAAAAAAACTCCGCAATTTCACTATAATTCCATTACAAAAGTTCCTAGTAAAAAATTCAACAATTTCACTATAAAAACCATAACAAAAGTTCCATTTGAAAAAACTCTCAAATTTCAATATAAAGACCATTACAAAAGTTCAAAGTTAAAAAAACTCACCAATTTCAATACAAAGACCATAAGAAAAGTTCCATGTGAAAAAAATCACAAATTTCACCATAAAAACTTGAACTATAGTTCAAAGTTAGAAAAGTAACCAGTTTCACTATAAAATCCATAACAAAAATTCCAATTAAAAAAACTTTAGAATTTCACTATAAAGACCAGAACAAAAGTTCAAGGTTAAAACATTTCCCAATATCACTATGTAAACCATTACCAAAGTTCCAAGTCAAAAAACTCATTAATTTCACCATGAAAACCAATACAATAGTTCAAAGTTAAAAAATTCAAAAATTTTAATATAAATACTATAAAAAGGTCCAAAATTAAAAAAACAACTCCCCAATTTCACTATAAAAAAACATTACAAAAGTTCTTAGTAAGAAATTCAACAATTTCACTATAAAAACCATAACAAAAGCTCCATTTGAAAAAACTCACCAATTTTACTATAAAGACCTATACAAAAGTTCAAAGTTAAAAAACTCACCAATTACAATATAAAGACCATAAGAAAATTCAAGTGAAAAAAATCACCAATTTCACCATAAAAACCATTACAAAAGTTGAAAGTTAAAAAACTCACGAATTTCACTATAAAAACCACAAAATAACTCCAATTCAATAAACTCACGAATTTCACTATAAAGACCACAACAAAAGTTCAAAGTTAAAAAATTCCCCAATATCACTATATAAACCATTACAAAAGGTCCAAGTCAAAAAACTCATCAATTTCTCCTTAAAAACCAATACCAAAGTTCAAAGTTAAAAAATTCACCAATTTCACTATAAAGACCATAAAAAAGTTCAAAGTTAAAAAAACTCCTCAATTTCACGATAAAACCATTACAAGAGTTCCCAGTCAAAAGATCAACGATTTCACTATAAAAACCACAACGAAAGTTCCAATTGAAAAAACTCACCAATTTCACTATAAAGACCATAAAAAAGTTCAAAGTTAAAAAAAACTCCCAATTTTCACTATAAAAACAATTACGAAAGTTCTTATTCAAAAATTCAACAATTTCACTATCAAAACCATAACAAAAGTTCCATTTGAAAAAACTCACCAGTTTCAGTATAGAGAACATTTAAAAGTTCAAATTTTAAAAAACTCATAAGTTTCAATATAAATACCATAGGTAAAGTTCCAAGTGAAAAGAATCATCAATTTCACCCTTAAAACTACCAAAAATGGTGGAAGTTAAAAAAAACTCCGTAATTTCACTATAATTCCATTACAAAAGTTCCTAGTAAAATATTCAACAATTTCACTATAAAAACCATAACAAAAGTTCCATTTGAAAAAACTCACAAATTTCAATATAAAGACCATTACAAAAGTTCAAAGTTAAAAAAACTCACCAATTTCAATACAAAGACCATAAGAAAAGTTCCATGTGAAAAAAATCACAAATTTCACCATAAAAACCATTACTAAAGTTCAAAGTTAAAAAAGTAACCAGTTTAACTATAAAATCCATTACAAAAATTCCAATTAAAAAAACTTTAGAATTTCACTATAAAGACCATAACAAAAGTTCAAGGTTAAAACATTTCCCAATATCACTATGTAAACCATTACCAAAGTTCCAAGTCAAAAAACTAATCAATTTCACCATGAAAACCAATACAAAAGTTCAAACTTAAAAATTTCAACAATTTAAATATAAATACTATAAAAAGGTCCAAAGTTAAAAAAAAAAACTCCCCAATTTTCACTATAAAAAAACATTACAAAAGTTCCTGGTAAAAAATTCAACAATTTCACTATAAAAACCATAAAGAAAGCACCATTTGAAAAAACTCACCAATTTCACTATAAAGACCTATACAAAAGTTCAAAGTTAAAAAACTCACCAATTTCAATATAAAGACAATAAGAAAAGTCAAGTGAAAATAATCACCAATTTCACCATAAAAACCATTACAAAAGTTGAAAGTTAAAAAACTCACGAATTTCACTATAAAAACCATAAAATAACTCCAATTCAATAAACTCACGAATTTCACTATAAAGACCATAACAAAAGTTCAAAGTTAAAAAATTCCCCAATATCACTATATAAACCATTACAAAAGGTCCAAGTCAAAAAACTCATCAATTTCTCCTTAAAAACCAATACCAAAGTTCAAAGTTAAAAAATTCACCAATTTCACCTTAAAGACCATAAAAAAGTTCAAAGTTAAAAAACCTCCTCAATTTCACGATAAACACCATTACAAGAGTTCCTACTCAAAAGATCAACGATTTCACTATAAAAACCACAACGAAACTTCCAATTGAAAAAACTCACCAATTTCACTATAAAGACCATAAAAAAGTTCAAAGTTAAAAAAACTCCCAAATTTCACTATAAAAACAATTACTAAAGTTCTTATTCAAAAATTCAACAATTTCACTATCAAAACCATAACAAAAGTTCCATTTGAAAAAACTCACCAGTTTCAGTATAGAGAACATTTAAAAGTTCAAATTTTAAAAAACTCATAAGTTTCAATATAAATACCATAGGTAAAGTTCCAAGTGAAAAAAATCATCAATTTAACCCTTAAAACTACCAAAAATGTTGAAAGTAAAAAAAAAACTCCGCAATTTCACTATAATTCCAGTACAAAAGTTCCTAGTAAAAGATTCAACAATTTCACTATAAAAACCATAACAAAAGTTCCATTTGAAAAAACTCACAAATTTCAATATAAAGACCATTACAAAAGTTCAAAGTTAAAAAAACTCACCATTTTCAATACAAAGACCATAAGAAAAGTTCAATGTGAAAAAAATCACAAATTTCACCATAAAAACCATTACTAAAGTTCAAAGTTAAAAAAGTAACCAGTTTCACTATAAAATCCATTACAAAAATTCCAATTAAAAAAACTTTAGAATTTCACTATAAAGACCATAACAAAAGTTCAAGGTTAAAACATTTCCCAATATCACTATGTAAACCATTACCAAAGTTCCAAGTCAAAAAACTCATCAATTTCACCATGAAAACCAATACAAAAGTTCAAAGTTAAAAATTTCAACAATTTAAATATAAATACTATAAAAAGGTCCAAAGTTAAAAAAAAAAACTCCCCAATTTCACTATAAAAAAACATTACAAAAGTTCCTGGTAAAAAATTCAACAATTTCACTATAAAAACCATAAAGAAAGCACCATTTGAAAAAACTCACCAATTTCACTATAAAGACCTATACAAAAGTTCAAAGTTAAAAAACTCACCAATTTCAATATAAAGACCATAAGAAAAGTCAAGTGAAAAAAATCACCAATTTCACCGTAAAAACCATTACAAAAGTTGAAAGTTAAAAAACTCACGAATTTCACTATAAAAACCATAAAATAACTCCAATTCAATAAATTCACGAATTTCACTATAAAGACCATAACAAAAGTTCAAAGTTAAAAAATTCCCCAATATCACTATATAAACCATTACAAAAGGTCCAAGTCAAAAAACTCATCAATTTCTCCTTAAAAACCAATACCAAAGTTCAAAGTTAAAAAATACACCAATTTCACTATAAAGACCATAAAAAAGTTCAAAGTTAAAAAACTCCTCAATTTCACTATAAAAACCATTACAAGAGTTCCTAGTCAAAAGATCAACGATTTCACTATAAAAACCACAACGAAAGTTCCAATTGAAAAAACTCACCAATTTCACTATAAAGACCATAAAAAAGTTCAAAGTTAAAAAACTCCCAAATTTCACTATAAAAACAATAAAGAAAGTTCTTATTAAAAAATTCAACAATTTCACTATCAAAACGATAACAAAAGTTCCATTTGAAAAAACTCACCAGTTTCAGTGTAAAGAACATTTAAAAGTTCAAATTTTAAAAAATTCACAAGTTTCGATATAAAGACCGTAGGTAAAGTTCCAAGTGAAAAGAATCATCAATTTCACCCTAAAAACTACCAAAAATGTTGAAAGTTAAAAAAAAAAAACCTCGCAATTTCACTATTACTCCATTACAAAAGTTCCTAATAAAATATTCAACAATTTCACTATAAAAACCATAACAAAAGTTCCATTTGAAAAAACTCACAAATTTCAATATAAAGACCATTACAAAAGTTCAAAGTTAAAAAAAAACTCACCAATTTCAATACAAAGACCATAAGAAAAGTTCCATGTGAAAAAAATCACAAATTTCACCATAAAAACTATTACTAAAGTTCAAAGTTAAAAAAGTAACCAGTTTCACTATAAAATCCATAACAAAAATTCCAATTAAAAAAACTTTAGAATTTCACCATAAAAACCAATACAAAAGTTCAAAGTTAAAAAATTCAACAATTTCAATATAAATACTATAAAAAGGTCCAAAGTTAAACAAAAAACTCCCCAATTTCACTATAAAAAACCATTACAAAAGTTCCTAGTAAAAAACTCTACAATTTCACTATAAAAACCATAACAAAAGCTCCATTTGAAAAAACTCACCAATTTCACTATAAAGACCTATACAAAAGTTCAAAGTTAAAAAACTCACCAATTTCAATATAAAGACCATAAGAAAAGTCAAATGAAAAAAATCACCAATTTAACCATAAAAACCATTACAAAAGTTGAAAGTTAAAAAATTCACGAGTTTCACTATAAAAACCATAAAATAACTCCAATTTAAAAAACTCACGAATTTCACTATAAAGACCATAACAAAAGTTCAAACTTAAAAAATTCCCCAATATGACTATATAAACCATTAATAAAGGTTCAAGTCAAAAAACTCATAAATTTCTCCTTAAAAACCAATACCAAAGTTCAAAGTTAAAAAATTCACCAATTTCACTATAAAGACCATAAAAAAGTTCAAAGTTAAAAAAACTCCTCAATTTCACGATAAAAACTATTACAAGAGTTCCTAGTCAAAAGATCAACAATTTCACTATAAAAACCATACCGAAAGTTCAAATTGAAAAAACTCACCAATTTCACTATAAAGACCATAAAAAAGTTCAAAGTTAAAAAACTCCCAAATTTCACTATAAAAACAATTACGAAAGTTCTTATTCAAAAATTCAACAATTTCACTATCAAAACCATAACAAAAGTTCCAATTGAAAAAACTCACCAATTTCACTATAAAGACCATAAAAAAGTTCAAAGTTAAAAAACTCCCAAATTTCACTATAAAAACAATTACGAAAGTTCTTATTCAAAAATTCAACAATTTCACTATCAAAACCATAACAAAAGTTCCATTTGAAAAAACTCACCTGTTTCAGTATAAAGACCATAAGAAAAGTCAAGTGAAAAAAATCACCAATTTCACCATAAAAACCATTAGAAAAGTTGAAAGTTAAAAAACTCACGAATTTCACTATAAAAACCATAAAATAACTCCAATTCAATAAACTCACGAATTTCACTATAAAGACCATAACAAAAGTTCAAAGTTAAAAAATTCTCCAATATCACTATATAAACCATTACAAAAGGTCCGAGTCAAAAAACTCATCAATTTCTCCTTAAAAACCAATACCCAAGTTCAAAGTTAAAAAATTCACCAATTTCACTATAAAGACCATAAAAAAGTTCAAAGTTAAAAAAACTCCTCAATTTCACGATAAAAACCATTACAAGAGTTCCTAGTCAAAAGATCAACGATTTCACTATTAAAACCACAACGAAAGTTCCAATTGAAAAAACTCACCAATATCACTATAAAGACCATAAAAAAGTTCAAAGTTAAAAAACTCCCAAATTTCACTATAAAATTAATTATGAAAGTTCTAATTCAAAAATTCAACAATTTCACTATCAAAACCATAACAAAAGTTCCATTTGAAAAAACTCACCAGTTTCAGTATAAAGAACATTTAAAAGTTCAAATTTTAAAAAACCCACAAGTTTCAATATAAAGACCATAGGTAAAGTTCCAAGTGAAAAGAATCATCAATTTCGGCACTAAAAACTACCAAAAATGTTGAAAGTTAAAAAAAAAACTCCGCAATTTCACTATAATTCCATTACAAAAGTTCCTAGTAAAAAATTCAACAATTTCACTATAAAAACCATAACAAAAGTTCCATTTGAAAAAACTCACAAATTTCAATATAAAGACCATTACAAAAGTTCAAAGTTAAAAAAACTCACCAATTTCAATACAAAGACCATAAGAAAAGTTCCATGTGAAAAAAATCACAAATTTCACCATAAAAACTTGAACTAAAGTTCAAAGTTAGAAAAGTAACCAGTTTCACTATAAAATCCATAACAAAAATTCCAATTAAAAAAACTTTAGAATTTCACTATAAAGACCAGAACAAAAGTTCAAGGTTAAAACATTTCCCAATATCACTATGTAAACCATTACCAAAGTTCCAAGTCAAAAAACTCATTAATTTCACCATGAAAACCAATACAATAGTTCAAAGTTAAAAAATTCAAAAATTTTAATATAAATACTATAAAAAGGTCCAAAATTAAAAAAAAAAAACTCCCCAATTTCACTATAAAAAAACATTACAAAAGTTCTTAGTAAGAAATTCAACAATTTCACTATAAAAACCATAACAAAAGCTCCATTTGAAAAAACTCACCAATTTTACTATAAAGACCTATACAAAAGTTCAAAGTTAAAAAACTCCTCAATTTCACTATAAAAACCATTACAAGAGTTCCTAGTCAAAAGATCAACGATTTCACTATAAAAACCACAACGAAAGTTCCAATTGAAAAAACTCACCAATTTCACTATAAAGACCATAAAAAAGTTCAAAGTTAAAAAACTCCCAAATTTCACTATAAAAACAATAAAGAAAGTTCTTATTAAAAAATTCAACAATTTCACTATCAAAACGATAACAAAAGTTCCATTTGAAAAAACTCACCAGTTTCAGTGTAAAGAACATTTAAAAGTTCAAATTTTAAAAAACTCATAAGTTTCAATATAAATACCATAGGTAAAGTTCCAAGTGAAAAGAATCATCAATTTCACCCTTAAAACTACCAAAAATGGTGGAAGTTAAAAAAAACTCCGTAATTTCACTATAATTCCATTACAAAAGTTCCTAGTAAAAGATTCAACAATTTCACTATAAAAACCATAACAAAAGTTCCATTTGAAAAAACTCACAAATTTCAATATAAAGACCATTACAAAAGTTCAAAGTTAAAAAAACTCACCAATTTCAATACAAAGACCATAAGAAAAGTTCCATGTGAAAAAAATCACAAATTTCACCATAAAAACCATTACTAAAGTTCAAAGTTAAAAAAGTAACTAGTTTCACTGTAAAATCCATAAGAAAAATTCCAATTAAAAAAACTTTAGAATTTCACTATAAAGACCAGAACAAAAGTTCAAGGTTAAAACATTTCCCAATATCACTATGTAAACCATTACAAAAGTTCCAAGTCAAAAAACTCATCAATTTCACCATAAAAACCAATACAAAAGTTCAAACTTAAAAAATTCAACAATTTCAATATAAATACTATAAAAAAAACAACTCTCCAATTTCACTATAAAAAAACATTACAAAAGTTCTTAGTAAGAAATTCAACAATTTCACTATAAAAACCATAACAAAAGCTCCATTTGAAAAAACTCACCAATTTTACTATAAAGACCTATACAAAAGTTCAAAGTTAAAAAACTCACCAATTACAATATAAAGACCATAGGAAAATTCAAGTGAAAAAAATCACCAATTTCACCATAAAAACCATTACAAAAGTTGAAAGTTAAAAAACTCACGAATTTCACTATAAAAACCACAAAATAACTCCAATTCAATAAACTCACGAATTTCACTATAAAGACCACAACAAAAGTTCAAAGTTAAAAAATTCCCTAATATCACTATATAAACCATTACAAAAGGTCCAAGTCAAAAAAACTCATCAATTTCTCCTTAAAAACCAATACCAAAGTTCAAAGTTAAAAAATTCACCAATTTCACTATAAAGACCATAAAAAAGTTCAAAGTTAAAAAAACTCCTCAATTTCACGATAAAACCATTACAAGAGTTCCTAGTCAAAAGATCAACGATTTCACTGTAAAAACCACAACGAAAGTTCCAATTGAAAAAACTCACCAATTTCACTATAAAGACCATAAAAAAGTTCAAAGTTAAAAAACTCCCAAATTTCACTATAAAAAAATTACGAAAGTTCTTATTCAAAAATTCAACAATTTCACTATCAAAACCATAACAAAAGTTCCATTTGAAAAAACTCACCAGTTTCAGTATAAAGAACGTTTAAAAGTTCAAATTTTAAAAAACTCACAAGTTTCAATATAAAGACCATAGGTAAAGTTCCAAGTGAAAAGAATCATCAATTTCACCCTAAAAAATACCAAAAATCTTGAAAGTTAAAAACAAAATCCGCAATTTCACTATAATTCCATTACAAAAGTTCCTAGTAAAAAATTCAACAATTTCACTATAAAAACCATAACAAAAGTTCCATTTGAAAAAATTCACAAATTTCAATATAAAGACCATTACAAAAGTTCAAAGTTCAAAAAAATTCACCAATTTCAATACAAAGACCATAAGAAAAGTTCCATGTGAAAAAAATAACAAATTTCACCATAAAAACCATTACTAAAGTTTAAAGGTAAAAAAGTAACCAGTTTCACTATAAAATCCATAACAAAAATTCCAATTAAAAAACCTTTAGAATTTCACTATAAAGACCATAACAAAAGTTCAAGGTTAAAACATTTCCCAATATCACTATGTAAACCATTACCAAAGTTCCAATTTAAAAAACTCATCAATTTCATCATAAAAACCGATACAAAAGTTCAAAGTTAAAAAATTCAACAATTTCAATATAAATACTATAAAAAGGTCCAATGTTAAAATAAAAAAAACTCCCCAATTTAACTATAAAAAACCATTACAAAAGTTCCTAGTAAAAAATTCAACAATTTCACTATAAAAACCATAACAAAAGCTCCATTTGAAAAAACTCACCAATTTCACTATAAAGACCTATACAAAAGTTCAAAGTTAAAAAACTCACCAATTGCAATATAAAGACCATAAGAAAAGTCAAGTGAAAAAAATCACCAATTTAACCATAAAAACCATTACAAAAGTTGAAAGTTAAAAAACTCACGAGTTTCACTATAAAACCCATAAAATAACTCCAATTTAAAAAACTCACGAATTTCACTATAAAGACCATAACAAAAGTTCAAAGTTAAAAAAACTCCTCAATTTCACGATAAAAACCATTACAAGAGTTCCTAGTCAAAAGATCAACGATTTCACCCAAAAAACTATAACGAAAGTTCCAATTGAAAAAACTCACCAATTTCACTATAAAGATCATAAAAAAATTCAAAGTTAAAAAACTCCCAAATTTCACTATAAAAACAATTACGAAAGTTCCTAGTAAAAAATTCAACAATTTCACTATAAAAACCATAACAAAAGTTCCATTTAAAAAAAACTCACAAATTTCAATATAAAGACCATTACAAAAGTTCATAGTTAAAAAAAACTCACCAATTTCAATACAAAGACCATAAGAAAAGTTCCATGTGAAAAAAATCACAAATTTCACCATAAAAACCATTACTAAAGTTTAAAGTTAAAAAAGTAACCAGTTTCACTATAAAATCCATAACAAAAATTCCAATTAAAAAAACTTTAGAATTTCACTATAAAGACCATAACAAAAGTTCAAGGTTAAAACATTTCCCAATATCACTATGTAAACCATTACCAAAGTTCCAAGTCAAAAAACTAATCAATTTCACCATAAAAACCAATACAAAAGTTCAAAGTTAAAAAATTCAACAATTTCAATATAAATACTATAAAAAGGTCCAAAGTTCAAAAAAAAAACTCCCCAATTTCACTATAAAAAACCATTACAAAAGTTCCTAGCAAAAAATTCAACAATTTCACTATAAAAACCATAACAAAAGCTCCATTTGAAAAAACTCACCAATTTCACTATAAAGACCTATACAAAAGTTCAAAGTTAAAAAACTCACCAATTTCAATATAAAGACCATAAGAAAAGTCAAGTGAAAAAAATCACCAATTTAACCATAAAAACCATTACAAAAGTTGAAAGGTAAAAAACTCACGAGTTTCACTATAAAAACCATATAATAACTCCAATTTAAAAAACTCACGAATTTCACTATAAAGACCATAACAAAAGTTCAAAGTTAAAAAATTCCCCAATATGACTATATAAACCATTACAAAAGGTCCAAGTCAAAAACTCATAATTTTTTCTTAAAAACCAATACCAAAGTTTAAAGTTAAAAAATTCACCAATTTCACTATAAAGACCATAAAAACGTTCAAAGTTAAAAAAAACTCCTCAATTTCACGATAAAAACCATTACAAGAGTTCCTAGTCAAAAGATCAACGACTTCAATTTAAAAACCATAACGAAAGTTCCAATTGAAAAAACTCACCAATTTCACTATAAAGACCATAAAAAAGTTCAAAGTTAAAAAACTCCCAAATTTCACTATAAAAACAATTACGAAAGTTCTTATTCAAAAATTCAACAATTTCACTATCAAAACCATAACAAAAGTTCCATTTGAAAAAACTCACCAGTTTCAGTATAAAGACCATTTAAAAGTTCAAATTTTAAAAAACTCACAAGTTTCAATATAAAGACTGTAACACCCCATATTGCTTTTAGGATTACCGACTGACCCTACAAACCAACACGGGTCTTTTCAACATGCTTTGTCCTCAATCACACGCTTTCCAGGAAACTTCCTAGAAGGTCACCCATCCCAGAATTGCTCTAAGTCAAGCACGCTTAACTGTGGAGTTCTTATGAATGGGCTACCGAAAAGAAGATGCATCTTGTTGGTATAGGTAGTACCAATTAAGCCTTATAAGTCTTCATTCAACCATGCAGTCCCATACCTGCATAGCCTCAGAATCCCTCTCATTCGGATGTTTAATCGGTTTTCCCCTAAATGCGGCTAGAAGTGTCTCATTGTCATGCCTCATGACACCGACAACCACTCCCTCGCCCACGGGTGTTACATGTAACCACCGTCCTCTTTCACCTCAGGTGTTACATGCCCACTAGCTTCCGCTTGGTTCGTCCCCGAACCACATCGTACTGGGAGAGGTATGGCTCTGATACCAATTGTAACACCCCACTTTACCCCGTACGCGTAATATAATAAATATAGAAAAATAATTCATAAAATTCATCAGAGTTCTCCAACACAGTGGGATATCACACTAAGTCACTTCATTTCATTAAGATAATCAATATTATTTAGTTTTCAATTAAGCAGCGGAATACAAATCAATTCTCCAATATAATTCTCCTCAACATGAGGTCATACAACATAAGTCCAATAAATGAAGATACGTAACAATAAACAAATAAAGTAGTCAAATAACAACATAATCCCGTCATCCCATGTTACGTATCAGAGCGACTCCTAAGACTCGATCAAATAGCAACACACTCCAAGCACTACTCAGGTACCTGGTCACCTGTACTCCCAAGAGAGCACAGACACAACAACAAAAAGGGGTGAGAACTACATTCAATAAATAAACGGTGAAATACACATGCTAAGGAGTAGTTACACACCACACATAAAATAAACACAAATAACGCACATACACGTGCCACCTCAATCACTTGGCATTCATAGCCCACACTCAATTACAATAATGCAATGTGACTCACTGTCTCGACACAATGCATGTGGTACCAACACAATCTCATACGGTTCACACTAGAACCCGATTCCCGTCAGAATCCGGATAAGTCGTATATACGTTCCTCTGAACTACAACTTATCTCCACAACAACTTCCACAATGAAGTCCGGATGAAACTAGGCACCCATCATGGATTCCCACCTAGCCATCTCCACAAGACACATGATATGAAATGCATGTCAAAACAATTATGCAATGTAATACATCATGCATAATTCACGATCAATCTTGATCCACACGAGCCATCCGCTCACCGTAACCCTCTCGGGAATTACCACAATAGCACAAGATTGTCCACATTCGACCATCTTGGCCCACATCTATCAAAACACCAAGACATCATTGAACCAGAACATGATTCGTTACTAAAACATATACACAATAGACTTCTCAAACATAATTAGATATAAAATATTGGGAAAACAATTCCATTATCTATCCTATGTTATAGCTCTGTTCATTAGCTTTCCAACGCTTCGAACGGGGATCAAAACGGATTTACGGATCCAAAGTTACGTCCAAAACAATTTCGACCGAAAACATGAACATCTGTGACGGACAGAAAGACGCTGTTACGCTCCGGAACTGATATTCACCCAATTATTCTTGCGAATCACTTACTCAAAGCACCCAAAACATCACTAAAACATTCCTAAGGTTATACGGCAATAACTGCACAACTTCTATGGTTTATTAGGCTCATCTGGCAACATTTGCAACACATAAAACACTATTTCCTGCAATTGCTCTGAGTACTTCAGAGTTACCCACATTTGAATATTCATATTCCTATAGGGACAACATATTACAATTTTTCCTTCAATTACACTCTACGATATTAAAATTACTCACTATCTAATATTTAACCCTTCAGGGTCAGACATATAACAATGTCAAGGGACCATATGTAAAGTTCCAAGTGAAAAGAATAGTCAATTTCACCCTAAAAACTACCAAAAATGTTGAAAGTTAAAAAAAACTCCGCAATTTCACTATAATACCATTACAAAAGTTCGTAGTAAAAAATTCAACAATTTCACTATAAAAACCATAACAAAAGTTCCATTTGAAAAAACTTACAAATTTCAATATAAAGACCATTACAAAAGTTCAAAGTTAAAAAAAACTCACCAATTTCAATACAAAGACCATAAGAAAAGTTCCATGTGAAAAAAATCACAAATTTCACCATAAAAACCATTACTAAAGTTGAAAGTTAAAAAAGTAACCAGTTTCACTATAAAATCCATAACAAAAATTCCAATTAAAAAAACTTTAGAATTTCACTATAAAGACCATAACAAAAGTTCAAGGTTAAAACATTTCCCAATATCACTATGTAAACCATTACCAAAGTTCCAAGTCAAAAAACTCATCAATTTAACCATAAAAACCAATACAAAAGTTCAAAGTTAAAAAATCAACAATTTCAATATAAATACTATAAAAAGGTCCAATGTTAAAAAAAAAAACTCCCCAATTTCACTATAAAAAACCATTACAAAAGTTCCTAGAAAAAATTCAACAATTTCACTATAAAAACCATAACAAAAGCTCCATTTGAAAAAACTCACCAATTTCACTATAAAGACCTATACAAAAGTTCAAAGTTAAAAAACTCACCAATTCCAATATAAAGACCATAAGAAAAGTCAAGTGAAAAAAATCACCAATTTAACCATAAAAACCATTACAAAAGTTGAAAGTTAAAAAACTCACGAGTTTCACTATAAAAACCATAAAATAACTCCAATTTAAAAAACTCACGAATTTCACTATTAAGACCATAACAAAAGTTCAAAGTTAAAAAAACTCCTCAATTTCACGATAAAAACCATTACAAGAGTTCCTAGTCAAAAGATCAACGATTTCACTATAAAAACCATAACGAAAGTTCCAATTGAAAAAACTCACCAATTTCACTATAAAGATCATAAAAAAGTTCAAAGTTAAAAAACTCCCAAATTTCACTATAAAAACAATTACGAAAGTTCCTAGTAAAAAATTCAACAATTTCACTATAAAAGCCATAACAAAAGTTCCATTTAAAAAAACTCACAAATTTCAATATAAAGACCATTACAAAAGTTCAAAGTTAAAAAAACTCACCAATTTCAATACAAAGACCATAAGAAAAGTTCCATGTGAAAAAAATCACAAATTTCACCATAAAAACCATTACTAAAGTTGAAAGTTAAAAAAGTAACCAGTTTCACTATAAAATCCATAACAAAAATTCCAATTAAAAAAACTTTAGAATTTCACTATAAAGACCATAACAAAAGTTCAAGGTTAAAACATTTCCCAATATCACTATGTAAACCATTACCAAAGTTCCAAGTCAAAAAACTCATCAATTTCACCATAAAAACCAATACAAAAGTTCAAAATTAAAAAATTCAACAATTTCAATATAAATACTATAAAAAGGTCCAATGTTAAAAAAAAAAACTCCCCAATTTCAATATAAAAAACCATTACAAAAGTTCCTAGTAAAAAATTCAACAATTTCACTATAAAAACCATAACAAAAGCTCCATTTGAAAAAACTCACCAATTTCACTATAAAGACCTATACAAAAGTTCAAAGTTAAAAAACTCACCAATTTCAATATAAAGACCATAAGAAAAGTCAAGTGAAAAAAATCACCAATTTAACCATAAAAACCATTACAAAAGTTGAAAGTTAAAAAACTCACGAGTTTCACTATAAAAACCATATAATAACTCCAATTTAAAAAACTCACGAATTTCACTATAAAGACCATAACAAAAGTTCAAAGTTAAAAAATTCCCCAATATGACTATATAAACCATTACAAAAGGTCCAAGTCAAAAAACTCATAATTTTTTCTTAAAAACCAATACCAAAGTTTAAAGTTAAAAAATTCACCAATTTCACTATAAAGACCATAAAAAAGTTCAAAGTTAAAAAAACTCCTTAATTTCACGATAAAAACCATTAGAAGAGTTCCTAGTCAAAAGATCAACGATTTCAATATAAAAACCATAACGAAAGTTCCAATTGAAAAAACTCACAAATTTCACTATAAAGACCATAAAAAAGTTCAAAGTTAAAAAACTCCCAAATTTCACTATAAAAACAATTACGAAAGTTGTTATTCAAAAACTCAACAATTTCACTATCAAAACCATAACAAAAGTTCCATTTGAAAAAACTCACCAGTTTCAGTATAAAGACCATTTAAAAGTTTAAATTTTAAAAAACTCACAAGTTTCAATATAAAGACTGTAACACCCCATATTGCTTTTAGGATTACCGACTGACCCCACAAACCAACACGGGTCTTTTCAACATGCTTTGTCCTCAATCACACGCTTTCCAGGAAACTTCCTAGAAGGTCACCCATCCCAGAATTGCTCTAAGTCAAGCACGCTTAACTGTGGAGTTCTTATGAATGGGCTACCGAAAAGAAGATGCAGCTTGTTGGTATAGGTAGTACCAATTAAGCCTTATAAGTCTTCATTCAACCATGCAGTCCCATACCTGCATAGCCTCAGAATCCCTCTCATTCGGATGTTTAATCGGTTTTCCCCTAGAAGCGGCTAGAAGTGTCTCATTGTCATGCCTCATGACACCGACAACCACTCCCTCGCCCACGGGTGTTACATGTAACCACCGTCCTCTTTCACCTCAGGAGTTACATGCCCACCAGCTTCCGCTTGGTTCGTCCCCGAACCACATCGTACTGGGAGAGGTATGGCTCTGATACCAATTGTAACACCCCACTTTACCCCGTACGCGTAATATAATAAATATAGAAAAATAATTCATAAAATTCATCAGAGTTCTCCAACACAGTGGGATATCACACTAAGTCACTTCATTTCATTAAGATAATCAATATTATTTAGTTTTCAATTAAGCAGCGGAATACAAATCAATTCTCCAATATAATTCTCCTCAACATGAGGTCATACAACATAAGTCCAATAAATGAAGATACGTAACAATAAACAAATAAAGTAGTCAAATAACAACATAATCCCGCCATCCCATGTTACGTATCAGAGCGACTCCTAAGACTCGATCAAATAGCAACACACTCCAAGCACTACTCAGGTACCTGGTCACCTGTACTCCCAAGAGAGCACAGACACAACAACAAAAAGGGGTGAGAACTACATTCAATAAATAAACGGTGAAATACACATGCTAAGGAGTAGTTACACACCACACATAAAATAAACACAAATAACGCACATACACGTGCCACCTCAATCACTTGGCATTCATAGCCCACACTCAATTACAATAATGCAATGTGACTCACTGACTCGACACAATGCATGTGGTACCAACACAATCTCATACGGTTCACACTAGAACCCGATTCCCGTCAGAATCCTGATAAGTCGTATATACTTTCCTCTGAACTACAACTTATCTCCACAACAACTTCCACAATGAAGTCCGGATGAAACTAGGCACCCATCATGGATTCCCACCTAGCCATCTCCACAAGACACATGATATGAAATGCATGTCAACACAATTATGCAATGTAATACATCATGCATAATTCACGATCAATCTTGATCCACACGAGCCATCCGCTCACCGTAACCCTCTCGGGAATTACCACAATAGCACAAGATTGTCCACATTCGACCATCTTGGCCCACATCTATCAAAACACCAAGACATCATTGAACCAGAACTTGATTCGTTACTAAAACATATACACAATTGACTTCTCAAACATAATTAGATATAAAATATTGGGAAAACAATTCCATTATCTATCCTATGCTATAGCTCTTTTCATTAGCTTTCCAACGCTTCGAACGGGGATCAAAACGGATTTACGGATCCAAAGTTACGTCCAAAACAATTTCGACCGAAAACATGAACATCTGTGACGGACAGAAAGACGTTGTTACGCTCCGGAACTGATATTCACCCAATTATTCTTGCGAATCACTTACTCAAAGCACCCAAAACATCACTGAAACATTCCTAAGGTTATACGGCAATAACTGCACAACTTCTATGGTTTATTAGGCTCATCTGGCAACATTTGCAACACATAAAACACTATTTCCTGCAATTGCTCTGAGTACTTCAGAGTTACCCACATTTGAATATTCATATTCCTATAGGGACAACTTATTACAATTTTTCCTTCAATTACACTCTACGATATTAAAATTACTCACTATATAATATTTAACCCTTCAGGGTCAGACATATAACAATGTCAAGGGACCATATGTAAAGTTCCAAGTGAAAAGAATCGTCAATTTCACCCTAAAAACTACCAAAAATGTTGAAAGTTAAAAAAAACTCCGCAATTTCACTATAATACCATTACAAAAGTTCCTAGTAAAAAATTCAACAATTTCACTATAAAAACCATAACAAAAGTTCCATTTGAAAAAACTCACAAATTTCAATATAAAGACCATTACAAAAGTTCAAAGTTAAAAAAAACTCACCAATTTCAATAAAAAGACCATAAGAAAAGTTCCATGTGAAAAAAATCACAAATTTCACCATAAAAACCATTACTAAAGTTGAAAGTTAAAAAAGTAACCAGTTTCACTATAAAATCCATAACAAAAATTCCAATTAAAAAAACTTTAGAATTTCACTATAAAGACCATAACAAAAGTTCAAGGTTAAAACATTTCCCAATATCACTATGTAAACCATTACCAAAGTTCCAAGTCAAAAAACTCATCAATTTCACCATAAAAACCAATACAAAAGTTCAAAGTTAAAAAATTCAACAATTTCAATATAAATACTATAAAAAGGTCCAATGTTAAAAAAAAAACTCCCCAATTTCACTATAAAAAACCATTACAAAAGTTCCTAGTAAAAAATTCAACAATTTCACTATAAAAACCATAACAAAAGCTCCATTTAAAAAAACTCACCAATTTCACTATAAAGACCTATACAAAAGTTCAAAGTTAAAAAACTCACCAATTTCAATATAAAGACCATAAGAAAAGTCAAGTGAAAAAAATCACCAATTTAACCATAAAAACCATTACAAAAGTTGAAAGTTAAAAAACTCACGAGTTTCACTATAAAAACCATAAAATAACTCCAATTTAAAAAACTCACGAATTTCACTATAAAGACCATAACAAAAGTTCAAAGTTAAAAAAACTCCTCAATTTCACGATAAAAACCATTACAAGAGTTCCTAGTCAAAAGATCAACGATTTCACTATAAAAACCATAACGAAAGTTCCAATTGAAAAAACTCACCAATTTCACTATAAAGATCATAAAAAAGTTCAAAGTTAAAAAACTCCCAAATTTCACTATAAAAACAATTACGAAAGTTCCTAGTAAAAAATTCAACAATTTCACTATAAAAACCATAACAAAAGTTCCATTTGAAAAAACTCACAAATTTCAATATAAAGACCATTACAAAAGTTCAAAGTTAAAAAAAACTCACCAATTTCAATACAAAGACCATAAGAAAAGTTCCATGTGAAAAAAATCACAAATTTCACCGTAAAAACCATTACTAAAGTTTAAAGTTAAAAAAGTAACCAGTTTCACTATAAAATCCATAATAAAAATTCCAATTAAAAAAACTTTAGACTTTCACTATAAAGACCATAACAAAAGTTCAAGGTTAAAACATTTCCCAATATCACTATGTAAACCATTACCAAAGTTCCAAGTCAAAAAACTCACCAATTTCACCATAAAAACCAATACAAAGGTCCAAAGTTAAAAAAAAAAAAAAAAACTCCCCAATTTCACTATAAAAAACCATTACAAAAGTTCCTAGTAAAAAATTCAACAATTTCACTATAAAAACCATAACAAAAGCTCCATTTGAAAAAACTCACCAATTTCACTATAAAGACCTATACAAAAGTTCAAAGTTAAAAAACACACCAATTTCAATATAATGACCATAAGAAAAGTCAAGTGAAAAAAATGACCAATTTAACCATAAAAACCATTACAAAAGTTGAAAGTTAAAAAACTCACGAGTGTCACTATAAAAACCATAAAATAACTCCAATTTAAAAAACTCACGAATTTCACTATAAAGACCATAACAAAAGTTCAAAGTTAAAAAATTCCCCAATATGACTATATAAACCATTACAAAAGGTCCAAGTCAAAAAACTCATAATTTTTTTCTTAAAAATGAATACCAAAGTTTAAAGTTAAAAAATTCACCAATTTCACTATAAAGACCATAAAAAAGTTCAAAGTTAAAAAAACTCCTCAATTTCACGATAAAAACCATTAGAAGAGTTCCTAGTCAAAAGATCAACGATTTCAATATAAAAACCATAAGGAAAGTTCCAATTGAAAAAACTCACCAATTTCACTATAAAGACCATAAAAAAGTTCAAAGTTAAAAAACTCCCAAATTTCACTATAAAAACAATTACGAAAGTTCTTATTCAAAAATTCAACAATTTCACTATCAAAACCATAACAAAAGTTCCATTTGAAAAAACTCACCAGTTTCAGTATAAAGACCATTTAAAAGTTCAAATTTTAAAAAACTCACCAGTTTCAATATAAAGACCATATGTAAAGTTCCAAGTGAAAAGAATCGTCAATTTCACCCTAAAAACTACCAAAAATGTTGAAAGTTAAAAAAAACTCCGCAATTTCACTATAATACCATTACAAAAGTTCCTAGTAAAAATTTCAACAATTTCACTACAAAAACCATAACAAAAGTTCCATTTAAAAAAACTCACAAATATCAATATAAAGACCATTACAAAAGGTCAAAGTTAAAAAAAAACTCACCAATTTCAATACAAAGACCATAAGAAAAGTTCCATGAGGAAAAAATCACAAATTTCACCAAAAAACCATTACTAAAGTTTAAAGTTAAAAAAGTAACCAGTTTCACTATAAAATCCATAACAGAAATTCCAATTAAAAAAACTTTAGAATTTCACTATAAAGACCATAACAAAAGTTCAAGGTTAAAACATTTCCCAATATCACTATGTAAACCATTACCAAAGTTCCAAGTCAAAAAACTCATCAATTTCACCATAAAAACCAATACAAAAGTTCAAAGTTAAAAAATTCAACAATTTCAATATAAATACTATAAAAAGGTCCAATGTTAAAAAAAAAAACTCCCCAATTTCAATATAAAAAACCATTACAAAAGTTCCTAGTAAAAAATTCAACAATTTCACTATAAAAACCATAACAAAAGTTCCATTTGAAAAAACTCACCAATTTCACTATAAAGACCTATACAAAAGTTCAAAGTTAAAAAACTCACCAATTTCAATATAAAGACCATAAGAAAAGTCAAGTGAAAAAAATCACCAATTTAACCATAAAAACCATTACAAAAGTTGAAAGTTAAAAAACTCACGAGTTTCACTATAAAAACCATAAAATAACTCCAATTTAAAAAACTCACGAATTTCACTATAAAGACCATAACAAAAGTTCAAAGTTAAAAAAACTCCTCAATTTCACGATAAAAACCATTACAAGAGTTCCTAGTCAAAAGATCAACGATTTCACTATAAAAACCATAACGAAAGTTCCAATTGAAAAAACTCACCAATTTCACTATAAAGATCATAAAAAAGTTCAAAGTTAAAAAACTCCCAAATTTCACTATAAAAACAATTACGAAAGTTTCTAGTAAAAAATTC
This sequence comes from Lathyrus sativus, assembly GCA_963859935.3. Lineage (NCBI taxonomy): Eukaryota > Viridiplantae > Streptophyta > Magnoliopsida > Fabales > Fabaceae > Lathyrus > Lathyrus sativus. The sequence goes on along the minus strand of OZ012737.1, from coordinate 221,701,701 downwards.
AACAATTTCACTATAAAAACCATAACAAAAGTTCCATTTGAAAAAACTCACAAATTTCAATATAAAGACCATTACAAAAGTTCAAAGTTAAAAAAAACTCACCAATTTCAATACAAAGACCATAAGAAAAGTTCCATGTGAAAAAATCACAAATTTCACCATAAAAACCATTACTAAAGTTTAAAGTTAAAAAAGTAACCAGTTTCACTATAAAATCCATAACAAAAATTCCAATTAAAAAAACTTTAGAATTTCACTATAAAGACCATAACAAAAGTTCAAGGTTAAAACATTTCCCAATATCACTATGTAAACCATTACCAAAGTTCCAAGTCAAAAAACTCACCAATTTCACCATAAAAACCAATACAAAGGTCCAAAGTTAAAAAAAAAAAAAAAAAAAACTCCCCAATTTCACTATAAAAAACCATTACAAAAGTTCCTAGTAAAAAATTCAACAATTTCACTATAAAAACCATAACAAAAGCTCCATTTGAAAAAACTCACCAATTTCACTATAAAGACCTATACAAAAGTTCAAAGTTAAAAAACACACCAATTTCAATATAATGACCATAAGAAAAGTCAAGTGAAAAAAATGACCAATTTAACCATAAAAACCATTACAAAAGTTGAAAGTTAAAAAACTCACGAGTTTCGCTATAAAAACCATAAAATAACTCCAATTTAAAAAACTCACGAATTTCACTATAAAGACCATAACAAAAGTTCAAAGTTAAAAAATTCCCCAATATGGTTATATAAACCATTACAAAAGGTCCAAGTCAAAAAACTCATAATTTTTTCTTAAAAACGAATACCAAAGTTTAAAGTTAAAAAATTCACCAATTTCACTATAAAGACCATAAAAAAGTTCAAAGTTAAAAAAACTCCTCAATTTCACGATAAAAACCATTAGAAGAGTTCCTAGTCAAAAGATCAACGATTTCAATATAAAAATCATAACGAAAGTTCCAATTGAAAAAACTCACCAATTTCACTATAAAGACCATAAAAAAGTTCAAAGTTAAAAAACTCCCAAATTTCACTATAAAAACAATTACGAAAGTTCTTATTCAAAAATTCAACAATTTCACTATAAAAACAATTACGAAAGTTCTTATTCAAAAATTCAACAATTTCACTATCAAAACCATAACAAAAGTTCCATTTGAAAAAACTCACCAGTTTCAGTATAAAGACCATTTAAAAGTTCAAATTTTAAAAAACTCACCAGTTTCAATATAAAGACCATATGTAAAGTTCCAAGTGAAAAGAATCGTCAATTTCACCCTAAAAACTATCAAAAATGTTGAAAGTTAAAAAAAACTCCGCAATTTCACTATAATACCATAACAAAAGTTCAAAGTTAAAAATTCCCCAATATGACTATATAAACCATTACAAAAGGTCCAAGTCAAAAAACTCATAATTTTTTCTTAAAAATGAATACCAAAGTTTAAAGTTAAAAAATTCACCAATTTCACTATAAAGACCATAAAAAAGTTCAAAGTTAAAAAAACTCCTCAATTTCACGATAAAAACCATTAGAAGAGTTCCTAGTCAAAAGATCAACGATTTCAATATAAAAACCATAACGAAAGTTCCAATTGAAAAAACTCACTAATTTCACTATAAAGACCATAAAAAAGTTCAAAGTTAAAAAACATCCAAATTTCACTATAAAAACAATTACGAAAGTTCTTATTCAAAAATTCAACAATTTCACTACCAAAAATGTTGAAAGTTAAAAAAAACTCCGCAATTTCACTATAATACCATTACAAAAGTTCCTAGTAAAAAATTCAACAATTTCACTATAAAAACCATAACAAAAGTTCCATTTGAAAAAACTCGCAAATTTCAATATAAAGACCATTACAAAAGTTCAAAGTTAAAAAAACTCACCAATTTCAATACAAAGACCATAAGAAAAGTTCCATGTGAAAAAAATCACAAATTTCACCATAAAAACCATTACTAAAGTTCAAAGTTAAAAAAGTAACCAGTTTCACTATAAAATCCATAACAAAAATTCCAATTAAAAAAACTTTAGAATTTCACTATAAAGACCATAACAAAAGTTCAAGGTTAAAACATTTCCCAATATCACTATGTAAACCATTACCAAAGTTCCAAGTCAAAAAACTCATCAATTTCACCATAAAAACCAATACAAAAGTTCAAAGTTAAAAAATTCAACAATTTCAATAAAAATACTATAAAAAGGTCCAAAGTTAAAAAAAAAACTCCCCAATTTCACTATAAAAAACCATTACAAAAGTTCCTAGTAAAAAATTCAACAATTTCACTATAAAAACCATAACAAAAGCTCCATTTGAAAAAACTCACCAATTTCACTATAAAGACCTATACAAAAGTTCAAAGTTAAAAAACTCACCAATTTCAATATAAAGACCATAAGAAAAGTCAAGTGAAAAAAATCACCAATTTAACCATAAAAACCATTACAAAAGTTGAAAGTTAAAAAACTCACGAGTTTCACTATAAAAACCATAAAATAACTCCAATTTAAAAAACTCACGAATTTCACTATAAAGACCATAACAAAAGTTCAAAGTTAAAAAGTTCCCCAATATGACTATATAAACCATTACAAAAGGTCCAAGTCAAAAAACTCATCAATTTCTCCTTAAAAACCAATACCAAAGTTCAAAGTTAAAAAATTCACCAATTTCACTATAAAGACCATAAGAAAGTTCGAAGTTAAAAAAACTCCTCAATTTCACCATAAAAACCATTACAAGAGTTCCTAGTCAAAAGATCAACGATTTCACTATAAAAACCATAACGAAAGTTCCAATTGAAAAAACTCACCAATTCCACTATAAAGACCATAAAAAATTTCAAAGTTAAAAAACTCCCAAATTTCACTATAAAAACAATTACGAAAATTCTTATTCAAAAATTCAACAATTACACTATCAAAACCATAACAAAAGTTCCATTTGAAAAAACTCACCAGTTTCAGTATAAAGACTATTTAAAAGTTCAAATTTTAAAAAACTCAGAAGTTTCAATATAAAGACCATAGGTAAAGTTCCAAGTGAAAAGAATCATCAATTTCACCCTAAAAACTACCAAAAATGTTGAAAGTTAAAAAAAAAACTCCGCAATTTCACTATAATACCATTACAAAAGTTCCTAGTAAAAAATTCAACAATTTCACTATAAAAACCGTAACAAAAGTTCCATTTGAAAAAACTCGCAAATTTCAATATAAAGACCATTACAAAAGTTCAAAGTTAAAAAAACTCACCAATTTCAATACAAAGACCATAAGAAAAGTTCCATGTGAAAAAAATCACAAATTTCACCATAAAAACCATTACTAAAGTTCAAAGTTAAAAAAGTAACCAGTTTCACTATAAAATCCATAACAAAAATTCCAATTAAAAAAACTTTAGAATTTCACTATAAAGACCATAACAAAAGTTCAAGGTTAAAACATTTCCCAATATCACTATGTAAACCATTACCAAAGTTCCAAGTCAAAAAACTCATCAATTTCACCATAAAAACCAATACAAAAGTTCAAAGTTAAAAAATTCAACAATTTCAATAAAAATACTATAAAAAGGTCCAAAGTTAAAAAAAAAACTCCCCAATTTCACTATAAAAAACCATTACAAAAGTTCCTAGTAAAAAATTCAACAATTTCACTATAAAAACCATAACAAAAGCTCCATTTGAAAAAACTCACCAATTTCACTATAAAGACCTATACAAAAGTTCAAAGTTAAAAAACTCACCAATTTCAATATAAAGACCATAAGAAAAGTCAAGTGAAAAAAATCACCAATTTAACCATAAAAACCATTACAAAAGTTGAAAGTTAAAAAACTCACGAGTTTCACTATAAAAACCATAAAATAACTCCAATTTAAAAAACTCACGAATTTCACTATAAAGACCATAACAAAAGTTCAAAGTTAAAAAGTTCCCCAATATGACTATATAAACCATTACAAAAGGTCCAAGTCAAAAAACTCATCAATTTCTCCTTAAAAACCAATACCAAAGTTCAAAGTTAAAAAATTCACCAATTTCACTATAAAGACCATAAGAAAGTTCGAAGTTAAAAAAAATCCTCAATTTCACCATAAAAACCATTACAAGAGTTCCTAGTCAAAAGATCAACGATTTCACTATAAAAACCGAAACGAAAGTTCCAATTGAAAAAACTCACCAATTCCACTATAAAGACCATAAAAAATTTCAAAGTTAAAAAACTCCCAAATTTCACTATAAAAATAATTACGAAAATTCTTATTCAAAAATTCAACAATTACACTATCAAAACCATAACAAAAGTTCCATTTGAAAAAACTCACCAGTTTCAGTATAAAGACTATTTAAAAGTTCAAATTTTAAAAAACTCAGAAGTTTCAATATAAAGACCATAGGTAAAGTTCCAAGTGAAAAGAATCATCAATTTCACCCTAAAAACTAACAAAAATGTTGAAAGTTAAAAAAGAACTCCGCAATTTCACTATAATACCATTACAAAAGTTCCTAGTAAAAAATTCAACAATTTCACTATAAAAACCGTAACAAAAGTTCCATTTGAAAAAACTCGCAAATTTCAATATAAAGACCATTACAAAAGTTCAAAGTTAAAAAAACTCACCAATTTCAATACAAAGACCATAAGAAAAGTTCCATGTGAAAAAAATCACAAATTTCACCATAAAAACCATTACTAAAGTTCAAAGTTAAAAAAGTAACCAGTTTCACTATAAAATCCATAACAAAAATTCCAATTAAAAAAACTTTAGAATTTCACTATAAAGGCCATAACAAAAGTTCAAGGTTAAAACATTTCCCAATATCACTATGTAAACCATTACCAAAGTTCCAAGTCAAAAAACTCATCAATTTCATCATAAAAACCAATACAAAGGTTCAAAGTTATAAAATTCAACAATTTGAATATAAATACTATAAAAAGGTCGAAAGTTTAAAAAAAAACTCCCCAATTTCACTATAAAAAACCATTACAAAAGTTCATAGTAAAAAATTCAACAATTTCACTATAAAAACCATAACAAAAGCTCCATTTGAAAAAACTCACCAATTTCACTATAAAGACCTATACAAAAGTTCAAAGTTAAAAAACTCACCAATTTCAATATAATGACCATAAGAAAAGTCAAGTGAAAAAAATCACCAATTTAACCATAAAAACCATTACAAAAGTTGAAAGTTAAAAAACTCACGAGTTTCACTATAAAAACCATAAAATAACTCCAATTTAAAAAACTCACGAATTTCACTATAAAGACCATAACAAAAGTTCAAATTTAAAAAGTTCCCCAATATGACTATATAAACCATTACAAAAGGTCCAAGTCAAAAAACTCATCAATTTCTCCTTAAAAACCAATACCAAAGTTCAAAGTTAAAAAATTCACCAATTTCACTATAAAGACCATAAAAAAGTTCGAAGTTAAAAAAACTCCTCAATTTCACCATAAAAACCATTACAAGAGTTCCTAGTCAAAAGATCAACGATTTCACTATAAAAACCATAACGAAAGTTCCAATTGAAAAAACTCACCAATTCCACTATAAACACCATAAAAAAGTTCAAAGTTAAAAAACTTTCAAATTTCACTATAAAAATAATTACGAAAATTCTTATTCAAAAATTCAACAATTACACTATCAAAACCATAACAAAAGTTCCATTTGAAAAAACTCACCAGTTTCAGTATAAAGACTATTTAAAAGTTCAAATTTTAAAAAACTCACAAGTTTCAATATAAAGACCATAGGTAAAGTTCCAAGTGAAAAGAATCATCAATTTCACCCTAAAAACTACCAAAAATGTTGAAAGTTAAAAAAGAACTCCGCAATTTCACTACAATACCATTACAAAAGTTCCTAGTAAAAAATTCAACAATTTCACTATAAAAACCATAACAAAAGTTCCATTTGAAAAAACTCGCAAATTTCAATATAAAGACCATTACAAAAGTTCAAAGTTAAAAAAACTCACCAATTTCAATACAAAGACCATAAGAAAAGTTCCATGTGAAAATAATCACAAATTTCACCATAAAAACCATTACTAAAGTTCAAAGTTAAAAAAGTAACCAGTTTCACTATAAAATCCATAACAAAAATTCCAATTAAAAAAACTTTAGAATTTCACTATAAAGACCATAACAAAAGTTCAAGGTTAAAACATTTCCCAATATCACTATGTAAACCATTACCAAAGTTCCAAGTCAAAAAACTCATCAATTTCACCATAAAAACCAATACAAAAGTTCAAAGTTAAAAAATTCAACAATTTCAATAAAAATACTATAAAAAGGTCCAAAGTTAAAAAAAACTCCCCAATTTCACTATAAAAAACCATTACAAAAGTTCCTAGTAAAAAATTCAACAATTTCACTATAAAAACCATAACAAAAGCTCCATTTGAAAAAACTCACCAATTTCACTATAAAGAGCTATACAAAAGTTCAAAGTTAAAAAACTCACCAATTTCAATATAAAGACCATAAGAAAAGTCAAGTGAAAAAAATCACCAATTTAACCATAAAAACCATTACAAAAGTTGAAAGTTAAAAAACTCACGAGTTTCACTATAAAAACCATAAAATAACTCCAATTTAAAAAACTCACGAATTTCACTATAAAGACCATAACAAAAGTTCAAAGTTAAAAAGTTCCCCAATATGACTATATAAACCATTACAAAAGGTCCAAGTCAAAAAACTCATCAATTTCTCCTTAAAAACCAATACCAAAGTTCAAAGTTAAAAAATTCACCAATTTCACTATAAAGACCATAAGAAAGTTCGAAGTTAAAAAAACTCCTCAATTTCACCATAAAAACCATTACAAGAGTTCCTAGTCAAAAGATCAACGATTTCACTATAAAAACCATAACGAAAGTTCCAATTGAAAAAACTCATCAATTCCACTATAAAGACCATAAAAAATTTCAAAGTTAAAAAACTCCCAAATTTCACTATAAAAACAATTACGAAAATTCTTATTCAAAAATTCAACAATTACACTATCAAAACCATAACAAAAGTTCCATTTGAAAAAACTCACCAGTTTCAGTATAAAGACTATTTAAAAGTTAAAATTTTAAAAAACTCAGAAGTTTCAATATAAAGACCATAGGTAAAGTTCCAAGTGAAAAGAATCATCAATTTCACCCTAAAAACTACCAAAAATGTTGAAAGTTAAAAAAAAACTCCGCAATTTCACTATAATACCATTACAAAAGTTCCTAGTAAAAAATTCAACAATTTCACTATAAAAACCGTAACAAAAGTTCCATTTGAAAAAACTCGCAAATTTCAATATAAAGACCATTACAAAAGTTCAAAGTTAAAAAAACTCACCAATTTCAATACAAAGACCATAAGAAAAGTTCCATGTGAAAAAAATCACAAATTTCACCATAAAAACCATTACTAAAGTTCAAAGTTAAAAAAGTAACCAGTTTCACTATAAAATCCATAACAAAAATTCCAATTAAAAAAACTTTAGAATTTCACTATAAAGACCATAACAAAAGTTCAAGGTTAAAACATTTCCCAATATCACTATGTAAACCATTACCAAAGTTCCAAGTCAAAAAACTCATCAATTTCACCATAAAAACCAATACAAAAGTTCTAAGTTAAAAAATTCAACAATTTCAATATAAATACTATAAAAAGGTCCAAAGTTAAAAAAAAACTCCCCAATTTCACTATAAAAAACCATTACAAAAGTTCCTAGTAAAAAATTCAACAATTTCACTATAAAAACCATAACAAAAGCTCCATTTGAAAAAACTCACCAATTTCACTATAAAGAGCTATACAAAAGTTCAAAGTTAAAAAACTCACCAATTTCAATATAAAGACCATAAGAAAAGTCAAGTGAAAAAAATCACCAATTTAACCATAAAAACCATTACAAAAGTTGAAAGTTAAAAAACTCACGAGTTTCACTATAAAAACCATAAAATAACTCCAATTTAAAAAACTCACGAATTTCACTATAAAGACCATAACAAAAGTTCAAAGTTAAAAAGTTCCCCAATATGACTATATAAACCATTACAAAAGGTCCAAGTCAAAAAACTCATCAATTTCTCCTTAAAAACCAATACCAAAGTTCAAAGTTAAAAAATTCACCAATTTCACTATAAAGACCATAAGAAAGTTCGAAGTTAAAAAAACTCCTCAATTTCACCATAAAAACCATTACAAGAGTTCCTAGTCAAAAGATCAACGATTTCACTATAAAAACCATAACGAAAGTTCCAATTGAAAAAACTCATCAATTCCACTATAAAGACCATAAAAAATTTCAAAGTTAAAAAACTCCCAAATTTCACTATAAAAACAATTACGAAAATTCTTATTCAAAAATTCAACAATTACACTATCAAAACCATAACAAAAGTTCCATTTGAAAAAACTCACCAGTTTCAGTATAAAGACTATTTAAAAGTTCAAATTTTAAAAAACTCAGAAGTTTCAATATAAAGACCATAGGTAAAGTTCCAAGTGAAAAGAATCATCAATTTCACCCTAAAAACTACCAAAAATGTTGAAAGTTAAAAAAAAACTCCGCAATTTCACTATAATACCATTACAAAAGTTCCTAGTAAAAAATTCAACAATTTCACTATAAAAACCGTAACAAAAGTTCCATTTGAAAAAACTCGCAAATTTCAATATAAAGACCATTACAAAAGTTCAAAGTTAAAAAAACTCACCAATTTCAATACAAAGACCATAAGAAAAGTTCCATGTGAAAAAAATCACAAATTTCACCATAAAAACCATTACTAAAGTTCAAAGTTAAAAAAGTAACCAGTTTCACTATAAAATCCATAACAAAAATTCCAATTAAAAAAACTTTAGAATTTCACTATAAAGACCATAACAAAAGTTCAAGGTTAAAACATTTCCCAATATCACTATGTAAACCATTACCAAAGTTCCAAGTCAAAAAACTCATCAATTTCACCATAAAAACCAATACAAAAGTTCAAAGTTAAAAAATTCAACAATTTCAATAAAAATACTATAAAAAGGTCCAAAGTTAAAAAAAAAACTCCCCAATTTCACTATAAAAAACCATTACAAAAGTTCCTAGTAAAAAATTCAACAATTTCACTATAAAAACCATAACAAAAGCTCCATTTGAAAAAACTCACCAATTTCACTATAAAGACCTATACAAAAGTTCAAAGTTAAAAAACTCACCAATTTCAATATAAAGACCATAAGAAAAGTCAAGTGAAAAAAATCACCAATTTAACCATAAAAACCATTACAAAAGTTGAAAGTTAAAAAACTCACGAGTTTCACTATAAAAACCATAAAATAACTCCAATTTAAAAAACTCACGAATTTCACTATAAAGACCATAACAAAAGTTCAAAGTTAAAAAGTTCCCCAATATGACTATATAAACCATTACAAAAGGTCCAAGTCAAAAAACTCATCAATTTCTCCTTAAAAACCAATACCAAAGTTCAAAGTTAAAAAATTCACCAATTTCACTATAAAGACCATAAGAAAGTTCGAAGTTAAAAAAACTCCTCAATTTCACCATAAAAACCATTACAAGAGTTCCTAGTCAAAAGATCAACGATTTCACTATAAAAACCATAACGAAAGTTCCAATTGAAAAAACTCACCAATTCCACTATAAAGACCATAAAAAATTTCAAAGTTAAAAAACTCCCAAATTTCACTATAAAAACAATTACGAAAATTCTTATTCAAAAATTCAACAATTACACTATCAAAACCATAACAAAAGTTCCATTTGAAAAAACTCACCAGTTTCAGTATAAAGACTATTTAAAAGTTCAAATTTTAAAAAACTCAGAAGTTTCAATATAAAGACCATAGGTAAAGTTCCAAGTGAAAAGAATCATCAATTTCACCCTAAAAACTACCAAAAATGTTGAAAGTTAAAAAAAAACTCCGCAATTTCACTATAATACCATTACAAAAGTTCCTAGTAAAAAATTCAACAATTTCACTATAAAAACCGTAACAAAAGTTCCATTTGAAAAAACTCGCAAATTTCAATATAAAGACCATTACAAAAGTTCAAAGTTAAAAAAACTCACCAATTTCAATACAAAGACCATAAGAAAAGTTCCATGTGAAAAAAATCACAAATTTCACCATAAAAACCATTACTAAAGTTCAAAGTTAAAAAAGTAACCAGTTTCACTATAAAATGCATAACAAAAATTCCAATTAAAAAAACTTTAGAATTTCACTATAAAGACCATAACAAAAGTTCAAGGTTAAAACATTTCCCAATATCACTATGTAAACCATTACCAAAGTTCCAAGTCAAAAAACTCATCAATTTCACCATAAAAACCAATACAAAAGTTCAAAGTTAAAAAATTCAACAATTTCAATAAAAATACTATAAAAAGGTCCAAAGTTAAAAAAAAAACTCCCCAATTTCACTATAAAAAACCATTACAAAAGTTCCTAGTAAAAAATTCAACAATTTCACTATAAAAACCATAACAAAAGCTCCATTTGAAAAAACTCACCAATTTCACTATAAAGACCTATACAAAAGTTCAAAGTTAAAAAACTCACCAATTTCAATATAAAGACCATAAGAAAAGTCAAGTGAAAAAAATCACCAATTTAACCATAAAAACCATTACAAAAGTTGAAAGTTAAAAAACTCACGAGTTTCACTATAAAAACCATAAAATAACTCCAATTTAAAAAACTCACGAATTTCACTATAAAGACCATAACAAAAGTTCAAAGTTAAAAAATTCCCCAATATGACTATATAAACCATTACAAAAGGTCCAAGTCAAAAAACTCATCAATTTCTCCTTAAAAACCAATACCAAAGTTCAAAGTTAAAAAATTCACCAATTTCACTATAAAGACCATAAGAAAGTTCGAAGTTAAAAAAACTCCTCAATTTCACCATAAAAACCATTACAAGAGTTCCTAGTCAAAAGATCAACGATTTCACTATAAAAACCATAACGAAAGTTCCAATTGAAAAAACTCACCAATTCCACTATAAAGACCATAAAAAATTTCAAAGTTAAAAAACTCCCAAATTTCACTATAAAAACAATTACGAAAATTCTTATTCAAAAATTCAACAATTACACTATCAAAACCATAACAAAAGTTCCATTTGAAAAAACTCACCAGTTTCAGTATAAAGACTATTTAAAAGTTCAAATTTTAAAAAACTCAGAAGTTTCAATATAAAGACCATAGGTAAAGTTCCAAGTGAAAAGAATCATCAATTTCACCCTAAAAACTACCAAAAATGTTGAAAGTTAAAAAAAAACTCCGCAATTTCACTATAATACCATTACAAAAGTTCCTAGTAAAAAATTCAACAATTTCACTATAAAAACCGTAACAAAAGTTCCATTTGAAAAAACTCGCAAATTTCAATATAAAGACCATTACAAAAGTTCAAAGTTAAAAAAACTCACCAATTTCAATACAAAGACCATAAGAAAAGTTCCATGTGAAAAAAATCACAAATTTCACCATAAAAACCATTACTAAAGTTCAAAGTTAAAAAAGTAACCAGTTTCACTATAAAATGCATAACAAAAATTCCAATTAAAAAAACTTTAGAATTTCACTATAAAGACCATAACAAAAGTTCAAGGTTAAAACATTTCCCAATATCACTATGTAAACCATTACCAAAGTTCCAAGTCAAAAAACTCATCAATTTCATCATAAAAACCAATACAAAGGTTCAAAGTTAAAAAATTCAACAATTTCAATATAAATACTATAAAAAGGTCCAAAGTTTAAAAAAAAACTCCCCAATTACACTATAAAAGACCATTACAAAAGTTCATAGTAAAAAATTCAACAATTTCACTATAAAAACCATAACAAAAGCTTCATTTGAAAAAACTCACCAATTTCACTATAAAGACCTATACAAAAGTTCAAAGTTAAAAAACTCACCAATTTCAATATAAATACCATAAGAAAAGTCAAGTGAAAAAAATCACCAATTTAACCATAAAAACCATTACAAAAGTTGAAAGTTAGAAAACTCACGAGTTTCTTTATAAAAACCATAAAATAACTCCAATTTAAAAAACTCACGAATTTCACTATAAAGACCATAACAAAAGTTCAAAGTTAAAAAATTCCCCAATATGACTATATAAACCATTACAAAAGGTCCAAGTCAAAAAACTCATCAATTTCTCCTTAAAAACCAATACCAAAGTTCAAAGTTAAAAAATTCACCAATTTCACTATAAAGACCATAAAAAAGTTCAAAGGTAAAAAAACTCCTCAATTTCACCATAAAAACCATTACAAGAGTTCCTAGTCAAAAGATCAACGATTTCACTATAAAAACCATAACGAAAGTTCCAATTGAAAAAACTCACCAATTCCACTATAAAGACCATAAAAAAGTTCAAAGTTAAAAAACTCCAGAATTTCACTATAATAACAATTACGAAAAATCTTATTCAAAAATTCAACAATTACACTATCAAAACCATAACAAAAGTTCCATTTGAAAAAACTCACCAGTTTCAGTATAAAGACTATTTAAAAGTTCGTATTTTAAAAAACTCAGAAGTTTCAATATAAAGACCATAGGTAAAGTTCCAAGTGAAAAGAATCATCAATTTCACCCTAAAAACTACCAAAAATGTTGAAAGTTAAAAAAAAACTCCGTAATTTCACTATAATACCATTACAAAAGTTCCAAGTAAAAAATTCAACAATTTCACTATAAAAACCATAACAAAAGTTCCATTTGAAAAAACTCGCAAATTTCAATATAAAGACCATTACAAAAGTTCAAAGTTAAAAAAACTCACCAATTTCAATACAAAGTCCATAAGAAAAGTTCCATGTGAAAAAAAATCACAAATTTCACCATAAAAACCATTACTAAAGTTCAAAGTTAAAAAAGTAACCAGTTTCACTATAAAATCCATAACAAAAATTCCAATTAAAAAAACTTTAGAATTTCACTATAAAGACCATAACAAAAGTTCAAGGTTAAAACATTTCCCAATATCACTATGTAAACCATTACCAAAGTTCCAAGTCAAAAAACTCATCAATTTCACCATAAAAACCAATACAAAAGTTCAAAGTTAAAAAATTCAACAATTTCAATACAAATACTATAAAAAGGTCCAAAGTTAAAAAAAAACTCCCCAATTTCACTATAAAAAACCATTACAAAAGTTCCTAGTAAAAAATTCAACAATTTCACTATAAAAACCATAACAAAAGCTCCATTTGAAAAAACTCACCAATTTCACTATAAAGACCTATACAAAAGTTCAAAGTTAAGAAACTCACCAATTTCAATATAAAGACCATAAGAAAAGTCAAGTGAAAAAAATCACCAATTTCACCATAAAAACCATTACAAAAGTTGAAAGTTAAAAAACTCACGAGTTTCACTATAAAAACCATAAAATAACTCCAATTTAAAAAACTCACGAATTTCACTATAAAGACCATAACAAAAGTTCAAAGTTAAAAAGTTCCCCAATATGACTATATAAACCATTACAAAAGGTCCAAGTCAAAAAACTCATCAATTTCTCCTTAAAAACCAATACCAAAGTTCAAAGTTAAAAAATTCACCAATTTCACTATAAAGACCATAAAAAAGTTCAAAGGTAAAAAAACTCCTCAATTTCACCATAAAAACCATTACAAGAGTTCCTAGTCAAAAGATCAACGATTTCACTATAAAAACCATAACGAAAGTTTCAATTGAAAAAACTCACCAATTCCACTATAAAGACCATAAAATAGTTCAAAGTTAAAAAACTCCCAAATTTCACTATAAAAACAATTACGAAAATTCTTATTCAAAAATTCAACAATTACACTATCAAAACCATAACAAAAGTTCCATTTGAAAAAACTCACCAGTTTCAGTATAAAGACTATTTAAAAGTTCATATTTTAAAAAACTCAGAAGTTTCAATATAAAGACCATAGGTAAAGTTCCAAGTGAAAAGAATCATCAATTTCACCCTAAAAACTACCAAAAATGTTGAAAGTTAAAAAAAAACTCCGTAATTTCACTATAATACCATTACAAAAGTTCCAAGTAAAAAATTCAACAATTTCACTATAAAAACCATAACAAAAGTTCCATTTGAAAAAACTCGCAAATTTCAATATAAAGACCATTACAAAAGTTCAAAGTTAAAAAAACTCACCAATTTCAATACAAATTCCATAAGAAAAGTTCCATGTGAAAAAAATCACAAATTTCACCATAAAAACCATTACTAAAGTTCAAAGTTAAAAAAGTAACCAGTTTCACTATAAAATCCATAACAAAAATTCCAATTAAAAAAACTTTAGAATTTCACTATAAAGACCATAACAAAAGTTCAAGGTTAAAACATTTCCCAATATCACTATGTAAACCATTACCAAAGTTCCAAGTCAAAAAACTCATCAATTTCACCATAAAAACCAATACAAAAGTTCAAAGTTAAAAAATTCAACAATTTCAATACAAATACTATAAAAAGGTCCAAAGTTAAAAAAAAACTCCCCAATTTCACTATAAAAAACCATTACAAAAGTTCCTAGTAAAAAATTCAACAATTTCACTATAAAAACCATAACAAAAGCTCCATTTGAAAAAATTCACCAATTTCACTATAAAGACCTATACAAAAGTTCAAAGTTAAGAAACTCACCAATTTCAATATAAAGACCATAAGAAAAGTCAAGTGAAAAAAATCACCAATTTAACCATAAAAACCATTACAAAAGTTGAAAGTTAAAAAACTCACGAGTTTCACTATAAAAACCATAAAATAACTCCAATTTAAAAAACTCACGAATTTCACTATAAAGACCATAACAAAAGTTCAAAGTTAAAAAGTTCCCCAATATGACTATATAAACCATTACAAAAGGTCCAAGTCAAAAAACTCATCAATTTCTCCTTAAAAACCAATACCAAAGTTCAAAGTTAAAAAATTCACCAATTTCACTATAAAGACCATAAAAAAGTTCGAAGTTAAAAAACCTCCTCAATTTCACCATAAAAACCATTACAAGAGTTCCTAGTCAAAAGATCAACGATTTCACTATAAAAACCATAACGAAAGTTCCAATTGAAAAAACTCACCAATTACACTATAAACACCATAAAAAAGTTCAAAGTTAAAAAACTCCCAAATTTCACTATAAAAATAATTACGAAAATTCTTATTCAAAAATTCAACAATTACACTATGAAAACCATAACAAAAGTTCCATTTGAAAAAACTCACCAGTTTCAGTATAAAGACTATTTAAAAGTTCAAATTTTAAAAAACTCACAAGTTTCAATATAAAGACCAGAGGTAAAGTTCCAAGTGAAAAGAATCATCAATTTCACCCTAAAAACTACCAAAAATGTTGAAAGTTAAAAAAGAACTCCGCAATTTCACTATAATACCATTACAAAAGTTCCTAGTAAAAAATTCAACAATTTCACTATAAAAACCATAACAAAAGTTCCATTTGAAAAAACACTTTAATTTCAATATAAAGACCATTACAAAAGTTCAAAGTTAAAAAAACTCACCAATTTCAATACAAAGAGCATAAGAAAAGTTCCATGTGAAAAAAATCACAAATTTCACCATAAAAACCATTACTAAAGTTCAAAGTTAAAAAAGTAACCAGTTTCACTATAAAATCCATAACAAAAATTCCAATTAAAAAAACTTTAGAATTTCACTATAAAGACCATAACAAAAGTTCAAGGTTAAAACATTTCCCAATATCACTATGTAAACCATTACCAAAGTTCCAAGTCAAAAAACTCATCAATTTCACCATAAAAACCAATACAAAAGTTCAAAGTTAAAAAATTCAACAATTTCAATACAAATACTATAAAAAGGGCCAAAGTTAAAAAAAAAAACTCCCCAATTTCACTATAAAAAACCATTACAAAAGTTCCTAGTAAAAAATTCAACAATTTCACTATAAAAACCATAACAAAAGCTCCATTTGAAAAAACTCACCAATTTCACTATAAAGACCTATACAAAAGTTCAAAGTTAAAAAACTCACCAATTTCAATATAAAGACCATAAGAAAAGTCAAGTGAAAAAAATCACCAATTTAACCATAAAAACCATTACAAAAGTTGAAAGTTAAAAAACTCACGAGTTTCACTATAAAAACCATAAAATAACTCCAATTTAAAAAACTCACGAATTTCACTATAAAGACCATAACAAAAGTTCAAAGTTAAAAAGTTCCCCAATATGACTATATAAACCATTACAAAAGGTCCAAGTCAAAAAACTCATCAATTTCTCCTTAAAAACCAATACCAAAGTTCAAAGTTAAAAAATTCACCAATTTCACTATAAAGACCATAAAAAAGTTCAAAGGTAAAGAAACTCCTCAATTTCACCATAAAAACCATTACAAGAGTTCCTAGTCAAAAGATCAACGATTTCACTATAAAAACCATAACGAAAGTTCCAATTGAAAAAACTCACCAATTCCACTATAAAGACCATAAAAAAGTTCAAAGTTAAAAAACTCCCAAATTTCACTATAAAAACAATTACGAAAATTCTTATTCAAAAATTCAACAATTACACTATCAAAACCATAACAAAAGTTCCATTTGAAAAAACTCACCAGTTTCAGTATAAAGACTATTTAAAACTTCAAATTTTAAAAAACTCAGAAGTTTCAATATAAAGACCATAGGTAAAGTTCCAAGTGAAAAGAATCATCAATTTCACCCTAAAAACTACCAAAAATGTTGAAAGTTAAAAAAGAACTCCGCAATTTCACTATAATACCATTACAAAAGTTCAAGTAAAAAATTCAACAATTTCACTATAAAAACCATAACAAAAGTTCCATTTGAAAAAACTCGCAAATTTCAATATAAAGACCATTACAAAAGTTCAAAATTAAAAAAACTCACAAATTTCAATACAAAGACCATAAGAAAAGTTCCATGTGACAAAAATCACAAATTTCACCATAAAAACCATTACTAAAGTTCAAAGTTAAAAAAGTAACCAGTTTCACTATAAAATCCATAACAAAAATTCCAATTAAAAAAACTTTAGAATTTCACTATAAAGGCCAAAACAAAAGTTCAAGGTTAAAACATTTCCCAATATCACTATGTAAACCATTACCAAAGTTCCAAGTCAAAAAACTCATCTATTTCATCATAAAAACCAATACAAAGGTTCAAAGTTTAAAAATTCAACAATTTCAATATAAATACTATAAAAAGGTCCAAAGTTTAAAAAAAAAAAACTCCCCAATTTCACTATAAAAAACCATTACAAAAGTTCATAGTAAAAAATTCAACAATTTCACTATAAGAACCATAACAAAAGCTCCATTTGAAAAAACTCACCAATTTCACTATAAAGACCTATACAAAAGTTCAAAGTTAAAAAACTCACCAATTACAATATAAATACCATAAGAAAAGTCAAGTGTTAAAAATCACCAATTTAACCATAAAAACCATTACAAAAGTTGAAAGTTAAAAAACTCACGAGTTTCACTATAAAAACCATAAAATAACTCCAATTTAAAAAACTCACGAATTTCACTATAAAGACCATAACAAAAGTTCAAAGTTAAAAAATTCCCCAATATGACTATATAAACCATTACAAAAGGTCCAAGTCAAAAAACTCATCAATTTCTCCTTAAAAACCAATACCAAAGTTCAAAGTTAAAAAATTCACCAATTTCACTATAAAGACCATAAAAAAGTTCAAAGGTAAAAAAACTCCTCAATTTCACCATAAAAACCATTACAAGAGTTCCTAGTCAAAAGATCAACGATTTCACTATAAAAACCATAACGAAAGTTCCAATTGAAAAAACTCACCAATTCCACTATAAAGACCATAAAAAAGTTCAAAGTTAAAAAACTCCCAAATTTCACTATAAAAACAATTACGAAAATTCTTATTCAAAAATTCAACAATTACACTATCAAAACCATAACAAAAGTTCCATTTGAAAAAACTCATCAGTTTCAGTATAAAGACTATTTAAAACTTCAAATTTTAAAAAACTCAGAAGTTTCAATATAAAGACCATAGGTAAAGTTCCAAGTGAAAAGAATCATCAATTTCACCCTAAAAACTACCAAAAATGTTGAAAGTTAAAAAAAAAACTCCGCAATTTCACTATAATACCATTACAAAAGTTCAAGTAAAAAATTCAACAATTTCACTATAAAAACCATAACAAAAGTTCCATTTGAAAAAACTCGCAAATTTCAATATAAAGACCATTACAAAAGTTCAAAGTTAAAAAAACTCACCAATTTCAATACAAAGAGCATAAGAAAAGTTCCATGTGAAAAAAATCACAAATTTCACCATAAAAACCATTACTAAAGTTCAAAGTTAAAAAAGTAACCAGTTTCACTATAAAATCCATAACAAAAATTCCAATTAAAAAAACTTTAGAATTTCACTATAAACACCATAACAAAAGTTCAAGGTTAAAACATTTCCCAATATCACTATGTAAACCATTACCAAAGTTCCAAGTCAAAAAACTCATCAATTTCACCATAAAAACCAATACAAAAGTTCAAAGTTAAAAAATTCAACAATTTCAATACAAATACTATAAAAAGGTCCAAAGTTAAAAAAAAAACTCCCCAATTTCACTATAAAAAACCATTACAAAAGTTCCTAGTAAAAAATTCAACAATTTCACTATAAAAACCATAACAAAAGCTCCATTTGAAAAAACTCACCAATTTCACTATAAAGACCTATACAAAAGTTCAAAGTTAAAAAACTCACCAATTTCAATATAAAGACCATAAGAAAAGTCAAGTGAAAAAAATCACCAATTTAACCATAAAAACCATTACAAAAGTTGAAAGTTAAAAAACTCACGAGTTTCACTATAAAAACCATAAAATAACTCCAATTTAAAAAACTCACGAATTTCACGATAAAGACCATAACAAAAGTTCAAAGTTAAAAAGTTCCCCAATATGACTATATAAACCATTACAAAAGGTCCAAGTCAAAAAACTCATCAATTTCTCCTTAAAAACCAATACCAAAGTTCAAAGTTAAAAAATTCACCAATTTCACTATAAAGACCATAAAAAAGTTCAAAGGTAAAAAAACTCCTCAATTTCACCATAAAAACCATTACAAGAGTTCCTAGTCAAAAGATCAACGATTTCACTATAAAAACCATAACGAAAGTTCCAATTGAAAAAACTCACCAATTCCACTATAAAGACCATAAAAAAGTTCAAAGTTAAAAAACTCCCAAATTTCACTATAAAAACAATTACGAAAATTCTTATTCAAAAATTCAACAATTACACTATCAAAACCATAACAAAAGTTCCATTTGAAAAAACTCACCAGTTTCAGTATAAAGACTATTTAAAACTTCAAATTTTAAAAAACTCAGAAGTTTCAATATAAAGACCATAGGTAAAGTTCCAAGTGAAAAGAATCATCAATTTCACCCTAAAAACTACCAAAAATGTTGAAAGTTAAAAAAGAACTCCGCAATTTCACTATAATACCATTACAAAAGTTCAAGTAAAAAATTCAACAATTTCACTATAAAAACCATAACAAAAGTTCCATTTGAAAAAACTCGCAAATTTCAATATAAAGACCATTACAAAAGTTCAAAGTTAAAAAAACTCACCAATTTCAATACAAAGAGCATAAGAAAAGTTCCATGTGAAAAAAATCACAAATTTCACCATAAAAACCATTACTAAAGTTCAAAGTTAAAAAAGTAACCAGTTTCACTATAAAATCCATAACAAAAATTCCAATTAAAAAAACTTTAGAATTTCACTATAAAGGCCATAACAAAAGTTCAAGGTTAAAACATTTCCCAATATCACTATGTAAACCATTACCAAAGTTCCAAGTCAAAAAACTCATCAATTTCACCATAAAAACCAATACAAAAGTTCAAAGTTAAAAAATTCAACAATTTCAATACAAATACTATAAAAAGGGCCAAAGTTAAAAAAAAAAACTCCCCAATTTCACTATAAAAAACCATTACAAAAGTTCCTAGTAAAAAATTCAACAATTTCACTATAAAAACCATAACAAAAGCTCCATTTGAAAAAACTCACCAATTTCACTATAAAGACCTATACAAAAGTTCAAAGTTAAAAAACTCACCAATTTCAATATAAAGACCATAAGAAAAGTCAAGTGAAACAAATCACCAATTTAACCATAAAAACCATTACAAAAGTTGAAAGTTAAAAAACTCACGAGTTTCACTATAAAAACCATAAAATAACTCCAATTTTAAAAACTCACGAATTTCACTATAAAGACCATAACAAAAGTTCAAAGTTAAAAAGTTCCCCAATATGACTATATAAACCATTACAAAAGGTCCAAGTCAAAAAACTCATCAATTTCTCCTTAAAAACCAATACCAAAGTTCAAAGTTAAAAAATTCACCAATTTCACTATAAAGACCATAAAAAAGTTCAAAGGTAAAAAAACTCCTCAATTTCACCATAAAAACCATTACAAGAGTTCCTAGTCAAAAGATCAACGATTTCACTATAAAAACCATAACGAAAGTTCCAATTGAAAAAACTCACCAATTCCACTATAAAGACCATAAAAAAGTTCAAAGTTAAAAAACTCCCAAATTTCACTATAAAAACAATTACGAAAATTCTTATTCAAAAATTCAACAATTACACTATCAAAACCATAACAAAAGTTCCATTTGAAAAAACTCACCAGTTTCAGTATAAAGACTATTTAAAACTTCAAATTTTAAAAAACTCAGAAGTTTCAATATAAAGACCATAGGTAAAGTTCCAAGTGAAAAGAATCATCAATTTCACCCTAAAAACTACCAAAAATGTTGAAAGTTAAAAAAGAACTCCGCAATTTCACTATAATACCATTACAAAAGTTCAAGTAAAAAATTCAACAATTTCACTATAAAAACCATAACAAAAGTTCCATTTGAAAAAACTCGCAAATTTCAATATAAAGACCATTACAAAAGTTCAAAATTAAAAAAACTCACCAATTTCAATACAAAGACCATAAGAAAAGTTCCATGTGACAAAAATCACAAATTTCACCATAAAAACCATTACTAAAGTTCAAAGTTAAAAAAGTAACCAGTTTCACTATAAAATCCATAACAAAAATTCCAATTAAAAAAACTTTAGAATTTCACTATAAAGGCCAAAACAAAAGTTCAAGGTTAAAACATTTCCCAATATCACTATGTAAACCATTACCAAAGTTCCAAGTCAAAAAACTCATCAATTTCATCATAAAAACCAATACAAAGGTTCAAAGTTTAAAAATTCAACAATTTCAATATAAATACTATAAAAAGGTCCAAAGTTTAAAAAAAAAAAACTCCCCAATTTCACTATAAAAAACCATTACAAAAGTTCATAGTAAAAAATTCAACAATTTCACTATAAGAACCATAACAAAAGCTCCATTTGAAAAAACTCACCAATTTCACTATAAAGACCTATACAAAAGTTCAAAGTTAAAAAACTCACCAATTACAATATAAATACCATAAGAAAAGTCAAGTGTTAAAAATCACCAATTTAACCATAAAAACCATTACAAAAGTTGAAAGTTAAAAAACTCACGAGTTTCACTATAAAAACCATAAAATAACTCCAATTTAAAAAACTCACGAATTTCACTATAAAGACCATAACAAAAGTTCAAAGTTAAAAAATTCCCCAATATGACTATATAAACCATTACAAAAGGTCCAAGTCAAAAAACTCATCAATTTCTCCTTAAAAACCAATACCAAAGTTCAAAGTTAAAAAATTCACCAATTTCACTATAAAGACCATAAAAAAGTTCAAAGGTAAAAAAACTCCTCAATTTCACCATAAAAACCATTACAAGAGTTCCTAGTCAAAAGATCAACGATTTCACTATAAAAACCATAACGAAAGTTCCAATTGAAAAAACTCACCAATTCCACTATAAAGACCATAAAAAAGTTCAAAGTTAAAAAACTCCCAAATTTCACTATAAAAACAATTACGAAAATTCTTATTCAAAAATTCAACAATTACACTATCAAAACCATAACAAAAGTTCCATTTGAAAAAACTCACCAGTTTCAGTATAAAGACTATTTAAAACTTCAAATTTTAAAAAACTCAGAAGTTTCATTATAAAGACCATAGGTAAAGTTCCAAGTGAAAAGAATCATCAATTTCACCCTAAAAACTACCAAAAATGTTGAAAGTTAAAAAAGAACTCCGCAATTTCACTATAATACCATTACAAAAGTTCAAGTAAAAAATTCAACAATTTCACTATAAAAACCATAACAAAAGTTCCATTTGAAAAAACTCGCAAATTTCAATATAAAGACCATTACAAAAGTTCAAAATTAAAAAAACTAACCAATTTCAATACAAAGACCATAAGAAAAGTTCCATGTGACAAAAATCACAAATTTCACCATAAAAACCATTACTAAAGTTCAAAGTTAAAAAAGTAACCAGTTTCACTATAAAATCCATAACAAAAATTCCAATTAAAAAAACTTTAGAATTTCACTATAAAGACCATAACAAAAGTTCAAGGTTAAAACATTTCCCAATATCACTATGTAAACCATTACCAAAGTTCCAAGTCAAAAAACTCATCAATTTCACCATAAAAACCAATACAAAAGTTCAAAGTTAAAAAATTCAACAATTTCAATACAAATACTATAAAAAGGGCCAAAGTTAAAAAAAAAACTCCCCAATTTCACTATAAAAAACCATTACAAAAGTTCCTAGTAAAAAATTCAACAATTTCACTATAAAAACCATAACAAAAGCTCCATTTGAAAAAACTCACCAATTTCACTATAAAGACCTATACAAAAGTTCAAAGTTAAAAAACTCACCAATTTCAATATAAAGACCATAAGAAAAGTCAAGTGAAAAAAATCACCAATTTAACCATAAAAACCATTACAAAAGTTGAAAGTTAAAAAACTCACGAGTTTCACTATAAAAACCATAAAATAACTCCAATTTAAAAAACTCACGAATTTCACTATAAAGACCATAACAAAAGTTCAAAGTTAAAAAATTCCCCAATATGACTATATAAACCATTACAAAAGGTCCAAGTCAAAAAACTCATCAATTTCTCCTTAAAAACCAATACCAAAGTTCAAAGTTAAAAAATTCACCAATTTCACTATAAAGACCATAAAAAAGTTCAAAGGTAAAAAAACTCCTCAATTTCACCATAAAAACCATTACAAGAGTTCCTAGTCAAAAGATCAACGATTTCACTATAAAAACCATAACGAAAGTTCCAATTGAAAAAACTCACCAATTCCACTATAAAGACCATAAAAAAGTTCAAAGTTAAAAAACTCCCAAATTTCACTATAAAAACAATTACGAAAATTCTTATTCAAAAATTCAACAATTACACTATCAAAACCATAACAAAAGTTCCATTTGAAAAAACTCACCAGTTTCAGTATAAAGACTATTTAAAACTTCAAATTTTAAAAAACTCAGAAGTTTCAATATAAAGACCATAGGTAAAGTTCCAAGTGAAAAGAATCATCAATTTCACCCTAAAAACTACCAAAAATGTTGAAAGTTAAAAAAGAACTCCGCAATTTCACTATAATACCATTACAAAAGTTCAAGTAAAAAATTCAACAATTTCACTATAAAAACCATAACAAAAGTTCCATTTGAAAAAACTCGCAAATTTCAATATAAAGACCATTACAAAAGTTCAAAGTTAAAAAAACTCACCAATTTCAATACAAAGAGCATAAGAAAAGTTCCATGTGAAAAAAATCACAAATTTCACCATAAAAACCATTACTAAAGTTCAAAGTTAAAAAAGTAACCAGTTTCACTATAAAATCCATAACAAAAATTCCAATTAAAAAAACTTTAGAATTTCACTATAAAGGCCATAACAAAAGTTCAAGGTTAAAACATTTCCCAATATCACTATGTAAACCATTACCAAAGTTCCAAGTCAAAAAACTCATCAATTTCACCATAAAAACCAATACAAAAGTTCAAAGTTAAAAAATTCAACAATTTCAATACAAATACTATAAAAAGGGCCAAAGTTAAAAAAAAAACTCCCCAATTTCACTATAAAAAACCATTACAAAAGTTCCTAGTAAAAAATTCAACAATTTCACTATAAAAACCATAACAAAAGCTCCATTTGAAAAAACTCACCAATTTCACTATAAAGACCTATACAAAAGTTCAAAGTTAAAAAACTCACCAATTTCAATATAAAGACCATAAGAAAAGTCAAGTGAAAAAAATCACCAATTTAACCATAAAAACCATTACAAAAGTTGAAAGTTAAAAAACTCACGAGTTTCACTATAAAAACCATAAAATAACTCCAAT
This sequence comes from Lathyrus sativus, assembly GCA_963859935.3. Lineage (NCBI taxonomy): Eukaryota > Viridiplantae > Streptophyta > Magnoliopsida > Fabales > Fabaceae > Lathyrus > Lathyrus sativus. The sequence continues at coordinate 221,677,233 of OZ012737.1, read as the reverse complement.
TTTAAAAACTCACGAATTTCACTATAAAGACCATAACAAAAGTTCAAAGTTAAAAAGTTCCCCAATATGACTATATAAACCATTACAAAAGGTCCAAGTCAAAAAACTCATCAATTTCTCCTTAAAAACCAATACCAAAGTTCAAAGTTAAAAAATTCACCAATTTCACTATAAAGACCATAAAAAAGTTCAAAGGTAAAAAAACTCCTCAATTTCACCATAAAAACCATTACAAGAGTTCCTAGTCAAAAGATCAACGATTTCACTATAAAAACCATAACGAAAGTTCCAATTGAAAAAACTCACCAATTCCACTATAAAGACCATAAAAAAGTTCAAAGTTAAAAAACTCCCAAATTTCACTATAAAAACAATTACGAAAATTCTTATTCAAAAATTCAACAATTACACTATCAAAACCATAACAAAAGTTCCATTTGAAAAAACTCACCAGTTTCAGTATAAAGACTATTTAAAACTTCAAATTTTAAAAAACTCAGAAGTTTCAATATAAAGACCATAGGTAAAGTTCCAAGTGAAAAGAATCATCAATTTCACCCTAAAAACTACCAAAAATGTTGAAAGTTAAAAAAGAACTCCGCAATTTCACTATAATACCATTACAAAAGTTCAAGTAAAAAATTCAACAATTTCACTATAAAAACCATAACAAAAGTTCCATTTGAAAAAACTCGCAAATTTCAATATAAAGACCATTACAAAAGTTCAAAGTTAAAAAAACTCACCAATTTCAATACAAAGAGCATAAGAAAAGTTCCATGTGAAAAAAATCACAAATTTCACCATAAAAACCATTACTAAAGTTCAAAGTTAAAAAAGTAACCAGTTTCACTATAAAATCCATAACAAAAATTCCAATTAAAAAAACTTTAGAATTTCACTATAAAGGCCATAACAAAAGTTCAAGGTTAAAACATTTCCCAATATCACTATGTAAACCATTACCAAAGTTCCAAGTCAAAAAACTCATCAATTTCACCATAAAAACCAATACAAAAGTTCAAAGTTAAAAAATTCAACAATTTCAATACAAATACTATAAAAAGGGCCAAAGTTAAAAAAAAAACTCCCCAATTTCACTATAAAAAACCATTACAAAAGTTCCTAGTAAAAAATTCAACAATTTCACTATAAAAACCATAACAAAAGCTCCATTTGAAAAAACTCACCAATTTCACTATAAAGACCTATACAAAAGTTCAAAGTTAAAAAACTCACCAATTTCAATATAAAGACCATAAGAAAAGTCAAGTGAAAAAAATCACCAATTTAACCATAAAAACCATTACAAAAGTTGAAAGTTAAAAAACTCACGAGTTTCACTATAAAAACCATAAAATAACTCCAATTTTAAAAACTCACGAATTTCACTATAAAGACCATAACAAAAGTTCAAAGTTAAAAAATTCCCCAATATGACTATATAAACCATTACAAAAGGTCCAAGTCAAAAAACTCATCAATTTCTCCTTAAAAACCAATACCAAAGTTCAAAGTTAAAAAATTCACCAATTTCACTATAAAGACCATAAAAAAGTTCAAAGGTAAAAAAACTCCTCAATTTCACCATAAAAACCATTACAAGAGTTCCTAGTCAAAAGATCAACGATTTCACTATAAAAACCATAACGAAAGTTCCAATTGAAAAAACTCACCAATTCCACTATAAAGACCATAAAAAAGTTCAAAGTTAAAAAACTCCCAAATTTCACTATAAAAACAATTACGAAAATTCTTATTCAAAAATTCAACAATTACACTATCAAAACCATAACAAAAGTTCCATTTGAAAAAACTCACCAGTTTCAGTATAAAGACTATTTAAAACTTCAAATTTTAAAAAACTCAGAAGTTTCATTATAAAGACCATAGGTAAAGTTCCAAGTGAAAAGAATCATCAATTTCACCCTAAAAACTACCAAAAATGTTGAAAGTTAAAAAAGAACTCCGCAATTTCACTATAATACCATTACAAAAGTTCAAGTAAAAAATTCAACAATTTCACTATAAAAACCATAACAAAAGTTCCATTTGAAAAAACTCGCAAATTTCAATATAAAGACCATTACAAAAGTTCAAAATTAAAAAAACTAACCAATTTCAATACAAAGACCATAAGAAAAGTTCCATGTGAACAAATCACAAATTTCACCATAAAAACCATTACTAAAGTTCAAAGTTAAAAAAGTAACCAGTTTCACTATAAAATCCATAACAAAAATTCCAATTAAAAAAACTTTAGAATTTCACTATAAAGACCATAACAAAAGTTCAAGGTTAAAACATTTCCCAATATCACTATGTAAACCATTACCAAAGTTCCAAGTCAAAAAACTCATCAATTTCACCATAAAAACCAATACAAAAGTTCAAAGTTAAAAAATTCAACAATTTCAATACAAATACTATAAAAAGGGCCAAAGTTAAAAAAAAAACTCCCCAATTTCACTATAAAAAACCATTACAAAAGTTCCTAGTAAAAAATTCAACAATTTCACTATAAAAACCATAACAAAAGCTCCATTTGAAAAAACTCACCAATTTCACTATAAAGACCTATACAAAAGTTCAAAGTTAAAAAACTCACCAATTTCAATATAAAGACCATAAGAAAAGTCAAGTGAAAAAAATCACCAATTTAACCATAAAAACCATTACAAAAGTTGAAAGTTAAAAAACTCACGAGTTTCACTATAAAAACCATAAAATAACTCCAATTTAAAAAACTCACGAATTTCACTATAAAGACCATAACAAAAGTTCAAAGTTAAAAAGTTCCCCAATATGACTATATAAACCATTACAAAAGGTCCAAGTCAAAAAACTCATCAATTTCTCCTTAAAAACCAATACCAAAGTTCAAAGTTAAAAAATTCACCAATTTCACTATAAAGACCATAAAAAAGTTCAAAGGTAAAAAAACTCCTCAATTTCACCATAAAAACCATTACAAGAGTTCCTAGTCAAAAGATCAACGATTTCACTATAAAAACCATAACGAAAGTTCCAATTGAAAAAACTCACCAATTCCACTATAAAGACCATAAAAAAGTTCAAAGTTAAAAAACTCCCAAATTTCACTATAAAAACAATTACGAAAATTCTTATTCAAAAATTCAACAATTACACTATCAAAACCATAACAAAAGTTCCATTTGAAAAAACTCACCAGTTTCAGTATAAAGACTATTTAAAACTTCAAATTTTAAAAAACTCAGAAGTTTCAATATAAAGACCATAGGTAAAGTTCCAAGTGAAAAGAATCATCAATTTCACCCTAAAAACTACCAAAAATGTTGAAAGTTAAAAAAGAACTCCGCAATTTCACTATAATACCATTACAAAAGTTCAAGTAAAAAATTCAACAATTTCACTATAAAAACCATAACAAAAGTTCCATTTGAAAAAACTCGCAAATTTCAATATAAAGACCATTACAAAAGTTCAAAGTTAAAAAAACTCACCAATTTCAATACAAAGAGCATAAGAAAAGTTCCATGTGAAAAAAATCACAAATTTCACCATAAAAACCATTACTAAAGTTCAAAGTTAAAAAAGTAACCAGTTTCACTATAAAATCCATAACAAAAATTCCAATTAAAAAAACTTTAGAATTTCACTATAAAGGCCATAACAAAAGTTCAAGGTTAAAACATTTCCCAATATCACTATGTAAACCATTACCAAAGTTCCAAGTCAAAAAACTCATCAATTTCACCATAAAAACCAATACAAAAGTTCAAAGTTAAAAAATTCAACAATTTCAATACAAATACTATAAAAAGGGCCAAAGTTAAAAAAAAAACTCCCCAATTTCACTATAAAAAACCATTACAAAAGTTCCTAGTAAAAAATTCAACAATTTCACTATAAAAACCATAACAAAAGCTCCATTTGAAAAAACTCACCAATTTCACTATAAAGACCTATACAAAAGTTCAAAGTTAAAAAACTCACCAATTTCAATATAAAGACCATAAGAAAAGTCAAGTGAAAAAAATCACCAATTTAACCATAAAAACCATTACAAAAGTTGAAAGTTAAAAAACTCACGAGTTTCACTATAAAAACCATAAAATAACTCCAATTTTAAAAACTCACGAATTTCACTATAAAGACCATAACAAAAGTTCAAAGTTAAAAAATTCCCCAATATGACTATATAAACCATTACAAAAGGTCCAAGTCAAAAAACTCATCAATTTCTCCTTAAAAACCAATACCAAAGTTCAAAGTTAAAAAATTCACCAATTTCACTATAAAGACCATAAAAAAGTTCAAAGGTAAAAAAACTCCTCAATTTCACCATAAAAACCATTACAAGAGTTCCTAGTCAAAAGATCAACGATTTCACTATAAAAACCATAACGAAAGTTCCAATTGAAAAAACTCACCAATTCCACTATAAAGACCATAAAAAAGTTCAAAGTTAAAAAACTCCCAAATTTCACTATAAAAACAATTACGAAAATTCTTATTCAAAAATTCAACAATTACACTATCAAAACCATAACAAAAGTTCCATTTGAAAAAACTCACCAGTTTCAGTATAAAGACTATTTAAAACTTCAAATTTTAAAAAACTCAGAAGTTTCATTATAAAGACCATAGGTAAAGTTCCAAGTGAAAAGAATCATCAATTTCACCCTAAAAACTACCAAAAATGTTGAAAGTTAAAAAAGAACTCCGCAATTTCACTATAATACCATTACAAAAGTTCAAGTAAAAAATTCAACAATTTCACTATAAAAACCATAACAAAAGTTCCATTTGAAAAAACTCGCAAATTTCAATATAAAGACCATTACAAAAGTTCAAAATTAAAAAAACTAACCAATTTCAATACAAAGACCATAAGAAAAGTTCCATGTGACAAAAATCACAAATTTCACCATAAAAACCATTACTAAAGTTCAAAGTTAAAAAAGTAACCAGTTTCACTATAAAATCCATAACAAAAATTCCAATTAAAAAAACTTTAGAATTTCACTATAAAGACCATAACAAAAGTTCAAGGTTAAAACATTTCCCAATATCACTATGTAAACCATTACCAAAGTTCCAAGTCAAAAAACTCATCAATTTCACCATAAAAACCAATACAAAAGTTCAAAGTTAAAAAATTCAACAATTTCAATACAAATACTATAAAAAGGGCCAAAGTTAAAAAAAAAACTCCCCAATTTCACTATAAAAAACCATTACAAAAGTTCCTAGTAAAAAATTCAACAATTTCACTATAAAAACCATAACAAAAGCTCCATTTGAAAAAACTCACCAATTTCACTATAAAGACCTATACAAAAGTTCAAAGTTAAAAAACTCACCAATTTCAATATAAAGACCATAAGAAAAGTCAAGTGAAAAAAATCACCAATTTAACCATAAAAACCATTACAAAAGTTGAAAGTTAAAAAACTCACGAGTTTCACTATAAAAACCATAAAATAACTCCAATTTAAAAAACTCACGAATTTCACTATAAAGACCATAACAAAAGTTCAAAGTTAAAAAATTCCCCAATATGACTATATAAACCATTACAAAAGGTCCAAGTCAAAAAACTCATCAATTTCTCCTTAAAAACCAATACCAAAGTTCAAAGTTAAAAAATTCACCAATTTCACTATAAAGACCATAAAAAAGTTCAAAGGTAAAAAAACTCCTCAATTTCACCATAAAAACCATTACAAGAGTTCCTAGTCAAAAGATCAACGATTTCACTATAAAAACCATAACGAAAGTTCCAATTGAAAAAACTCACCAATTCCACTATAAAGACCATAAAAAAGTTCAAAGTTAAAAAACTCCCAAATTTCACTATAAAAACAATTACGAAAATTCTTATTCAAAAATTCAACAATTACACTATCAAAACCATAACAAAAGTTCCATTTGAAAAAACTCACCAGTTTCAGTATAAAGACTATTTAAAACTTCAAATTTTAAAAAACTCAGAAGTTTCATTATAAAGACCATAGGTAAAGTTCCAAGTGAAAAGAATCATCAATTTCACCCTAAAAACTACCAAAAATGTTGAAAGTTAAAAAAGAACTCCGCAATTTCACTATAATACCATTACAAAAGTTCAAGTAAAAAATTCCACAATTTCACTATAAAAACCATAACAAAAGTTCCATTTGAAAAAACTCGCAAATTTCAATATAAAGACCATTACAAAAGTTCAAAGTTAAAAAAACTCACCAATTTCAATACAAAGAGCATAAGAAAAGTTCCATGTGAAAAAAATCACAAATTTCACCATAAAAACCATTACTAAAGTTCAAAGTTAAAAAAGTAACCAGTTTCACTATAAAATCCATAACAAAAATTCCAATTAAAAAAACTTTAGAATTTCACTATAAAGGCCATAACAAAAGTTCAAGGTTAAAACATTTCCCAATATCACTATGTAAACCATTACCAAAGTTCCAAGTCAAAAAACTCATCAATTTCACCATAAAAACCAATACAAAAGTTCAAAGTTAAAAAATTCAACAATTTCAATACAAATACTATAAAAAGGGCCAAAGTTAAAAAAAAAAACTCCCCAATTTCACTATAAAAAACCATTACAAAAGTTCCTAGTAAAAAATTCAACAATTTCACTATAAAAACCATAACAAAAGCTCCATTTGAAAAAACTCACCAATTTCACTATAAAGACCTATACAAAAGTTCAAAGTTAAAAAACTCACCAATTTCAATATAAAGACCATAAGAAAAGTCAAGTGAAAAAAATCACCAATTTAACCATAAAAACCATTACAAAAGTTGAAAGTTAAAAAACTCACGAGTTTCACTATAAAAACCATAAAATAACTCCAATTTAAAAAACTCACGAATTTCACTATAAAGACCATAACAAAAGTTCAAAGTTAAAAAGTTCCCCAATATGACTATATAAACCATTACAAAAGGTCCAAGTAAAAAAACTCATCAATTTCTCCTTAAAAACCAATACCAAAGTTCAAAGTTAAAAAATTCACCAATTTCACTATAAAGACCATAAAAAAGTTCAAAGGTAAAAAAACTCCTCAATTTCACCATAAAAACCATTACAAGAGTTCCTAGTCAAAAGATCAACGATTTCACTATAAAAACCATAACGAAAGTTCCAATTGAAAAAACTCACCAATTCCACTATAAAGACCATAAAAAAGTTCAAAGTTAAAAAACTCCCAAATTTCACTATAAAAACAATTACGAAAATTCTTATTCAAAAATTCAACAATTACACTATCAAAACCATAACAAAAGTTCCATTTGAAAAAACTCACCAGTTTCAGTATAAAGACTATTTAAAACTTCAAATTTTAAAAAACTCAGAAGTTTCAATATAAAGACCATAGGTAAAGTTCCAAGTGAAAAGAATCATCAATTTCACCCTAAAAACTACCAAAAATGTTGAAAGTTAAAAAAGAACTCCGCAATTTCACTATAATACCATTACAAAGGTTCAAGTAAAAAATTCCACAATTTCACTATAAAAACCATAACAAAAGTTCCATTTGAAAAAACTCGCAAATTTCAATATAAAGACCATTACAAAAGTTCAAAGTTAAAAAAACTCACCAATTTCAATACAAAGAGCATAAGAAAAGTTCCATGTGAAAAAAATCACAAATTTCACCATAAAAACCATTACTAAAGTTCAAAGTTAAAAAAGTAACCAGTTTCACTATAAAATCCATAACAAAAATTCCAATTAAAAAAACTTTAGAATTTCACTATAAAGACCATAACAAAAGTTCAAGGTTAAAACATTTCCCAATATCACTATGTAAACCATTACCAAAGTTCCAAGTCAAAAAACTCATCAATTTCACCATAAAAACCAATACAAAAGTTCAAAGTTAAAAAATTCAACAATTTCAATACAAATACTATAAAAAGGGCCAAAGTTAAAAAAAAAACTCCCCAATTTCACTATAAAAAACCATTACAAAAGTTCCTAGTAAAAAATTCAACAATTTCACTATAAAAACCATAACAAAAGCTCCATTTGAAAAAACTCACCAATTTCACTATAAAGACCTATACAAAAGTTCAAAGTTAAAAAACTCACCAATTTCAATATAAAGACCATAAGAAAAGTCAAGTGAAAAAAATCACCAATTTAACCATAAAAACCATTACAAAAGTTGAAAGTTAAAAAACTCACGAGTTTCACTATAAAAACCATAAAATAACTCCAATTTAAAAAACTCACGAATTTCACTATAAAGACCATAACAAAAGTTCAAAGTTAAAAAGTTCCCCAATATGACTATATAAACCATTACAAAAGGTCCAAGTCAAAAAACTCATCAATTTCTCCTTAAAAACCAATACCAAAGTTCAAAGTTAAAAAATTCACCAATTTCACTATAAAGACCATAAAAAAGTTCAAAGGTAAAAAAACTCCTCAATTTCACCATAAAAACCATTACAAGAGTTCCTAGTCAAAAGATCAACGATTTCACTATAAAAACCATAACGAAAGTTCCAATTGAAAAAACTCACCAATTCCACTATAAAGACCATAAAAAAGTTCAAAGTTAAAAAACTCCCAAATTTCACTATAAAAACAATTACGAAAATTCTTATTCAAAAATTCAACAATTACACTATCAAAACCATAACAAAAGTTCCATTTGAAAAAACTCACCAGTTTCAGTATAAAGACTATTTAAAACTTCAAATTTTAAAAAACTCAGAAGTTTCAATATAAAGACCATAGGTAAAGTTCCAAGTGAAAAGAATCATCAATTTCACCCTAAAAACTACCAAAAATGTTGAAAGTTAAAAAAGAACTCCGCAATTTCACTATAATACCATTACAAAAGTTCAAGTAAAAAATTCAACAATTTCACTATAAAAACCATAACAAAAGTTCCATTTGAAAAAACTCGCAAATTTCAATATAAAGACCATTACAAAAGTTCAAAGTTAAAAAAACTCACCAATTTCAATACAAAGAGCATAAGAAAAGTTCCATGTGAAAAAAATCACAAATTTCACCATAAAAACCATTACTAAAGTTCAAAGTTAAAAAAGTAACCAGTTTCACTATAAAATCCATAACAAAAATTCCAATTAAAAAAACTTTAGAATTTCACTATAAAGACCATAACAAAAGTTCAAGGTTAAAACATTTCCCAATATCACTATGTAAACCATTACCAAAGTTCCAAGTCAAAAAACTCATCAATTTCACCATAAAAACCAATACAAAAGTTCAAAGTTAAAAAATTCAACAATTTCAATACAAATACTATAAAAAGGGCCAAAGTTAAAAAAAAAAACTCCCCAATTTCACTATAAAAAACCATTACAAAAGTTCCTAGTAAAAAATTCAACAATTTCACTATAAAAACCATAACAAAAGCTCCATTTGAAAAAACTCACCAATTTCACTATAAAGACCTATACAAAAGTTCAAAGTTAAAAAACTCACCAATTTCAATATAAAGACCATAAGAAAAGTCAAGTGAAAAAAATCACCAATTTAACCATAAAAACCATTACAAAAGTTGAAAGTTAAAAAACTCACGAGTTTCACTATAAAAACCATAAAATAACTCCAATTTAAAAAACTCACGAATTTCACTATAAAGACCATAACAAAAGTTCAAAGTTAAAAAGTTCCCCAATATGACTATATAAACCATTACAAAAGGTCCAAGTCAAAAAACTCATCAATTTCTCCTTAAAAACCAATACCAAAGTTCAAAGTTAAAAAATTCACCAATTTCACTATAAAGACCATAAAAAAGTTCAAAGGTAAAAAAAACTCCTCAATTTCACCATAAAAACCATTACAAGAGTTCCTAGTCAAAAGATCAACGATTTCACTATAAAAACCATAACGAAAGTTCCAATTGAAAAAACTCACCAATTCCACTATAAAGACCATAAAAAAGTTCAAAGTTAAAAAACTCCCAAATTTCACTATAAAAACAATTACGAAAATTCTTATTCAAAAATTCAACAATTACACTATCAAAACCATAACAAAAGTTCCATTTGAAAAAACTCACCAGTTTCAGTATAAAGACTATTTAAAACTTCAAATTTTAAAAAACTCAGAAGTTTCAATATAAAGACCATAGGTAAAGTTCCAAGTGAAAAGAATCATCAATTTCACCCTAAAAACTACCAAAAATGTTGAAAGTTAAAAAAGAACTCCGCAATTTCACTATAATACCATTACAAAAGTTCAAGTAAAAAATTCAACAATTTCACTATAAAAACCATAACAAAAGTTCCATTTGAAAAAACTCGCAAATTTCAATATAAAGACCATTACAAAAGTTCAAAATTAAAAAAACTCACCAATTTCAATACAAAGACCATAAGAAAAGTTCCATGTGACAAAAATCACAAATTTCACCATAAAAACCATTACTAAAGTTCAAAGTTAAAAAAGTAACCAGTTTCACTATAAAATCCATAACAAAAATTCCAATTAAAAAAACTTTAGAATTTCACTATAAAGACCATAACAAAAGTTCAAGGTTAAAACATTTCCCAATATCACTATGTAAACCATTACCAAAGTTCCAAGTCAAAAAACTCATCAATTTCACCATAAAAACCAATACAAAAGTTCAAAGTTAAAAAATTCAACAATTTCAATACAAATACTATAAAAAGGGCCAAAGTTAAAAAAAAAACTCCCCAATTTCACTATAAAAAACCATTACAAAAGTTCCTAGTAAAAAATTCAACAATTTCACTATAAAAACCATAACAAAAGCTCCATTTGAAAAAACTCACCAATTTCACTATAAAGACCTATACAAAAGTTCAAAGTTAAAAAACTCACCAATTTCAATATAAAGACCATAAGAAAAGTCAAGTGAAAAAAATCACCAATTTAACCATAAAAACCATTACAAAAGTTGAAAGTTAAAAAACTCACGAGTTTCACTATAAAAACCATAAAATAACTCCAATTTAAAAAACTCACGAATTTCACTATAAAGACCATAACAAAAGTTCAAAGTTAAAAAATTCCCCAATATGACTATATAAACCATTACAAAAGGTCCAAGTCAAAAAACTCATCAATTTCTCCTTAAAAACCAATACCAAAGTTCAAAGTTAAAAAATTCACCAATTTCACTATAAAGACCATAAAAAAGTTCAAAGGTAAAAAAACTCCTCAATTTCACCATAAAAACCATTACAAGAGTTCCTAGTCAAAAGATCAACGATTTCACTATAAAAACCATAACGAAAGTTCCAATTGAAAAAACTCACCAATTCCACTATAAAGACCATAAAAAAGTTCAAAGTTAAAAAACTCCCAAATTTCACTATAAAAACAATTACGAAAATTCTTATTCAAAAATTCAACAATTACACTATCAAAACCATAACAAAAGTTCCATTTGAAAAAACTCACCAGTTTCAGTATAAAGACTATTTAAAACTTCAAATTTTAAAAAACTCAGAAGTTTCAATATAAAGACCATAGGTAAAGTTCCAAGTGAAAAGAATCATCAATTTCACCCTAAAAACTACCAAAAATGTTGAAAGTTAAAAAAGAACTCCGCAATTTCACTATAATACCATTACAAAAGTTCAAGTAAAAAATTCAACAATTTCACTATAAAAACCATAACAAAAGTTCCATTTGAAAAAACTCGCAAATTTCAATATAAAGACCATTACAAAAGTTCAAAGTTAAAAAAACTCACCAATTTCAATACAAAGAGCATAAGAAAAGTTCCATGTGAAAAAAATCACAAATTTCACCATAAAAACCATTACTAAAGTTCAAAGTTAAAAAAGTAACCAGTTTCACTATAAAATCCATAACAAAAATTCCAATTAAAAAAACTTTAGAATTTCACTATAAAGACCATAACAAAAGTTCAAGGTTAAAACATTTCCCAATATCACTATGTAAACCATTACCAAAGTTCCAAGTAAAAAAACTCATCAATTTCACCATAAAAACCAATACAAAAGTTCAAAGTTAAAAAATTCAACAATTTCAATACAAATACTATAAAAAGGTCCAAAGTTAAAAAAAAACTCCCCAATTTCACTATAAAAAACCATTACAAAAGTTCCTAGTAAAAAATTCAACAATTTCACTATAAAAACCATAACAAAAGCTCCATTTGAAAAAACTCACCAATTTCACTATAAAGACCTATACAAAAGTTCAAAGTTAAAAAACTCACCAATTACAATATAAAGACCATAAGAAAAGTCAAGTGAAAAAAATCACCAATTTAACCATAAAAACCATTACAAAAGTTGAAAGTTAAAAAACTCACGTGTTTCACTATAAAAACCAAAAAATAACTCCAATTTAAAAAACTCACGAATTTCACTATAAAGACCATAACAAAAGTTCAAAGTTAAAAAATTCCCCAATATGACTATATAAACCATTACAAAAGGTCCAAGTCAAAAAACTCATCAATTTCTCCTTAAAAACCAATACCAAAGTTCAAAGTTAAAAAATTCACCAATTTCACTATAAAGACCATAAAAAAGTTCAAAGGTAAAAAAACTCCTCAATTTCACCATAAAAACCATTACAAGAGTTCCTAGTCAAAAGATCAACGATTTCACTATAAAAACCATAACGAAAGTTCCAATTGAAAAAACTCACCAATTCCACTATAAAGACCATAAAAAAGTTCAAAGTTAAAAAACTCCCAAATTTCACTATAAAAACAATTACGAAAATTCTTATTCAAAAATTCAACAATTACACTATCAAAACCATAACAAAAGTTCCATTTGAAAAAACTCACCAGTTTCAGTATAAAGACTATTTAAAACTTCAAATTTTAAAAAACTCAGAAGTTTCAGTATAAAGACCATAGGTAAAGTTCCAAGTGAATAGAATCATCAATTTCACCCTAAAAACTACCAAAAATGTCGAAAGTTAAAAAAGAACTCCGCAATTTCACTATAATACCATTACAAAAGTTCAAGTAAAAAATTCAACAATTTCACTATAAAAACCATAACAAAAGTTCCATTTGAAAAAACTCGCAAATTTCAATATAAAGACCATTACAAAAGTTCAAAGTTAAAAAAACTCACCAATTTCAATACAAAGAGCATAAGAAAAGTTCCATGTGACAAAAATCACAAATTTCACCATAAAAACCATTACTAAAGTTCAAAGTTAAAAAAGTAACCAATTTCACTATAAAATCCATAACAAAAATTCCAATTAAAAAAACTTTAGAATTTCACTATAAAGACCATAACAAAAGTTCAAGGTTAAAACATTTCCCAATATCACTATGTAAACCATTACCAAAGTTCCAAGTCAAAAAACTCATCAATTTCACCATAAAAACCAATACAAAAGTTCAAAGTTAAAAAATTCAACAATTTCAATACAAATACTATAAAAAGGGCCAAAGTTAAAAAAAAAACTCCCCAATTTCACTATAAAAAACCATTACAAAAGTTCCTAGTAAAAAATTCAACAATTTCACTATAAAAACCATAACAAAAGCTCCATTTGAAAAAACTCACCAATTTCACTATAAAGACCTATACAAAAGTTCAAAGTTAAAAAACTCACCAATTTCAATATAAAGACCATAAGAAAAGTCAAGTGAAAAAAATCACCAATTTAACCATAAAAACCATTACAAAAGTTGAAAGTTAAAAAACTCACGAGTTTCACTATAAAAACCATAAAATAACTCCAATTTAAAAAACTCACGAATTTCACTATAAAGACCATAACAAAAGTTCAAAGTTAAAAAGTTCCCCAATATGACTATATAAACCATTACAAAAGGTCCAAGTCAAAAAACTCATCAATTTCTCCTTAAAAATCAATACCAAAGTTCAAAGTTAAAAAATTCACCAATTTCACTATAAAGACCATAAAAAAGTTCAAAGGTAAAAGAACTCCTCAATTTCACCATAAAAACCATTACAAGAGTTCCTAGTCAAAAGATCAACGATTTCACTATAAAAACCATAACGAAAGTTCCAATTGAAAAAACTCACCAATTCCACTATAAAGACCATAAAAAAGTTCAAAGTTAAAAAACTCCCAAATTTCACTATAAAAACAATTACGAAAATTCTTATTCAAAAATTCAACAATTACACTATCAAAACCATAACAAAAGTTCCATTTGAAAAAACTCACCAGTTTCAGTATAAAGACTATTTAAAACTTCAAATTTTAAAAAACTCAGAAGTTTCAATATAAAGACCATAGGTAAAGTTCCAAGTGAAAAGAATCATCAATTTCACCCTAAAAACTACCAAAAATGTTGAAAGTTAAAAAAGAACTCCGCAATTTCACTATAATACCATTACAAAAGTTCAAGTAAAAAATTCAACAATTTCACTATAAAAAAAATAACAAAAGTTCCATTTGAAAAAACTCGCAAATTTCAATATAAAGACCATTACAAAAGTTCAAAATTAAAAAAACTCACCAATTTCAATACAAAGACCATAAGAAAAGTTCCATGTGACAAAAATCACAAATTTCACCATAAAAACCATTACTAAAGTTCAAAGTTAAAAAAGTAACCAGTTTCACTATAAAATCCATAACAAAAATTCCAATTAAAAAAACTTTAGAATTTCACTATAAAGGCCAAAACAAAAGTTCAAGGTTAAAACATTTCCCAATATCACTATGTAAACCATTACCAAAGTTCCAAGTCAAAAAACTCATCAATTTCACCATAAAAACCAATACAAAGGTTCAAAGTTAAAAAATTCAACAATTTCAATACAAATACTATAAAAAGGTCCAAAGTTAAAAAAAAAACTCCCCAATTTCACTATAAAAAACCATTACACAAGTTCCTAGTAAAAAATTCAACAATTTCACTATAAGAACCATAACAAAAGCTCCATTTGAAAAAACTCACCAATTTCACTATAAATACCTATACAAAATTCAAAGTTAAAAAACTCACCAATTACAATATAAAGACCATAAGAAAAGTCAAGTGAAAAAAATCACCAATTTAACCATAAAAACCATTACAAAAGTTGAAAGTTAAAAAACTCACGTGTTTCACTATAAAAACCAAAAAATAACTCCAATTTAAAAAACTCACGAATTTCACTATAAAGACCATAACAAAAGTTCAAAGTTAAAAAATTCCCCAATATGACTATATAAACCATTACAAAAGGTCCAAGTCAAAAAACTCATCAATTTCTCCTTAAAAACCAATACCAAAGTTCAAAGTTAAAAAATTCACCAATTTCACTATAAAGACCATAAAAAAGTTCAAAGGTAAAAAAACTCCTCAATTTCACCATAAAAACCATTACAAGAGTTCCTAGTCAAAAGATCAACGATTTCACTATAAAAACCATAACGAAAGTTCCAATTGAAAAAACTCACCAATTCCACTATAAAGACCATAAAAAAGTTCAAAGTTAAAAAACTCCCAAATTTCACTATAAAAACAATTACGAAAATTCTTATTCAAAAATTCAACAATTACACTATCAAAACCATAACAAAAGTTCCATTTGAAAAAACTCACCAGTTTCAGTATAAAGACTATTTAAAACTTCAAATTTTAAAAAACTCAGAAGTTTCAATATAAAGACCATAGGTAAAGTTCCAAGTGAATAGAATCATCAATTTCACCCTAAAAACTACCAAAAATGTTGAAAGTTAAAAAAGAACTCCGCAATTTCACTATAATACCATTACAAAAGTTCAAGTAAAAAATTCAACAATTTCACTATAAAAACCATAACAAAAGTTCCATTTGAAAAAACTCGCAAATTTCAATATAAAGACCATTACAAAAGTTCAAAGTTAAAAAAACTCACCAATTTCAATACAAAGAGCATAAGAAAAGTTCCATGTGACAAAAATCACAAATTTCACCATAAAAACCATTACTAAAGTTCAAAGTTAAAAAAGTAACCAGTTTCACTATAAAATCCATAACAAAAATTCCAATTAAAAAAACTTTAGAATTTCACTATAAAGACCATAACAAAAGTTCAAGGTTAAAACATTTCCCAATATCACTATGTAAACCATTACCAAAGTTCCAAGTCAAAAAACTCATCAATTTCACCATAAAAACCAATACAAAAGTTCAAAGTTAAAAAATTCAACAATTTCAATACAAATACTATAAAAAGGGCCAAAGTTAAAAAAAAAAACTCCCCAATTTCACTATAAAAAACCATTACAAAAGTTCCTAGTAAAAAATTCAACAATTTCACTATAAAAACCATAACAAAAGCTCCATTTGAAAAAACTCACCAATTTCACTATAAAGACCTATACAAAAGTTCAAAGTTAAAAAACTCACCAATTTCAATATAAAGACCATAAGAAAAGTCAAGTGAAAAAAATCACCAATTTAACCATAAAAACCATTACAAAAGTTGAAAGTTAAAAAACTCACGAGTTTCACTATAAAAACCATAAAATAACTCCAATTTAAAAAACTCACGAATTTCACTATAAAGACCATAACAAAAGTTCAAAGTTAAAAAGTTCCCCAATATGACTATATAAACCATTACAAAAGGTCCAAGTCAAAAAACTCATCAATTTCTCCTTAAAAACCAATACCAAAGTTCAAATTTAAAAAATTCACCAATTTCACTATAAAGACCATAAAAAAGTTCAAAGGTAAAAAAACTCCTCAATTTCACCATAAAAACCATTACAAGAGTTCCTAGTCAAAAGATCAACGATTTCACTATAAAAACCATAACGAAAGTTCCAATTGAAAAAACTCACCAATTCCACTATAAAGACCATAAAAAAGTTCAAAGTTAAAAAACTCCCAAATTTCACTATAAAAACAATTACGAAAATTCTTATTCAAAAATTCAACAATTACACTTTCAAAACCATAACAAAAGTTCCATTTGAAAAAACTCACCAGTTTCAGTATAAAGACTATTTAAAACTTCAAATTTTAAAAAACTCAGAAGTTTCAATATAAAGACCATAGGTAAAGTTCCAAGTGAAAAGAATCATCAATTTCACCCTAAAAACTACCAAAAATGTTGAAAGTTAAAAAAGAACTCCGCAATTTCACTATAATACCATTACAAAAGTTCAAGTAAAAAATTCAACAATTTCACTATAAAAACCATAACAAAAGTTCCATTTGAAAAAACTCGCAAATTTCAATATAAAGACCATTACAAAAGTTCAAAATTAAAAAAAACTCACCAATTTCAATACAAAGACCATAAGAAAAGTTCCATGTGACAAAAATCACAAATTTCACCATAAAAACCATTACTAAAGTTCAAAGTTAAAAAAGTAACCAGTTTCACTATAAAATCCATAACAAACATTCCAATTAAAAAAACTTTAGAATTTCACTATAAAGGCCAAAACAAAAGTTCAAGGTTAAAACATTTCCCAATATCACTATGTAAACCATTACCAAAGTTCCAAGTCAAAAAACTCATCAATTTCATCATAAAAACCAATACAAAGGTTCAAAGTTTAAAAATTCAACAATTTCAATATAAATACTATAAAAAGGTCCAAAGTTTAAAAAAAAAAACTCCCCAATTTCACTATAAAAAACCATTACAAAAGTTCATAGTAAAAAATTCAACAATTTCACTATAAGAACCATAACAAAAGCTCCATTTGAAAAAACTCACCAATTTCACTATAAAGACCTATACAAAAGTTCAAAGTTAAAAAACTCACCAATTACAATATAAATACCATAAGAAAAGTCAAGTGTTAAAAATCACCAATTTAACCATAAAAACCATTACAAAAGTTGAAAGTTAAAAAACTCACGAGTTTCACTATAAAAACCATAAAATAACTCCAATTTAAAAAACTCACGAATTTCACTATAAAGACCATAACAAAAGTTCAAAGTTAAAAAATTCCCCAATATGACTATATAAACCATTACAAAAGGTCCAAGTCAAAAAACTCATCAATTTCTCCTTAAAAACCAATACCAAAGTTCAAAGTTAAAAAATTCACCAATTTCACTATAAAGACCATAAAAAAGTTCAAAGGTAAAAAAGCTCCTCAATTTCACCATAAAAACCATTATAAGAGTTCCTAGTCAAAAGATCAACGATTTCACTATAAAAACCATAACGAAAGTTCCAATTGAAAAAACTCACCAATTCCACTATAAAGACCATAAAAAAGTTCAAAGTTAAAAAACTCCCAAATTTCACTATAAAAACAATTACGAAAATTCTTATTCAAAAATTCAACAATTACACTATCAAAACCATAACAAAAGTTCCATTTGAAAAAACTCATCAGTTTCAGTATAAAGACTATTTAAAACTTCAAATTTTAAAAAACTCAGAAGTTTCAATATAAAGACCATAGGTAAAGTTCCAAGTGAAAAGAATCATCAATTTCACCCTAAAAACTACCAAAAATGTTGAAAGTTAAAAAAGAACTCCGCAATTTCACTATAATACCATTACAAAAGTTCAAGTAAAAAATTCAACAATTTCACAATAAAAACCATAACAAAAGTTCCATTTGAAAAAACTCGCAAATTTCAATATAAAGACCATTACAAAAGTTCAAAGTTAAAAAAACTCACCAATTTCAATACAAAGAGCATAAGAAAAGTTCCATGTGAAAAAAATCACAAATTTCACCATAAAAACCATTACTAAAGTTCAAAGTTAAAAAAGTAACCAGTTTCACTATAAAATCCATAACAAAAATTCCAATTAAAAAAACTTTAGAATTTCACTATAAAGACCATAAAAAAAGTTCAAGGTTAAAACATTTCCCAATATCACTATGTAAACCATTACCAAAGTTCCAAGTCAAAAAACTCATCAATTTCACCATAAAAACCAATACAAAAGTTCAAAGTTAAAAAATTCAACAATTTCAATACAAATACTATAAAAAGGTCCAAAGTTAAAAAAAAACTCCCCAATTTCACTATAAAAAACCATTACAAAAGTTCCTAGTAAAAAATTCAACAATTTCACTATAAAAACCATAACAAAAGCTCCATTTGAAAAAACTCACCAATTTCACTATAAAGACCTATACAAAAGTTCAAAGTTAAAAAACTCACCAATTTCAATATAAAGACCATAAGAAAAGTCAAGTGAAAAAAATCACCAATTTAACCATAAAAACCATTACAAAAGTTGAAAGTTAAAAAACTCACGAGTTTCACTATAAAAACCATAAAATAACTCCAATTTAAAAAACTCACGAATTTCACTATAAAGACCATAACAAAAGTTCAAAGTTAAAAAGTTCCCCAATATGACTATATAAACCATTACAAAAGGTCCAAGTCAAAAAACTCATCAATTTCTCCTTAAAAACCAATACCAAAGTTCAAAGTTAAAAAATTCACCAATTTCACTATAAAGACCATAAAAAAGTTCAAAGGTAAAAAAACTCCTCAATTTCACCATAAAAACCATTACAAGAGTTCCTAGTCAAAAGATCAACGATTTCACTATAAAAACAATAACGAAAGTTCCAATTGAAAAAACTCACCAATTCCACTATAAAGACCATAAAAAAGTTCAAAGTTAAAAAACTCCCAAATTTCACTATAAAAACAATTACGAAAATTCTTATTCAAAAATTCAACAATTACACTATCAAAACCATAACAAAAGTTCCATTTGAAAAAACTCACCAGTTTCAGTATAAAGACTATTTAAAACTTCAAATTTTAAAAAACTCAGAAGTTTCAATATAAAGACCATAGGTAAAGTTCCAAGTGAAAAGAATCATCAATTTCACCCTAAAAACTACCAAAAATGTTGAAAGTTAAAAAAGAACTCCGCAATTTCACTATAATACCATTACAAAAGTTCAAGTAAAAAATTCAACAATTTCACTATAAAAACCATAACAAAAGTTCCATTTGAAAAAACTCGCAAATTTCAATATAAAGACCATTACAAAAGTTCAAAATTAAAAAAACTCACCAATTTCAATACAAAGACCATAAGAAAAGTTCCATGTGACAAAAATCACAAATTTCACCATAAAAACCATTACTAAAGTTCAAAGTTAAAAAAGTAACCAGTTTCACTATAAAATCCATAACAAAAATTCCAATTAAAAAAACTTTAGAATTTCACTATAAAGGCCAAAACAAAAGTTCAAGGTTAAAACATTTCCCAATATCACTATGTAAACCATTACCAAAGTTCCAAGTCAAAAAACTCATCAATTTCATCATAAAAACCAATACAAAGGTTCAAAGTTTAAAAATTCAACAATTTCAATATAAATACTATAAAAAGGTCCAAAGTTTAAAAAAAAAACTCCCCAATTTCACTATAAAAAACCATTACAAAAGTTCATAGTAAAAAATTCAACAATTTCACTATAAGAACCATAACAAAAGCTCCATTTGAAAAAACTCACCAATTTCACTATAAAGACCTATACAAAAGTTCAAAGTTAAAAAACTCACCAATTACAATATAAATACCATAAGAAAAGTCAAGTGTTAAAAATCACCAATTTAACCATAAAAACCATTACAAAAGTTGAAAGTTAAAAAACTCACGAGTTTCACTATAAAAACCATAAAATAACTCCAATTTAAAAAACTCACGAATTTCACTATAAAGACCATAACAAAAGTTCAAAGTTAAAAAATTCCCCAATATGACTATATAAACCATTAACAAAGGTCCAAGTCAAAAAACTCATCAATTTCTCCTTAAAAACCAATACCAAAGTTCAAAGTTAAAAAATTCACCAATTTCACTATAAAGACCATAAAAAAGTTCAAAGGTAAAAAAGCTCCTCAATTTCACCATAAAAACCATTACAAGAGTTCCTAGTCAAAAGATCAACGATTTCACTATAAAAACCATAACGAAAGTTCCAATTGAAAAAACTCACCAATTCCACTATAAAGACCATAAAAAAGTTCAAAGTTAAAAAACTCCCAAATTTCACTATAAAAACAATTACGAAAATTCTTATTCAAAAATTCAACAATTACACTATCAAAACCATAACAAAAGTTCCATTTGAAAAAACTCATCAGTTTCAGTATAAAGACTATTTAAAACTTCAAATTTTAAAAAACTCAGAAGTTTCAATATAAAGACCATAGGTAAAGTTCCAAGTGAAAAGAATCATCAATTTCACCCTAAAAACTACCAAAAATGTTGAAAGTTAAAAAAGAACTCCGCAATTTCACTATAATACCATTACAAAAGTTCAAGTAAAAAATTCAACAATTTCACTATAAAAACCATAACAAAAGTTCCATTTGAAAAAACTCGCAAATTTCAATATAAAGACCATTACAAAAGTTCAAAGTTAAAAAAACTCACCAATTTCAATACAAAGAGCATAAGAAAAGTTCCATGTGAAAAAAATCACAAATTTCACCATAAAAACCATTACTAAAGTTCAAAGTTAAAAACGTAACCAGTTTCACTATAAAATCCATAACAAAAATTCCAATTAAAAAAACTTTAGAATTTCACTATAAAGACCATAACAAAAGTTCAAGGTTAAAACATTTCCCAATATCACTATGTAAACCATTACCAAAGTTCCAAGTCAAAAAAACTCATCAATTTCACCATAAAAACCAATACAAAAGTTCAAAGTTAAAAAATTCAACAATTTCAATACAAATACTATAAAAAGGTCCAAAGCTAAAAAAAAAACTCCCCAATTTCACTATAAAAAACAATTACAAAAGTTCCTAGTAAAAAATTCAACAATTTCACTATAAAAACCATAACAAAAGCTCCATTTGAAAAAACTCACCAATTTCACTATAAAGACCTATACAAAAGTTCAAAGTTAAAAAACTCACCAATTTCAATATAAAGACCATAAGAAAAGTCAAGTTAAAAAAATCACCAATTTAACCATAAAAACCATTACAAAAGTTGAAAGTTAAAAAACTCACGAGTTTCACTATAAAAACCATAAAATAACTCCAATTTAAAAAACTCACGAATTTCACTATAAAGACCATAACAAAAGTTCAAAGTTAAAAAGTTCCCCAATATGACTATATAAACCATTACAAAAGGTCCAAGTCAAAAAACTCATCAATTTCTCCTTAAAAACCAATACCAAAGTTCAAAGTTAAAAAATTCACCAATTTCACTATAAAGACCATAAAAAAGTTCAAAGGTAAAAAAACTCCTCAATTTCACCATAAAAACCATTACAAGAGTTCCTAGTCAAAAGATCAACGATTTCACTATAAAAACCATAACGAAAGTTCCAATTGAAAAAACTCACCAATTCCACTATAAAGACCATAAAAAAGTTCAAAGTTAAAAAACTCCCAAATTTCACTATAAAAACAATTACGAAAATTCTTATTCAAAAATTCAACAATTACACTATCAAAACCATAACAAAAGTTCCATTTGAAAAAACTCACCAGTTTCAATATAAAGACTATTTAAAACTTCAAATTTTAAAAAACTCAGAAGTTTCAATATAAAGACCATAGGTAAAGTTCCAAGTGAAAAGAATCATCAATTTCACCCTAAAAACTACCAAAAATGTTGAAAGTTAAAAAAGAACTCCGCAATTTCACTATAATACCATTACAAAAGTTCAAGTAAAAAATTCAACAATTTCACTATAAAAACCATAACAAAAGTTCCATTTGAAAAAACTCGCAAATTTCAATATAAAGACCATTACAAAAGTTCAAAATTAAAAAAACTCACCAATTTCAATACAAAGACCATAAGAAAAGTTCCATGTGACAAAAATCACAAATTTCACCATAAAAACCATTACTAAAGTTCAAAGTTAAAAAAGTAACCAGTTTCACTATAAAATCCATAACAAAAATTCCAATTAAAAAAACTTTAGAATTTCACTATAAAGGCCAAAACAAAAGTTCAAGGTTAAAACATTTCCCAATATCACTATGTAAACCATTACCAAAGTTCCAAGTCAAAAAACTCATCAATTTCACCATAAAAACCAATACAAAGGTTCAAAGTTAAAAAATTCAACAATTTCAATAAAAATACTATAAAAAGGTCCAAAGTTAAAAAAAAAACTCCCCAATTTCACTATAAAAAACCATTACAAAAGTTCCTAGTAAAAAATTCAACAATTTCACTATAAGAACCATAACAAAAGCTCCATTTGAAAAAACTCACCAATTTCACTATAAAGACCTATACAAAAGTTCAAAGTTAAAAAACTCACCAATTTCAATATAAAGACCATAAGAAAAGTCAAGTGAAAAAAATCACCAATTTAACCATAAAAACCATTACAAAAGTTGAAAGTTGAAAAACTCACGAGTTTCACTATAAAAACCATAAAATAACTCCAATTTAAAAAACTCACGAATTTCACTATAAAGACCATAACAAAAGTTCAAAGTTAAAAAGTTCCCCAATATGACTATATAAACCATTACAAAAGGTCCAAGTCAAAAAACTCATCAATTTCTCCTTAAAAACCAATACCAAAGTTCAAATTTAAAAAATTCACCAATTTCACTAAAGACCATAAAAAAGTTCAAAGGTAAAAAAACTCCTCAATTTCACCATAAAAACCATTACAAGAGTTCCTAGTCAAAAGATCAACGATTTCACTATAAAAACCATAACGAAAGTTCCAATTGAAAAAACTCACCAATTCCACTATAAAGACCATAAAAAAGTTCAAAGTTAAAAAACTCCCAAATTTCACTATAAAAACAATTACGAAAATTCTTATTCAAAAATTCAACAATTACACTATCAAAACCATAACAAAAGTTCCATTTGAAAAAACTCACCAGTTTCAGTATAAAGACTATTTAAAACTTCAAATTTTAAAAAACTCAGAAGTTTCAATATAAAGACCATAGGTAAAGTTCCAAGTGAAAAGAATCATCAATTTCACCCTAAAAACTACCAAAAATGTTGAAAGTTAAAAAAGAACTCCGCAATTTCACTATAATACCATTACAAAAGTTCAAGTAAAAAATTCAACAATTTCACTATAAAAACCATAACAAAAGTTCCATTTGAAAAAACTCGCAAATTTCAATATAAAGACCATTACAAATGTTCAAAATTAAAAAAACTCACCAATTTCAATACAAAGACCATAAGAAAAGTTCCATGTGACAAAAATCACAAATTTCACCATAAAAACCATTACTAAAGTTCAAAGTTAAAAAAGTAACCAGTTTCACTATAAAATCCATAACAAAAATTCCAATTAAAAAAACTTTAGAATTTCACTATAAAGGCCAAAACAAAAGTTCAAGGTTAAAACATTTCCCAATATCACTATGTAAACCATTACCAAAGTTCCAAGTCAAAAAACTCATCAATTTCATCATAAAAACCAATACAAAGGTTCAAAGTTTAAAAATTCAACAATTTCAATATAAATACTATAAAAAGGTCCAAAGTTTAAAAAAAAAAAAATCCCCAATTTCACTATAAAAAACCATTACAAAAGTTCATAGTAAAAAATTCAACAATTTCACTATAAGAACCATAACAAAAGCTCCATTTGAAAAAACTCACCAATTTCACTATAAAGACCTATACAAAAGTTCAAAGTTAAAAAACTCACCAATTACAATATAAATACCATAAGAAAAGTCAAGTGTTAAAAATCACCAATTTAACCATAAAAACCATTACAAAAGTTGAAAGTTAAAAAACTCACGAGTTTCACTATAAAAACCATAAAATAACTCCAATTTAAAAAACTCACGAATTTCACTATAAAGACCATAACAAAAGTTCAAAGTTAAAAAATTCCCCAATATGACTATATAAACCATTACAAAAGGTCCAAGTCAAAAAACTCATCAATTTCTCCTTAAAAACCAATACCAAAGTTCAAAGTTAAAAAATTCACCAATTTCACTATAAAGACCATAAAAAAGTTCAAAGGTAAAAAAACTCCTCAATTTCACCATAAAAACCATTACAAGAGTTCCTAGTCAAAAGATCAACGATTTCACTATAAAAACCATAACGAAAGTTCCAATTGAAAAAACTCACCAATTCCACTATAAAGACCATAAAAAAGTTCAAAGTTAAAAAAACTCCCAAATTTCACTATAAAAACAATTACGAAAATTCTTATTCAAAAATTCAACAATTACACTATCAAAACCATAACAAAAGTTCCATTTGAAAAAACTCATCAGTTTCAGTATAAAGACTATTTAAAACTTCAAATTTTAAAAAACTCAGAAGTTTCAATATAAAGACCATAGGTAAAGTTCCAAGTGAAAAGAATCATCAATTTCACCCTAAAAACTACCAAAAATGTTGAAAGTTAAAAAAAAACTCCGCAATTTCACTATAATACCATTACAAAAGTTCAAGTAAAAAATTCAACAATTTCACTATAAAAACCATAACAAAAGTTCCATTTGAAAAAACTCGCAAATTTCAATATAAAGACCATTACAAAAGTTCAAAGTTAAAAAAACTCACCAATTTCAATACAAAGAGCATAAGAAAAGTTCCATGTGACAAAAATCACAAATTTCACCATAAAAACCATTACTAAAGTTCAAAGTTAAAAAAGTAACCAGTTTCACCATAAAATCCATAACAAAAATTCCAATTAAAAAAACTTTAGAATTTCACTATAAAGACCATAACAAAAGTTCAAGGTTAAAACATTTCCCAATATCACTATGTAAACCATTACAAAAGTTCCAAGTCAAAAAACTCATCAATTTCACCATAAAAACCAATACAAAAGTTCAAAGTTTAAAAATTCAACAATTTTAATACAAATACTATAAAAAGGTCCAAAGTTAAAAAAAAAACTCCCCAATTTCACTATAAAAAACCATTACAAAAGTTCCTAGTAAAAAATTCAACAATTTCACTATAAAAACCATAACAAAAGCTCCATTTGAAAAAACTCACCAATTTCACTATAAAGACCTATACAAAAGTTCAAAGTTAAAAAACTCACCAATTTCAATATAAAGACCATAAGTAAAGTCAAGTGTTAAAAATCACCAATTTAACCATAAAAACCATTACAAAAGTTGAAAGTTAAAAAACTCACGAGTTTCACTATAAAAACCATAAAATAACTCCAATTTAAAAAACTCACGAATTTCACTATAAAGACCATAACAAAAGTTCAAAGTTAAAAAGTTCCCCAATATGACTATATAAACCATTACAAAAGGTCCAAGTCAAAAAACTCATCAATTTCTCCTTAAAAACCTATACCAAAGTTCAAAGTTAAAAAATTCACCAATTTCACTATAAAGACCATAAAAAAGTTCAAAGGTAAAAAAACTCCTCAATTTCACCATAAAAACCATTACAAGAGTTCCTAGTCAAAAGATCAACGATTTCACTATAAAAACCATAACGAAAGTTCCAATTGAAAAAACTCACCAATTCCACTATAAAGACCATAAAAAAGTTCAAAGTTAAAAAAACTCCCAAATTTCACTATAAAAACAATTACGAAAATTCTTATTCAAAAATTCAACAATTACACTATCAAAACCATAACAAAAGTTCCATTTGAAAAAACTCACCAGTTTCAGTATAAAGACTATTTAAAACTTCAAATTTTAAAAAACTCAAAAGTTTCAATATAAAGACCATAGGTAAAGTTCCAAGTGAAAAGAATCATCAATTTCACCCTAAAAACTACCAAAAATGTTGAAAGTTAAAAAAGAACTCCGCAATTTCACTATAATACCATTACAAAAGTTCAAGTAAAAAATTCAACAATTTCACTATAAAAACCATAACAAAAGTTCCATTTGAAAAAACTCGCAAATTTCAATATAAAGACCATTACAAAAGTTCAAAATTAAAAAAACTCACCAATTTCAATACAAAGACCATAAGAAAAGTTCCATGTGACAAAAATCACAAATTTCACCATAAAAACCATTACTAAAGTTCAAAGTTAAAAAAGTAACCAGTTTCACTATAAAATCCATAACAAAAATTCCAATTAAAAAAACTTTAGAATTTCACTATAAAGGCCAAAACAAAAGTTCAAGGTTAAAACATTTCCCAATATCACTATGTAAACCATTACCAAAGTTCCAAGTCAAAAAACTCATCAATTTCATCATAAAAACCAATACAAAAGTTCAAAGTTTAAAAATTCAACAATTTCAATATAAATACTATAAAAAGGTCCAAAGTTTAAAAAAAAAAACTCCCCAATTTCACTATAAAAAACCATTACAAAAGTTCATAGTAAAAAATTCAACAATTTCACTATAAGAACCATAACAAAAGCTCCATTTGAAAAAACTCACCAATTTCACTATAAAGACCTATACAAAAGTTCAAAGTTAAAAAACTCACCAATTTCAATATAAAGACCATAAGAAAAGTCAAGTGAAAAAAATCACCAATTTAACCATAAAAACCATTACAAAAGTTGAAAGTTAAAAAACTCACGAGTTTCACTATAAAAACCATAAAATAACTCCAATTTAAAAAACACACGAATTTCACTATAAAGACCATAACAAAAGTTCAAAGTTAAAAAGTTCCCCAATATGACTATATAAACCATTACAAAAGGTCCAAGTCAAAAAACTCATCAATTTCTCCTTAAAAACCAATACCAAAGTTCAAAGTTAAAAAATTCACCAATTTCACTATAAAGACCATAAAAAAGTTCAAAGGTAAAAAAACTCCTCAATTTCACCATAAAAACCATTACAAGAGTTCCTAGTCAAAAGATCAACGATTTCACTATAAAAACCATAACGAAAGTTCCAATTGAAAAAACTCACCAATTCCACTATAAAGACCATAAAAAAGTTCAAAGTTAAAAAACTCCCAAATTTCACTATAAAAACAATTACGAAAATTCTTATTCAAAAATTCAACAATTACACTATCAAAACCATAACAAAAGTTCCATTTGAAAAAACTCACCAGTTTCAGTATAAAGACTATTTATAACTTCAAATTTTAAAAAACTCAGAAGTTTCAATATAAAGACCATAGGTAAAGTTCCAAGTGAAAAGAATCATCAATTTCACCCTAAAAACTACCAAAAATGTTGAAAGTTAAAAAAGAACTCCGCAATTTCACTATAATACCATTACAAAAGTTCAAGTAAAAAATTCAACAATTTCACTATAAAAACCATAACAAAAGTTCCATTTGAAAAACTCGCAAATTTCAATATAAAGACCATTACCAAAGTTCAAAATTAAAAAAACTAACCAATTTCAATACAAAGACCATAAGAAAAGTTCCATGTGACAAAAATCACAAATTTCACCATAAAAACCATTACTAAAGTTCAAAGTTAAAAAAGTAACCAGTTTCACTATAAAATCCATAACAAAAATTCCAATTAAAAAAACTTTAGAATTTCACTATAAAGGCCAAAACAAAAGTTCAAGGTTAAAACATTTCCCAATATCACTATGTAAACCATTACCAAAGTTCCAAGTCAAAAAACTCATCAATTTCATCATAAAAACCAATACAAAGGTTCAAAGTTTAAAAATTCAACAATTTCAATATAAATACTATAAAAAGGTCAAAGTTTTAAAAAAAAAACTCCCCAATTTCACTATAAAAAACCATTACAAAAGTTCATAGTAAAAAATTCAACAATTTCACTATAAGAACCATAACAAAAGCTCCATTTGAAAAAACTCACCAATTTCACTATAAAGACCTATACAAAAGTTCAAAGTTAAAAAACTCACCAATTACAATATAAATACCATAAGAAAAGTCAAGTGTTAAAAATCACCAATTTAACCATAAAAACCATTACAAAAGTTGAAAGTTAAAAAACTCACGAGTTTCACTATAAAAACCATAAAATAACTCCAATTTAAAAAACTCACGAATTTCACTATAAAGACCATAACAAAAGTTCAAAGTTAAAAAGTTCCCCAATATGACTATATAAACCATTACAAAAGGTCCAAGTCAAAAAACTCATCAATTTCTCCTTAAAAACCAATACCAAAGTTCAAAGTTAAAAAATTCACCAATTTCACTATAAAGACCATAAAAAAGTTCAAAGGTAAAAAAACTCCTCAATTTCACCATAAAAACCATTACAAGAGTTCCTAGTCAAAAGATCAACGATTTCACTATAAAAACCATAACGAAAGTTCCAATTGAAAAAACTCACCAATTCCACTATAAAGACCATAAAAAAGTTCAAAGTTAAAAAACTCCCAAATTTCACTATAAAAACAATTACGAAAATTCTTATTCAAAAATTCAACAATTACACTATCAAAACCATAACAAAAGTTCCATTTGAAAAAACTCATCAGTTTCAGTATAAAGACTATTTAAAACTTCAAATTTTAAAAAACTCAGAAGTTTCAATATAAAGACCATAGGTAAAGTTCCAAGTGAAAAGAATCATCAATTTCACCCTAAAAACTACCAAAAATGTTGAAAGTTAAAAAAGAACTCCGCAATTTCACTATAATACCATTACAAAAGTTCAAGTAAAAAATTCAACAATTTCACTATAAAAACCAAAACAAAAGTTCCATTTGAAAAAACTCGCAAATTTCAATATAAAGACCATTACAAAAGTTCAAAGTTAAAAAAACTCACCAATTTCAATACAAAGAGCATAAGAAAAGTTCCATGTGAAAAAAATCACAAATTTCACCATAAAAACCATTACTAAAGTTCAAAGTTAAAAAAGTAACCAGTTTCACTATAAAATCCATAACAAAAATTCCAATTAAAAAAACTTTAGAATTTCACTATAAAGACCATAACAAAAGTTCAAGGTTAAAACATTTCCCAATATCACTATGTAAACCATTACCAAAGTTCCAAGTCAAAAAACTCATCAATTTCACCATAAAAACCAATACAAAAGTTCAAAGTTAAAAAATTCAACAATTTCAATACAAATACTATAAAAAGGTCCAAAGTTAAAAAAAAAAACTCCCCAATTTCACTATAAAAAACCATTACAAAAGTTCCTAGTAAAAAATTCAACAATTTCACTATAAAAACCATAACAAAAGCTCCATTTGAAAAAACTCACCAATTTCACTATAAAGACCTATACAAAAGTTCAAAGTTAAAAAACTCACCAATTTCAATATAAAGACCATAAGAAAAGTCAAGTGAAAAAAATCACCAATTTAACCATAAAAACCATTACAAAAGTTGAAAGTTAAAAAACTCACGAGTTTCACTATAAAAACCATAAAATAACTCCAATTTAAAAAACTCACGAATTTCACTATAAAGACCATAACAAAAGTTCAAAGTTAAAAAGTTCCCCAATATGACTATATAAACCATTACAAAAGGTCCAAGTCAAAAAACTCATCAATTTCTCCTTAAAAACCAATACCAAAGTTCAAAGTTAAAAAATTCACCAATTTCACTATAAAGACCATAAAAAAGTTCAAAGGTAAAAAAACTCCTCAATTTCACCATAAAAACCATTACAAGAGTTCCTAGTCAAAAGATCAACGATTTCACTATAAAAACCATAACGAAAGTTCCAATTGAAAAAACTCACCAATTCCACTATAAAGACCATAAAAAAGTTCAAAGTTAAAAAACTCCCAAATTTCACTATAAAAACAATTACGAAAATTCTTATTCAAAAATTCAACAATTACACTATCAAAACCATAACAAAAGTTCCATTTGAAAAAACTCACCAGTTTCAATATAAAGACTATTTAAAACTTCAAATTTTAAAAAACTCAGAAGTTTCAATATAAAGTCCATAGGTAAAGTTCCAAGTGAAAAGAATCATCAATTTCACCCTAAAAACTACCAAAAATGTTGAAAGTTAAAAAAGAACTCCGCAATTTCACTATAATACCATTACAAAAGTTCAAGTAAAAAATTCAACAATTTCACTATAAAAACCATAACAAAAGTTCCATTTGAAAAAACTCGCAAATTTCAATATAAAGACCATTACAAAAGTTCAAAATTAAAAAAACTCACCAATTTCAATACAAAGACCATAAGAAAAGTTCCATGTGACAAAAATCAAAAATTTCACCATAAAAACCATTACTAAAGTTCAAAGTTAAAAAAGTAACCAGTTTCACTATAAAATCCATAACAAAAATTCCAATTAAAAAAACTTTAGAATTTCACTATAAAGGCCAAAACAAAAGTTCAAGGTTAAAACATTTCCCAATATCACTATGTAAACCATTACCAAAGTTCCAAGTCAAAAAACTCATCAATTTCACCATAAAAACCAATACAAAGGTTCAAAGTTAAAAAATTCAACAATTTCAATACAAATACTATAAAAAGGTCCAAAGTTAAAAAAAAAACTCCCCAATTTCACTATAAAAAACCATTACAAAAGTTCCTAGTAAAAAATTCAACAATTTCACTATAAGAACCATAACAAAAGCTCCATTTGAAAAAACTCACCAATTTCACTATAAAGACCTATACAAAAGTTCAAAGTTAAAAAACTCACCAATTACAATATAAATACCATAAGAAAAGTCAAGTGAAAAAAATCACCAATTTAACCATAAAAACCATTACAAAAGTTGAAAGTTAAAAAACTCACGAGTTTCACTATAAAAACCATAAAATAACTCCAATTTAAAAAACTCACGAATTTCACTATAAAGACCATAACAAAAGTTCAAAGTTAAAAAGTTCCCCAATATGACTATATAAACCATTACAAAAGGTCCAAGTCAAAAAACTCATCAATTTCTCCTTAAAAACCAATACCAAAGTTCAAAGTTAAAAAATTCACCAATTTCACTAGAAAGACCATAAAAAAGTTCAAAGGTAAAAAAACTCCTCAATTTCACCATAAAAACCATTACAAGAGTTCCTAGTCAAAAGATCAACGATTTCACTATAAAAACCATAACGAAAGTTCCAATTGAAAAAACTCACCAATTCCACTATAAAGACCATAAAAAAGTTCAAAGTTAAAAAACTCCCAAATTTCACTATAAAAACAATTACGAAAGTTCTTATTCAAAAATTCAACAATTTCACTATCAAAACCATAACAAAACTTCCATTTGAAAAAACTCACCAGTTTCAGTATATAGACCATTTAAAAGTTCAAATTTTAAAAAACTCACAAGTTTCAATATAAAGACCATAGGTAAAGTTCCAAGTGAATAGAATCATCAATTTCACCCTAAAAACTACCAAATATGTTGAAAGTTAAAAAAAAAACTCCGCAATTTCACTATAATACCATTACAAAAGTTCCTAGTAAAAAGATCAACAACTTCACTATAAAAACCATAACGAAAGTTCCATTTGAAAAAACTCACAAATTTCAATATAAAGACCATTACAAAAGTTCAAAGTTAAAAAAACTCACCAATTTCAATACAAAGACCATAAGAAAAGTTCCATGTGACAAAAATCACAAATTTCACCATAAAAACCATTACTAAAGTTCAAAGTTAAAAAAGTAACCAGTTTCACTATAAAATCCATAACAAAAATTCCAATTAAACAAACTTTAGAATTTCACTATAAAGGCCAAAACAAAAGTTCAAGGTTAAAACATTTCCCAATATCACTATGTAAACCATTACCAAAGTTCCAAGTCAAAAAACTCATCAATTTCACCATAAAAACCAATACAAAGGTTCAAAGTTAAAAAATTCAACAATTTCAATACAAATACTATAAAAAGGTCCAAAGTTAAAAAAAAAACTCCCCAATTTCACTATAAAAAACCATTACAAAAGTTCCTAGTAAAAAATTCAACAATTTCACTATAAGAACCATAACAAAAGCTCCATTTGAAAAAACTCACCAATTTCACTATAAAGACCTATACAAAAGTTCAAAGTTAAAAAACTCACCAATTACAATATAAATACCATAAGAAAAGTCAAGTGAAAAAAATCACCAATTTAACCATAAAAACCATTACAAAAGTTGAAAGTTAAAAAACTCACGAGTTTCACTATAAAAACCATAAAATAACTCCAATTTAAAAAACTCACGAATTTCACTATAAAGACCATAACAAAAGTTCAAAGTTAAAAAGTTCCCCAATATGACTATATAAACCATTACAAAAGGTCCAAGTCAAAAAACTCATCAATTTCTCCTTAAAAACCAATACCAAAGTTCAAAGTTAAAAAATTCACCAATTTCACTAGAAAGACCATAAAAAAGTTCAAAGGTAAAAAAACTCCTCAATTTCACCATAAAAACCATTACAAGAGTTCCTAGTCAAAAGATCAACGATTTCACTATAAAAACCATAACGAAAGTTCCAATTGAAAAAACTCACCAATTCCACTATAAAGACCATAAAAAAGTTCAAAGTTAAAAAACTCCCAAATTTCACTATAAAAACAATTACGAAAGTTCTTATTCAAAAATTCAACAATTTCACTATCAAAACCATAACAAAACTTCCATTTGAAAAAACTCACCAGTTTCAGTATATAGACCATTTAAAAGTTCAAATTTTAAAAAACTCACAAGTTTCAATATAAAGACCATAGGTAAAGTTCCAAGTGAATAGAATCATCAATTTCACCCTAAAAACTACCAAATATGTTGAAAGTTAAAAAAAAAACTCCGCAATTTCACTATAATACCATTACAAAAGTTCCTAGTAAAAAGATCAACAACTTCACTATAAAAACCATAACGAAAGTTCCATTTGAAAAAACTCACAAATTTCAATATAAAGACCATTACAAAAGTTCAAAGTTAAAAAAACTCACCAATTTCAATACAAAGACCATAAGAAAAGTTCCATGTGACAAAAATCACAAATTTCACCATAAAAACCATTACTAAAGTTCAAAGTTAAAAAAGTAACCAGTTTCACTATAAAATCCATAACAAAAATTCCAATTAAAAAACCTTTAGAATTTCACTATAAATACCATAACAAAAGTTCAAGGTTAAAACATTTCCCAATATCACTATGTAAACCATTACCAAAGTTCCAAGTCAAAAAACTCATCAATTTCACCATAAAAACCAATACAAAGTTCAAAGTTAAAAAATTCAACAATTTCAATATAAATACTTTAAAAAGGTCCAAAGTTAAAAAAAAACCCCCCAATTTCACTATAAAAAACCATTACAATAGTTCATAGTAAAAAATTCAACAATTTCACTATAAAAACCATAACAAAAGCTCCATTTGAAAAAACTCACCAATTTCACTATAAAGACCTATACAAAAGTTCAAAGTTAAAAAACTCACCAATTTCAATATAAAGACCATAAGAAAAGTCAAGTGAAAAGAATCACCAATTTAACCATAAAAACCATTACAAAAGTTGAAAGTTAAAAAACTCACGAGTTTCACTATAAAAACCATAAAATAACTCCAATTTAAAAAACTCACGAATTTCACTATAAAGACCATAACAAAAGTTCAAAGTTAAAAAATTCCCCAATATGACTATATAAACCATTACAAAAGGTCCAAGTCAAAAAACTCATCAATTTCTCCTTAAAAACCAATACCAAAGTTCAAAGTTAAAAAATTCACCAATTTCACTAGAAAGACCATAAAAAAGTTCAAAGGTAAAAAAAACTCCTCAATTTCACCATAAAAACCATTACAAGAGTTCCTAGTCAAAAGATATACGATTTCACTATAAAAACCATAACAAAAGTTCCAATTGAAAAAACTCACCAATTCCACTATAAAGACCATAAAAAAGTTCAAAGTTAAAAAACTCCCAAATTTCACTATAAAAACAATTACGAAAGTTCTTATTCAAAAATTCAACAATTATACTATCAAAACCATAACAAAAGTTCCATTTGAAAAAACTCACCAGTTTCAGTATAAAGACCATTTAAAAGTTCAAATTTTAAAAAACTCACAAGTTTCAATATAAAGACCATAGGTAAAGTTCCAAGTGAAAAGAATCATCAATTTCACCCTAAAAACTACCAAAAATGTTGAAAGATAAAAAAAAACTCCGCAATTTCACTATAATACCATTACAAAAGTTCCTAGTAAAAAATTCAACAACTTCACTATAAAAACCATAACAAAAGTTCCATTTGAAAAAACTCACAAATTTCAATATAAAGACCATTACAATAGTTAAAAGTTAAAAAAACTCACCAATTTCAATACAAAGACCATAAGAAAAGTTCCATGTGAAAAAAATCACAAATTTCACCATAAAAACCATTACTAAAGTTCAAAGTTAAAAAAGTAACCAGTTTCACTATAAAATCCATAACAAAAATTCCAATTAAAAAAACTTTAGAATTTCACTATAAAGACCATAACAAAAGTTCAAGGTTAAAACATTTCCCAATATCACTATGTAAACCATTACCAAAGTTCCAAGTCAAAAAACTCATCAATTTCACCATAAAAACCAATACAAAAGTTCAAAGTTAAAAAATTCAACAATTTCAATACAAATACTATAAAAAGGTCCAAAGTTAAAAAAAAAACTCCCCAATTTCACTATAAAAAACCATTACAAAAGTTCCTAGTAAAAAATTCAACAATTTCACTATAAAAACCATAACAAAAGCTCCATTTGAAAAAACTCACCAATTTCACTATAAAGACCTATACAAAAGTTCAAAGTTAAAAAACTCACCAATTTCAATATAAAGACCATAAGAAAAGTCAAGTAAAAAAAATCACCAATTTAACCATAAAAACCATTACAAAAGTTGAAAGTTAAAAAACTCACGAGTTTCACTATAAAAACCATAAAATAACTCCAATTTAAAAAACTCACGAATTTCACTATAAAGACCATAACAAAAGTTCAAAGTTAAAAAGTTACCCAATATGACTATATAAACCATTACAAAAGGTCCAAGTCAAAAAACTCATCATTTCTCCTTAAAAACCAATACCAAAGTTCAAAGTTAAAAAATTCACCAATTTCACTATAAAGACCATAAAAAAGTTCGAAGTTAAAAAAACTCCTCAATTTCACCATAAAAACCATTACAAGAGTTCCTAGTCAAAAGATCAACGATTTCACTATAAAAACCATAACGAAAGTTCCAATTGAAAAAACTCACCAATTCCACTATAAAGACCATAAAAAAGTTCAAAGTTAAAAAACTCCCAAATTTCACTATAAAAACAATTACGAAAATTCTCATTAAAAAATTCAACAATTACACTATCAAAACCATAACAAAAGTTCCATTTGTAAAAACTCACCAGTTTCAGTATAAAGAACATTTAAAAGTTCAAATTTTTAAAAACTCACAAGTTTCAATATAAAGACCATAGGTAAAGTTCCAAGTGAATAGAATCATCAATTTCACCCTAAAAACAACCAAAAATGTCGAAAGTTAAAAAAAAAACTCCGCAATTTCACTATAATACCATTACAAAAGTTCCTAGTAAAAAATTCAACAACTTCACTACAAAAACCATAACAAAAGTTCCATTTGAAAAAACTCGCAAATTTCAATATATAGACCATTACATAAGTTCAAAGTTAAAAAAACTCACCAATTTCAATACAAAGACCATAAGAAAAGCTCCATGTGAAAAAAATCACAAATTTCACCATAAAAACCATTACTAAAGTTCAAAGTTAAAAAAGTAGCCAGTTTCACTATAAAATCCATAACAAAAATTACAATTAAAAATCCTTTAGAATTTCACTATAAAGACCATAACAAAAGTTCAAGGTTAAAACATTTCCAAATATCACTATGGAAACCATTACCAAAGTTCCAAGTCAAAAAACTCATCAATTTCACCATAAAAACCAATACAAAGTTCAAAGTTAAAAAATTCAACAATTTCAATATAAATACTATAAAAAGGTCCAAAGTTAAAAAAAAAACTCCCCTAATTCACTATAAAAAACCATAACAAAAGTTCATAGTAAAAAATTCAACAATTTCACTATAAAAACCATAACAAAAGCTTCGTTTGAAAAAACTCACCAATTTCACTATAAAGACCTATACAAAAGTTCAAAGTTAAAAAACTCACCAATTTCAATATAAAGACCATAAGAAAAGTCAAGTGAAAAAAATCACCAATTTAACCATAAAAACCATTACAAAAGTTGAAAGTTAAAGAACTCACGAGTTTCACTATAAAAACCATAAAATAACTCCAATTTAAAAAACTCACGAATTTCACTATAAAGACCATAACAAAAGTTCAAAGTTAAAAAGTTCCCCAATATGACTGTATAAACCATTACAAAAGGTCCAAGTCAAAAAACTCATCAATTTCTCCTTAAAAACCAATACCAAAGTTCAAAGTTAAAAAATTCACCAATTTCACTATAAAGACCATAAAAAAGTTCGAAGTTAAAAAAACTCCTCAATTTCACCATAAAAACCATTACAAGAGTTCCTAGTCAAAAGATCAAGGATTTCACTATAAAAACCATAATGAAAGTTCCAATTGAAAAAACTCACCAATTCCACTATAAAGACCATAAAAAAGTTCAAAGTTAAAAAACTCCCAAATTTCACTATAAAAACAATTACGAAAATTCTTATTAAAAAATTTAACAATTTCACTATCAAAACCATAACAAAAGTTCCATTTGAAAAAACTCACCAGTTTCAGTATAAAGACCATTTAAAAGTTCAAATTTTAAAAACTCACAAGTTTCAATATAAAGACCATAGGTAAAGTTCCAAGTGAATAGAATCATCAATTTCACCCTAAAAACTACTAAAAATGTTGAAAGTTAAAAAAAAACTCCGCAATTTCACTATAATACCATTACAAAAGTTCCTAGTAAAAAATTCAACAACTTCACTACAAAAACCATAACAAAAGTTCCATTTGAAAAAACTCGCGAATTTCAATATAAAGACCATTACATAAGTTCAAAGTTAAAAAAACTCACCAATTTCAATACAAAGACCATAAGAAAAGCTCCATGTGAAAAAAATCACAAATTTCACCATAAAAACCATTTCTAAAGTTCAAAGTTAAAAAAGTAACCAGTTTCACTATAAAATCCATAACAAAAATTCCAATTAAAAATCCTTTAGAATTTCACTATAAAGACCATAACAAAAGTTCAAGGTTAAAACATTTCCCAATATCACTATGGAAACCATTACCAAAGTTCCAAGTCAAAAAACTCATCAATTTCACCATAAAAACCAATACAAAGTTCAAAGGTAAAAGATTCAACAATTTCAATATAAATACTATAAAAAGGTCCAAAGTTAGAAGAAAAAAAAAACTCCCCAATTTCACTATAAAAAACCATTAAAAAAGTTCATAGTAAAAAATTCAACAATTTCACTATAAGAACCATAACAAAAGCTCCATTTGAAAAAACTCACCAATTTCACTATAAAGACCTATACAAAAGTTCAAAGTTAAAAAACTCACCAATTTCAATATAAAGACCATAAGAAAAGTCAAGTGAAAAAAATCACCAATTTAACCATAAAAACCATTACAAAAGTTGAAAGTTAAAAATCTCACGAATTTCACTATAAAAACCATAAAATAACTCCAATTTAAAAAACTCACGAATTTCACTATAAAGACCATAACAAAAGTTCAAAGTTAAAAAATTCCCCAATATGACTATATAAACCATTAAAAAAGGTCCAAGTCAAAAAAACTCATCAATTTCTCCTTAAAAACCAATACCAACGTTCAAAGTTAAAAAAATCACCGATTTCACTATAAGGACCATAAAAAAGTTCGCAGTTAAAAAAACTCCACAATTTCACGAAAAAAACCATTACAAGAGTTCGTAGTCAAAAGATCAACGATTTCACTATAAAAACCATAACGAAAGTTCCAATTGAAAAAACTCACCAATTCCACTATAAAGACCATAAAAAAGTTCAAAGTTAAAAAACTCCCAAATTTCACTATAAAAACAATTACGAAAATTCTTATTCAAAAATTTAACAATTTCACTATCAAAACCATAACAAAAGTTCCATTTGAAAAAACTCACCAGTTTCAGTATAAAGACTATTTAAAAGTTCAAATTTTAAAAAACTCACAAGTTTCAATATAAAGACCATAGGTAAAGTTCCAAGTGAAAAGAATCATCAATTTCACCCTAAAAACAACCAAAAATGTTGAAAGTTAAGAAAAACTCCGCAATTTCACTATAATACCATTACAAAAGTTCCTAGTAAAAAATTCAACAATTTCACTATAAAAACCATAACAAAAGTTCCATTTAAAAAAACTCGCAAATTTCAATATAAAGACCATTACAAAAGTTCAAAGTTAAAAAAACTCACCAATTTCAATACAAAGACCATAAGAAAAGTTCCATGTAAAAAAATCACAAATTTCACCATAAAAACCATTTCTAAAGTTCAAAGTTAAAAAAGTAACCAGTTTCACTATAAAATCCATTACAAAAATTCCAATTAAAAAAACTTTAGAATTTCACTATAAAGGCCATAACAAAAGTTCAAGGTTAAAACATTTCCCAATATCACTATGTAAACCATTACCAAAGTTCCAAGTCAAAAAACTCATCAATTACACCATAAAAACCAATACAAAAGTTCAAAGGTAAAAGATTCAACAATTTCAATATAAATACTATAAAAAGGTGCAAAGTTAAAAAAAAACTCCCCAATTACACTATAAAAAACCATTACAAAAGTTCATAGTAAAAAATTCAACAATTTCACTTTAAAAACCGTAACAAAAGCTCCATTTGAAAAAACTCACCAATTTCACTATAAAGACCTATACAAAAGTTCAAAGTTAAAAAACTCATCAATTTCAATATATAGACCAAAAGAAAAGTCACGTGAAAAAAATCACCAATTTAACCATAAAGACCATTACAAAAGTTGAAAGTTAAAAATCTCACGAATTTCACTATAAAAACCATAAAATAATTCCAATTTAAAAAACTCACGAATTTCACTATAAAGACCCTAACAAAAGTTCAAAGTTGAAAAATTCCCCAATATGACTATATAAACCATTACAGAAGGTCCAACTCAAAAAACTCATCAATTTCTCCTTAAAAACCAATACCAACGTTTAAAGTTAAAAAATTCACCAATTTCACTATAAAGACCATAAAAAAAGTTCGAAGTTAAAAAAACTCCTCAATTTCACGATAAAAACCATTTCAAGAGTTCGTAGTCAAAAGATCAACGATTTCACTATAAAAACCATAACGAAAGTTCCAATTGAAAAAACTCACCAATTCCACTATAAAGACCATAAAAAAGTTCAAAGTTAAAAAACTCCCAAATTTCACTATAAAAACAATTACGAAAATTCTTATTCAAAAATTTAACAATTTCACTATCAAAACCATAACAAAAGTTCCATTTGAAAAAACTCACCAGTTTCAGTATAAAGACCATTTAAAAGTTCAAATTTTAAAAAACTCACAAGTTTCAATATAAAGACCATAGGTAAAGTTCCAAGTGAATAGAATCATCAATTTCACCCTAAAAACTACCAAATATGTTGAAAGTTAAAAAAAACTCCTCAATTTCACTATAATACCATTACAAAAGTTCCTAGTAAAAAATTCAACAACTTCACTACAAAAACCATAACAAAAGTTCCATTTGAAAAAACTCACAAATTTCAATATAAAGACCATTACAAAAGTTCATAGTTAAAAAAACTCACCAATTTCAATACAAAGACCATAAGAAAAGTTCCATGTGAAAAAAATCACAAATTTCACCATAAAAACCATTACTAAAGTTCAAAGTTAAAAAAGTAAGCAGTTTCACTATAAAATCCATAACAGAAATTCCAATTAAAAAACCTTTAGAATTTCACTATAAAGACCATAACAAAAGTTCAAGGTTAAAACATTTCCCAATATCACTAAGTAAACCATTACCAAAGTTCCAAGTCAAAAAACTCATCAATTTCACCATAAAAACCAATACAAAGTTCGAAGTTAAAAAATTCAATAATTTCAATATAAATACTATAAAAAGGTCCAAAGTTAAAAAAAAAAAACTCCCCAATTTCACTATAAAAAACCATTACAAATGTTCATAGTAAAAAATTCAACAATTTCACTATAAAAACCATAACAAAAGCTCCATTTGAAAAAACTCACCAATTTCACTATAAAGACCTATACAAAAGTTCAAAGTTAAAAAACTCACCAATTTCAATATAAAGACCATAAGAAAATTCAAGTGAAAAAAATCACCAATTTAACCATAAAAACCATTACAAAAGTTGAGAGTTAAAAATCTCACGAATTTCACTATAAAAACCATAAAATAACTCCAATTTAAAAAACTCACGAATTTCACTATAAAGACCATAACAAAAGTTCAAAGTTAAAAAATTCCCCAATATGACTATATAAACCATTACAAAAGGTCCAAGGCAAAAAACTCATCAATTTCTCCTTAAAAACCAATACCAGCGTTCAAAGTTAAAAAATTCACCGATTTCACTATAAGGACCATAAAAAAGTTCGCAGTTAAAAAAACTCCACAATTTCACGATAAAAACCATTACACGAGTTCGTAGTCAAAAGATCAACGATTTCACTATAAAAACCATAACGAAAGTTCCAATTGAAAAAACTCACCAATTTCACTATAAAGACCATAAAAAAGCTCAAAGTTAAAAAACTCCCAAATTTCACTATAAAAACAATTACGAAAGTTCTTATTCAAAAATTCAACAATTTCACTATCAAAACCATAACAAAAGTTCCATTTGAAAAAACTCACCAGTTTCAGTATAAAGACCATTTAAAAGTTCAAATTTTAAAAAACTCACAAGTTTCAATATAAAGACCATAGGTAAAGTTCCAAGTGAATAGAATCATCAAATTCACCCTAAAAACTACCAAATATGTTGAAATTTAAAAAAAAAACTCCGCAATTTCACTATAATACCATTACAAAAGTTCCTAGTAAAAAATTCAACAACTTCACTATAAAAACCATAACAAAAGTTCCATTTGAAAAAACTCACAAATTTCAATATAAAGACCATTACAAAAGTTCAAAGTTAAAAAAACTCACCAATTTCAATACAAAGACCATAAGAAAAGTTCCATGTGAAAAAAATCACAAATTTCACCATAAAAACCATTACTAAAGTTCAAAGTTAAAAAAGTAACCAGTTTCACTATAAAATCCATAACAAAAATTCCAATTAAAAAACCTTTAGAATTTCACTATGAATACCATAACAAAAGTTCAAGGTTAAAACATTTCCCAATATCACTATGTAAACCATTACCAAAGTTCCAAGTCAAAAAACTCATCAATTTCACCATAAAAACCAATACAAAGTTCAAAGTTAAAAAATTCAACAATTTCAATATAAATACTATAAAAAGGTCCAAAGTTAAAAAAAAAACTCCCCAATTTCACTATAAAAAACCATTACAAAAGATCATAGTAAAAAATTCAACAATTTCACTATAAAAACCATAACAAAAGCTCCATTTGAAAAAACTCACCAATTTCACAATAAAGACCTATACAAAAGTTCAAAGTTAAAAAACTCACCAATTTCAATATAAAGACCATAAGAAAAGTCAAGTGAAATAAATCACCAATTTAACCATAAAAACCATTACAAAAGTTGAAAGTTAAAAATCTCACGAATTTCACTATAAAAACCATAAAATAACTCCAATTTAAAAAACTCACGAATTTCACTATAAAGACCATAACAAAAGTTCAAAGTTAAAAAATTCCCCAATATGACTATATAAACCATTACAAAAGGTCCAAGTCAAAAAACTCATCAATTTCTCCTTAAAAACCAATACCAACGTTCAAAGTTAAAAAATTCACCGATTTCACTATAAGGACCATAAAAAAGTTCGCAGTTAAAAAAACTCCACAATTTCACGATAAAAACCTTTACAAGAGTTCGTAGTCAAAAGATCAACGATTTCACTATAAAAACCATAACGAAAGTTCCAATTGAAAAAACTCACCAATTTCACTATAAAGACCATAAAAAAGTTCAAAGTTAAAAAACTCCCAAATTTCACTATAAAAACAATTACGAAAGTTCTTATTCAAAAATTCAACAATTTCACTATCAAAACCATAACAAAAGTTCCATTTGAAAAAACTTACCAGTTTCAGTATAAAGACCATTTAAAAGTTCAAATTTTAAAAAACTCACAAGTTACAATATAAAGACCATAGGTAAAGTTCCAAGTGAATAGAATCATCAATTTCACCCTAAAAACTACCAAATATGTTGAAAGTTAAAAAAAAAACTCCGCAATTTCACTATAATACCATTACAAAAGTTCCTAGTAAAAAATTCAACAACTTCACTATAAAAACCATAACAAAAGTTCCATTTGAAAAAACTCACAAATTTCAATATAAAGACCATTACAAAAGTTCAAAGTTAAAAAAACTCACCAATTTCAATACAAAGACCATAAGAAAAGTTCCATGTGAAAAAAATCACAAATTTCACCATAAAAACCATTACTAAAGTTTAAAGTTAAAAAAGTAACCAGTTTCACTATAAAATCCATAACAAAAATTCCAATTAAAAAACCTTTAGAATTTCACTATAAAGACCATAACAAAAGTTCAAGGTTAAAACATTTCCCAATATCACTATGTAAACCATTACCAAAGTTCCAAGTCAAAAAACTCATCAATTTCACCATAAAAACCAATACAAAGTTCAAAGTTAAAAAACTCAACAATTTCAATATAAATACTATAAAAAGGTCCAAAGTTAAAAAAAAAACTCCCCAATTTCACTATA
Source organism: Lathyrus sativus (assembly GCA_963859935.3). NCBI lineage: Eukaryota > Viridiplantae > Streptophyta > Magnoliopsida > Fabales > Fabaceae > Lathyrus > Lathyrus sativus. Next base: position 221,633,636 of record OZ012737.1, on the reverse strand, counting down.
AAAAACCATTACAAAAGTTCATAGTAAAAAATCCAACAATTTCACTATAAAAACCATATCAAAAGCTCCATTTGAAAAAACTCACCAATTTCACTATAAAGACCTATACAAAAGTTCAAAGTTAAAAAACTCACCAATTTCAATATAAAGACCATAAGAAAAGTCAAGTGAAAAAAATCACCAATTTAACCATAAAAACCATTACAAAAGTTGAAAGTTAAAAATCTCACGAATTTCACTATAAAAACCATAAAATAACTCCAATTTAAAAAACTCACGAATTTCACTATAAAGACCATAACAAAAGTTCATAGTTATAAACCATTACAAAAGGTCCAAGTCAAAAAACTCATCAATTTCTCCTTAAAAACCAATACCAACGTTCAAAGTTAAAAAATTCACCGATTTCACTATAAGGACCATAAAAAAGTTCGCAGTTAAAAAAACTCCACAATTTCACGATAAAAACCATTACAAGAGTTCGTAGTCAAAAGATCAACGATTTCACTATAAAAACCATAACGAAAGTTCCAATTGAAAAAACTCACCAATTTCACTATAAAGACCATAAAAAAGTTCAAAGTTAAAAAACTCCCAAATTTCACTATAAAAACAATTACGAAAGTTCTTATTCAAAAATTCAACAATTTCACTATCAAAACCATAACAAAAGTTCCATTTGAAAAAACTTACAAGTTTTAGTATAAAGACCATTTAAAAGTTCAAATTTTAAAAAACTCACAAGTTACAATATAAAGACCATAGGTAAAGTTCCAAGTGAATAGAATCATCAATTTCACCCTAAAAACTACCAAATATGTTGAAAGTTAAAAAAAAAAACTCCGCAATTTCACTATAATACCATTACAAAAGTTCCTAGTAAAAAATTCAACAACTTCACTATAAAAACCATAACAAAAGTTCCATTTGAAAAAACTCACAAATTTCAATATAAAGACCATTACAAAAGTTCAAAGTTAAAAAAACTCACCAATTTCAATACAAAGACCATAAGAAAAGTTCCATGTGAAAAAAATCACAAATTTCACCACAAAAACCATTACTAAAGTTCAAAGTTAAAAAAGTAACCAGTTTCACTATAAAATCCATAACAAAAGTTCCAATTAAAAAACCTTTAGAATTTCACTATAAAGACCATAACAAAAGTTCAAGGTTAAAACATTTCCCAATATCACTATGTAAACCATTACCAAAGTTCCAAGTCAAAAAACTCATCAATTTCACCATAAAAACCAATACAAAGTTCAAAGTTAAAAAATTCAACAATTTCAATATAAATACTATAAAAAGGTCCAAAGTTAAAAAAAAAACTGCCCAATTTCACTATAAAAAACCATTACAAAAGTTCATAGTAAAAAATTCAACAATTTCACTATAAAAACCATAACAAAAGCTCCATTTGAAAAAAACTCACCAATTTCACTATAAAGACCTATACAAAAGTTCAAAGTTAAAAAACTCACCAATTTCAATATAAAGACTATAAGAAAAGTCAAGTGAAAAAAATCACCAATTTAACCATAAAAACCATTACAAAAGTTGAAAGTTAAAAATCTCACGAATTTCACTATAAAAACCATAAAATAACTCCAATTTAAAAAACTCATGAATTTCACTATAAAGACTATAACAAAAGTTCAAAGTTAAAAAATTCCCCAATATGACTATATAAACCATTACAAAAGGTCCAAGTCAAAAAACTCATCAATTTCTCCTTAAAAACCAATACCAACATTCAAAGTTAAAAAATTCACCGATTTCACTATAAGGACCATAAAAAAGTTCGCAGTTAAAAAAACTCCACAATTTCACGATAAAAACCATTACACGAGTTCGTAGTCAAAAGATCAACGATTTCACTATAAAAACCATAAAGAAAGTTCCAATTGAAAAAACTCACCAATTTCACTATAAAGACCATAAAAAAGTTCAAAGTTAAAAAACTCCCAAATTTCACTATAAAAACAATTATGAAAGTTCTTATTCAAAAATTCAACAATTTCACTATCAAAACCATAACAAAAGTTCCATTTGAAAAAACTCACCAGTTTTAGTATAAAGAACATTTAAAAGTTCAAATTTTAAAAAACTCACAAGTTTCAATATAAAGACCATAGGTAAAGTTCCAAGTGAATAGAATCATCAATTTCACCCTAAAAACTACCAAAAGTGTTGAAAGTTAAAAAGAAAAACTCCGCAATTTCACTATAATACCATTACAAAAGTTCCTATTAAAAAATTCAACAACTTCACTATAAAAACCATAACAAAAGTTCCATTTGAAAAAACTCACAAATTTCAATATAAAGACCATTACAAAAGTTCAAAGTTAAAAAAACTCACCAATTTCAATACAAAGACCATAAGAAAAGTTCCATGTGAACAACATCACAAATTTCACCATAAAAACCATTACTAAAGTTCAAAGTTAAAAAAGTAATCAGTTTCACTATAAAATCCATAACAAAAATTCCAATTAAAAAACCTTTAGAATTTCACTATAAAGACCATAACAAAAGTTCAAGGTTAAAACATTTCCCAATATCACTATGTAAACCATTACCAAAGTTCCAAGTCAAAAAACTCATCAATTTCACCATAAAAACCAATACAAAGTTCAAAGTTAAAAAATTCAACAATTTCAATATAAATACTATAAAAAGGTCCAAAGTTAAAAAAAAACTCCCCAATTTCACTATAAAAAACCATTACAATAGTTCATAGTAAAAAATTCAACAATTTCACTATAAAAACCATAACAAAAGCTCCATTTGAAAAAACTCACCAATTTCACTATAAAGACCTATACAAAAGTTCAAAGTTAAAAAACTCACCAATTTCAATATAAAGACCATAAGAAAAGTCAAGTGAAAAGAATCACCAATTTAACCATAAAAACCATTACAAAAGTTGAAAGTTAAAAATCTCACGAATTTCACTATAAAAACCATAAAGTAACTCCAATTTAAAAAACTCACGAATTTCAATATAAAGACCATAACAAAAGTTCAAAGTTAAAAAATTCCCCAATATGACTATATAAACCATTACAAAAGGTCCAAGTCAAAAAACTCATCAATTTCTCCTTAAAAACCAATACCAACGTTCAAAGTTAAAAAATTCACCGATTTCACTATAAGGACCATAAAAAAGTTCGCAGTTAAAAAAACTCCACAATTTCACGATAAAAAACATTATAAGAGTTCGTAGTCAAAAGATCAACGATTTCACTATAAAAACCATAACGAAAGTTCCAATTGAAAAAACTCACCAATTTCACTATAAAGACCATAAAAAAGTTCAAAGTTAAAAACTCCCAAATTTCACTATAAAAACAATTACGAAAGTTCTTATTCAAAAATTCAACAATTTCACTATCAAAACCATAACAAAAGTTCCATTTGAAAAAACTCACCAGTTTCAGTATAAAGACCATTTAAAAGTTCAAATTTTAAAAAACTCACAAGTTTCAATATAAAGACCATAGGTAAAGTTCCAAGTGAATAGAATCATCAATTTCACCCTAAAAACTACCAAAAATGTTGAAAGTTAAAAAAAAACTCCGCAATTTCACTATAATACCATTACAAAAGTTCCTAGTAAAAAATTCAACAACTTCACTATAAAAACCATAACAAAAGTTCCATTTGAAAAAACTCACAAATTTCAATATAAAGACCATTACAAAAGTTCAAAGTTAAAAAAACTCACCAATTTCAATACAAAGACCATAAGAAAAGTTCCATGTGAAAAAAACCACAAATTTCACCATAAAAACCATTACTAAAGTTCAAAGTTATAAAAGTAACCAGTTTCACTATAAAATCCATAACAAAAATTCCAATTAAAAAAACCTTTAGAATTTCACTATAAAGACCATAACAAAAGTTCAAGGTTAAAACATTTCCCAATATCACTATGTAAACCATTACCAAAGTACCAAGTCAAAAAACTCATCAATTTCACCATAAAAACCAATACAAAGTTCAAAGTTAAAAAATTCAACAATTTCAATATAAATACTATAAAAAGGTCCAAAGTTAAAAAAAAAAAAAAAAACTCCCCAATTTCACTATAAAAAACCATTACAAAAGTTCATAGTAAAAAATTCAACAATTTCACTATAAAAACCATAACAAAAGCTCCATTTGAAAAAACTCACCAATTTCACTATAAAGACCTGTACAAAAGTTCAAAGTTAAAAAACTCACCAATTTCAATATAAAGACCATAAGAAAAGTCAAGTGAAAAAAAATCACCAATTTAACCATAAAAACCATTACAAAAGTTGAAAGTTAAAAATCTCACGAATTTCTCTATAAAAACCATAAAATAACTCCAATTTAAAAAACTCACGAATTTCACTATAGAGACCATAACAAAAGTTCGAAGTTAAAAAATTCCCCAATATGACTATATAAACCATTACAAAAGGTCCAAGTCAAAAAAACTCATCAATTTCTCCTTAAAAACCAATACCAACGTTCAAAGTTAAAAAATTCACCGATTTCACTATAAGGACCATAAAAAAGTTCGCAGTTAAAAAAACTCCACAATTTCACGATAAAAACCATTACACGAGTTCGTAGTCAAAAGATCAACGATTTCTCTATAAAAACCATAACGAAAGTTCCAATTGAAAAAACTCACCAATTTCACTATAAAGACCATAAAAAAGTTCAAAGTTAAAAAACTCCCAAATTTCACTATAAAAACAATTACGAAAGTTCTTATTCAAAAATTCAACAATTTCACTATCAAAACCATAACAAAAGTTCCATTTGAAAAAACTCACCAGTATCAGTATAAAGAACATTTAAAAGTTCAAATTTTAAAAAACTCACAAGTTTCAATATAAAGACCATAGGTAAAGTTCCAAGTGAATAGAATCATCAATTTCACCCTAAAAACTACCAAAAGTGTTGAAAGTTAAAAAGAAAAACTCCGCAATTTCACTATAATACCATTACAAAAGTTCCTATTAAAAAATTCAACAACTTCACTATAAAAACCATAACAAAAGTTCCATTTGAAAAAACTCACAAATTTCAATATAAAGACCATTACAAAAGTTCAAAGTTAAAAAAACTCACCAATTTCAATACAAAGACCATAAGAAAAGTTCCATGTGAAAAAAATCACAAATTTCACCATAAAAACCATTACTAAAGTTCAAAGTTAAAAAAGTAACCAGTTTCACTATAAAATCCATAACAAAAATTCCAATTAAAAAACCTTTAGAATTTCACTATAAAGACCATAACAAAAGTTCAAGGTTAAAACATTTCCCAATATCACTATGTAAACCATTACCAAAGTTCCAAGTCAAAAAACTCATCAATTTCACCATAAAAACCAATACAAAGTTCAAAGTTAAAAAATTCAATAATTTCAATATAAATACTATAAAAAAGTCCAAAGTTAAAAAAAAAAAACTCCCCAATTTCACTATAAAAAACCATTACAAAAGTTCATAGTAAAAAATTCAACAATTTCACTATAAAAACCATAACAAAAGCTCCATTTGAAAAAACTCACCAATTTCACTATAAAGACCTATACAAAAGTTCAAAGTTAAAAAACTCACCAATTTCAATATAAAGACCATAAGAAAAGTCAAGTGAAAAAAATCACCAATTTAACCATAAAAACCATTACAAAAGTTGAAAGTTAAAAATCTCACGAATTTCACTATAAAAACCATAAAATAACTCCAATTTAAAAAACTCATGAATTTCACTATAAAGACTATAACAAAAGTTCAAAGTTAAAAAATTCCCCAATATGACTATATAAACCATTACAAAAGGTCCAGGTCAAAAAACTCATCAATTTCTCCTTAAAAACCAATACCAACGTTCAAAGTTAAAAAATTCACCGATTTCACTATAAGGACTATAAAAATGTTCGCAGTTAAAAAAACTCCACAATTTCACGATAAAAACCATTACACGAGTTCGTAGTCAAAAGATCAACGATTTCTCTATAAAAACCATAACGAAAGTTCCAATTGAAAAAACTCACCAATTTCACTATAAAGACCATAAAAAAGTTCAAAGTTAAAAAACTCCCAAATTTCACTATAAAAATAATTACGAAAGTTCTTATTCAAAATTTCAACAATTTCACTATCAAAACCATAACAAAAGTTCCATTTGAAAAAACTCACCAGTTTCAGTATAAAGAACATTTAAAAGTTCAAATTTTAAAAAACTCACAAGTTTCAATATAAAGACCATAGGTAAAGTTCCAAGTGAATAGAATCATCAATTTCACCCTAAAAACTACCAAAAGTGTTGAAAGTTAAAAAGAAAAACTCCGCAATTTCACTATAATACCATTACAAAAGTTCCTATTAAAAAATTCAACAACTTCACTATAAAAACCATAACAAAAGTTCCATTTGAAAAAACTCACAAATTTCAATATAAAGACCATTACAAAAGTTCAAAGTTAAAAAAACTCACAAATTTCAATACAAAGACCATAAGAAAAGTTCCATGTGAAAAAAATCACAAATTTCACCATAAAAACCATTACTAAAGTTCAAAGTTAAAAAAGTAACCATTTTCACTATAAAATCCATAACAAAAATTCCAATTAAAAAACCTTTAGAATTTCACTATAAAGACCATAACAAAAGTTCAAGGTTAAAACATTTCCCAATATCACTATGTAAACCATTACCAAAGTTCCAAGTCAAAAAACTCATCAATTTCACCATAAAAACCAATACAAAGTTCAAAGTTAAAAAATTCAACAATTTCAATATAAATACTATAAAAAGGTCCAAAGTTTAAAAAAAAAAACTCCCCAATTTCACTATAAAAAACCATTACAAAAGTTCATAGTAAAAAATTCAACAATTTCACTATAAAAACCATAACAAAAGCTCCATTTGAAAAAACTCACCAATTTCACTATAAAGACCTATACAAAAGTTCAAAGTTAAAAAACTCACCAATTTCAATATAAAGACCATAAGAAAAGTCAAGTGAAAAGAATCACCAATTTAACCATAAAAACCATTACAAAAGTTGAAAGTTAAAAATCTCACGAATTTCACTATAAAAACCATAAAGTAACTCCAATTTAAAAAACTCACGAATTTCAATATAAAGACCATAACAAAAGTTCAAAGTTAAAAAATTCCCCAATATGACTATATAAACCATTACAAAAGGTCCAAGTCAAAAAACTCATCAATTTCTCCTTAAAAACCAATACCAACGTTCAAAGTTAAAAAATTCACCGATTTCACTATAAGGACCATAAAAAGTTCGCAGTTAAAAAAACTCCACAATTTCACGATAAAAACCATTACACGAGTTCGTAGTCAAAAGATCAACGATTTCACTATAAAAACCATAACGAAAGTTCCAGTTGAAAAAACTCACCAATTTCACTATAAAGACCATAAAAAAGTTCAAAGTTAAAAACTCCCAAATTTCACTATAAAAACAATTACGAAAGTTCTTATTCAAAAATTCAACAATTTCACTATCAAAACCATAACAAAAGTTCCATTTGAAAAAACTCACCAGTTTCAGTATAAAGACCATTTAAAAGTTCAAATTTTAAAAAACTCACAAGTTTCAATATAAAGACCATAGGTAAAGTTCCAAGTGAATAGAATCATCAATTTCACCCTAAAAACTACCAAAAATGTTGAAAGTTAAAAAAAAACTCCGCAATTTCACTATAATACCATTACAAAAGTTCCTAGTAAAAAATTCAACAACTTCACTATAAAAACCATAACAAAAGTTCCATTTGAAAAAACTCACAAATTTCAATATAAAGACCATTACAAAAGTTCAAAGTTAAAAAAACTCACCAATTTCAATACAAAGACCATAAGAAAAGTTCCATGTGAAAAAAACCACAAATTTCACCATAAAAACCATTACTAAAGTTCAAAGTTATAAAAGTAACCAGTTTCACTATAAAATCCATAACAAAAATTCCAATTAAAAAAACCTTTAGAATTTCACTATAAAGACCATAACAAAAGTTCAAGGTTAAAACATTTCCCAATATCACTATGTAAACCATTACCAAAGTACCAAGTTAAAAAACTCATCAATTTCACCATAAAAACCAATACAAAGTTCAAAGTTAAAAAATTCAACAATTTCAATATAAATACTATAAAAAGGTCCAAAGTTAAAAAAAAAAAAAAACTCCCCAATTTCACTATAAAAAACCATTACAAAAGTTCATAGTAAAAAATTCAACAATTTCACTATAAAAACCATAACAAAAGCTCCATTTGAAAAAACTCACCAATTTCACTATAAAGACCTGTACAAAAGTTCAAAGTTAAAAAACTCACCAATTTCAATATAAAGACCATAAGAAAAGTCAAGTGAAAAAAAATCACCAATTTAACCATAAAAACCATTACAAAAGTTGAAAGTTAAAAATCTCACGAATTTCTCTATAAAAACCATAAAATAACTCCAATTTAAAAAACTCACGAATTTCACTATAGAGACCATAACAAAAGTTCGAAGTTAAAAAATTCCCCAATATGACTATATAAACCATTACAAAAGGTCCAAGTCAAAAAACTCATCAATTTCTCCTTAAAAACCAATACCAACGTTCAAAGTTAAAAAATTCACCGATTTCACTATAAGGACCATAAAAAAGTTCGCAGTTAAAAAAACTCCACAATTTCACGATAAAAACCATTACACGAGTCCGTAGTCAAAAGATCAACGATTTCACTATAAAAACCGTAACGAAAGTTCCAATTGAAAAAACTCACCAATTTCACTATAAAGACCATAAAAAAGTTCAAAGTTAAAAAACTCCCAAATTTCACTATAAAAACAATTACGAGAGTTCTTATTCAAAAATTCAACAATTTCACTATCAAAACCATAACAAAAGTTCCATTTGAAAAAACTTACCAGTTTCAGTATAAAGACCATTTAAAAGTTCAAATTTTAAAAAACTCACAAGTTACAATATAAAGACCATAGGTAAAGTTCCAAGTGAATAGAATCATCAATTTCACCCTAAAAACTACCAAAAATGTTGAAAGTTAAAAAAAAAACTCTGCAATTTCACTATAATACCATTACAAAAGTTCCTAGTAAAATATTGAACAATTTCACTATAAAAACCATAACAAAAGTTCCATTTGAAAAAAACTCACAAATTTCAATATAAAGACCATTACAAAAGTTCAAAGTTAAAAAACTCACCAATTTCAATACAAAGACCATAAGAAAAGTTCCATGTGAAAAAAACCACAAATTTCACCATAAAAACCATTACTAAAGTTCAAAGTTAAAAAAGTAACCAGTTTCACTATAAAATCCATAACAAAAATTCCAATTAAAAAACCTTTAGAATTTCACTATAAAGACCATAACAAAAGTTCAAGGTTAAAACATTTCCCAATATCACTATGTTAACCATTACCAAAGTTCCAAGTTAAAAAACTCATCAATTTCACCATAAAAACCAATACAAAAGTTCAAAGTTAAAAAATTCAACAATTTCAATATAAATACTATAAAAAGGTCCAGAGTTAAAAAAAAAAAAAAAAAACTCCCCAATTTCACTATAAAAAACCATTACAAAAGTTCATAGTAAAAAATTCAACAATTTCACTATAAAAACCATAACAAAAGCTCCATTTGAAAAAACTCACCAATTTCACTATAAAGACCTATACAAAAGTTCAAATTTAAAAAACTCACCAATTTCAATATAAAGACCATAAGAAAAGTCAAGTGAAAAAAAATCACCAATTTAACCATAAAAACCATTACAAAAGTTGAAAGTTAAAAATCTCACGAATTTCACTATAAAAACCATAAAATAACTCCAATTTAAAAAACTCACGAATTTCACTATAAAGACCATAACAAAAGTTCAAAGTTAAAAAATTCCCCAATATGACTATATAAACCATTACAAAAGGTCCAAGTCAAAAAACTCATCAATTTCTCCTTAAAAACCAATACCAACGTTCAAAGTTAAAAAATTCACCGATTTCACTATAAGGACCATAAAAAAGTTCGCAGTTAAAAAAACTCCACAATTTCACGATAAAAACCATTACACGAGTTCGTAGTCAAAAGATCAACGATTTCACTATAAAAACCATAACGAAAGTTCCAATTCAAAAAATTCACCAATTTCACTATAAAGACCGTAAAAAAGTTCAAAGTTAAAAAACTCCCAAATTTCACTATAAAAACAATTACGAAAGTTCTTATTCAAAAATTCAACAATTTCACTATCAAAACCATAACAAAAGTTCCATTTGAAAAAACTCACCAGTTTCAGTATAAAGACCATTTAAAAGTTCAAATTTTAAAAAACTCACAAGTTTCAATATAAAGACCATAGGTAAAGTTCAAAGTGAATAGAATCATCAATTTCACCCTAAAAACTACAAAAAATGTTGAAAGTTAAAAAAAAAAAACTCCGCAATTTCACTATAATACCATTACAAAAGTTCCTAGTAAAAAATTCAACAACTTCACTATAAAAACCATAACAAAAGTTCCATTTGAAAAAACTCACAAATTTCAATATAAAGACCATTACAAAAGTTCAAAGTTAAAAAAACTCACCAATTTCAATACAAAGACCATAAGAAAAGTTCCATGTGAAAAAAACCACAAATTTCACCATAAAAACCATTACTAAAATTCAAAGTTAAAAAAGTAACCAGTTTCACTATAAAATCCATAACAAAAATTCCAATTAAAAAACCTTTAGAATTTCACTATAAAGACCATAACAAAAGTTCAAGGTTAAAACATTTCCCAATATCACTATGTAAACCATTACCAAAGTACCAAGTCAAAAAACTCATCAATTTCACCATAAAAACCAATACAAAGTTCAAAGTTAAAAAATTCAACAATTTCAATATAAATACTATAAAAAGGTCCAAAGTTAAAAAAAAAACTCCCCAATTTCACTATAAAAAACCATTACAAAAGTTCATAGTAAAAAATTCAACAATTTCACTATAAAAACCATAACAAAAGCTCCATTTGAAAAAACTAACCAATTTCACTATAAAGACCTATACAAAAGTTCAAAGTAAAAAAACTCACCAATTTCAATATAAAGACCATAAGAAAAGTCAAGTGAAAAAAAATCACCAATTTAACCATAAAAACCATTACAAAAGTTGAAAGTTAAAAATCTCACGAATTTCACTATAAAAACCATAAAATAACTCCAATTTAAAAAACTCACGAATTTCACTATAAAGACCATAAGAATAGTTCAAAGTTAAAAAATTCCCCAATATGACTATATAAACCATTACAAAAGGTCCAAGTCATAAAACTCATCAATTTCTCCTTAAAAACCAATACCAACGTTCAAAGTTAAAAAATTCATCGATTTCACTATAAAGACCATAAAAAAGTTCAAAGTTAAAACAAACTCCCCAATTTCACTATAAAAAACCATTACAAAAGTTCCTAGTAAAAAATTCAACTATTTCACTATAAAAACCATAACGAAAGTTCCAATTGAAAAAACTCACCAATTTTACTATAAAGACCATAAAAAAGTTTAAAGTTAAAAAAACTCCCAAATTTCACTATAAAAACAATTACAAAAGTTCTTATTCAAAATTTCAAAAATTTCACTATCAAAACCATAACAAAAGATCCATTTGAAAAAACTCACCAGTTTCAGTATAAAGACCATTTAAAAGTTCAAATTTTAAAAAACTCACAAGTTTCAATATAAAGACCATAGGTAAAGTTCCAAGTGAAAAGAATAATCAATTTCACCCTAAGACCTACCAAAAATGTTGAAAGTTAAAAAAAAAACTCCGCAATTTCACTATAATACCATTACAAAAGTTCCTAGTTAAAAATTAAACAACTTCACTATAAAAACCATAACAAAAGTTCCATTTGAAAAAACTCACAAATTTCAATATAAAGACCATTACAAAAGTTCAAAGTTAAAAAAAACTCACCAATTTCAATACAAAGACCATAAGAAAAGTTCCATGTGAAAAAAATCCCAAATTTCACCATAAAAACCATTACTAAAGTTAAAAGTTAAAAAAGTAACCAGTTTCACTATAAAATCCATAACAAAAATTCCAATTAAAAAAACTTTAGAATTTCACTATAAAGACCATAACCAAAGTTCAAGGTTAAAACATTTCCCAATATTACTATGTAAACCATTACCAAAGTTCCAAGTCAAAAAAACTCATCAATTTCACCATAAAAACCAATACAAAAGTTCACAGTTAAAAAATTCAACAATTTCAATATAAATACTATAAAAAGGTCCAAAGTTAAAAAAAAACTCCCCAATTTCACTATAAAAAACCATTACAAAAGTTCCTAGTAAAAAATTCAACAATTTCACTATAAAAACCATAACAAAAGCTCCATTTGAAAAAACTCACCAATTTCACAATAAAGACCTATAAAAAGTTCAAAGTTAAAAAACTCACCAATTTCAATATAAAGACCATAAGAAAAGTCAAGTGAAAAAAAATCACCAATTTAACCATAAAAACCATTACAAAAGTTGAAAGTTAAAAAACTAACGAATTTCATTATAAAACCAATAAAATAACCCCAATTTAAAAAACTCACGAATTTCACTATAAAGACCATAAAAAAAGTTCGAAGTTAAAAAATTCCCCAATATCACTATATAAACCACTACAAAAGGTCCAAGTCAAAAAACTCATCAATTTCTCCTTAAAAACCAATACCAAACTTCAAAGTTAAAAAATTCACCAATTTCACTATAAAGACCATAAAAAAGTTCAAAGTTAAAAAAACTCCTCAATTTCACGATAAAAACCATTACAAGAGTTCCTAGTCAAAAGATCAACGATTTCACTATAAAAACCATAGCGAAAGTTCTAATTGAAAAAACTCACCAATTTCACTATAAACACCATAAAAAAATTCACAGTTTAAAAACTCCCAAATTTCACTATTAAACCAATTATGAATGTTCTTATTCAAAAATTCAACAATTCCACTATCAAAACCATAACAAAAGTTCCATTTGAAAAAACTCACCAGTTTCAATATAAAGACCATTTAAAAGTTCAAATTTTAAAAAACTCACAAGTTTCAATATAAAGACCATAGGTAAAGTTCCAAGTGAAAAGAATCAACAATTTCACCCTTAAAACTACCAAAAATGTTGAAAGTTAAAAAAAAACTCCGCAATTTCACTATAATACCATTACAAAAGTTCCTAGTAAAAAATTCGACAACTTCACTATAAAAACCATAACAAAAGTTCCATTTGAAAAAACTCACAAATTTCAATATAAAGACCATTACAAAAGTTCAAAGTTAAAAAAACTCACCAATTTCAATACAAAGACCATAAGAAAAGTTCCTTGTGAAAAAAATTACTAATTTCACCATAAAAACCATTACTAAAGTTCAAAGTTAAAAAAGTAACCAGTTTCACTATAAAATCCATAACAAAAATTCCAATTAAAAAAACTTTAGAATTTCACTATAAAGACCATAACTAAAGTTCAAGGTTAAAACATTTCCCAATATCACTATGTAAACCATTACCAAAGTTCCAAGTCAAAAAACTCAACAATTTCACCATAAAAACCAATACAAAAGTTCAAAGTTAAAAAATTCAACAATTTCAATATAAATACTATAAAAAGGTCCAAAGTTAAAAAAAAAACTCCCCAATTTCACTATAAAAAACTATTACAAAAGTTCCTAGTAAAAAATTCAACAATTTCACTATAAAAACCATAACAAAAGCTCCATTTGAAAAAACTCACCAATTTCACTATAAAGACCTATAAAAAGTTCAAAGTTAAAAAACTCACCAATTTCAATATAAAGACCATTGAAAAGTCAAGTGAAAAAAAATCACCAATTTAACCTTAAAAACCATTACAAAAGTTGAAAGTTAAAAAACTAACGAATTTCATTATAAAACCAATAAAATAACTCCAATTTAAAAAACTCACGAATTTCACTATAAAAACTATAACAAAAGTTCAAAGTTAAAAAATTCCCCAATATCACTATATAAACCATTACAAAAGGTCCTAGTCAAAAAAACTCATCAATTTCTCCTTAAAAACCAATACCAAAGTTCAAAGTTAAAAAATTCACCAATTTCACTATAAAGACCATAAAAAAGTTCAAAGTTAAAAAAACTCCTCAATTTCACGATAAAAACCATTACAAGAGTTCCTAGTCAAAAGATCAACGATTTCACTATAAAAACCATAGCGAAAGTTCCAATTGAAAAAACTCACCAATTTCACTATAAACACCATAAAAAAGTTCAAAGTTAAAAAACTCCCAAATTTCACTATTAAACCAATTACGAAAGTTCTTATTCAAAAATTCAACAATTTCACTATCAAAACCATAACAAAAGTTCCATTTGAAAAAACTCACCAGTTTCAGTATAAAGACCATTTAAAAGTTCAAATTTTAAAAAACTCACAAGTTTCAGTATAAAGACCATAGGTAAAGTTGCAAGTGAAAAGAATCATCAATTTCACCCTAAGAACTACCAAAAATGTTGAAAGTTAAAAAAAAAACTCCGCAATTTCACTATAATACCATTACAAAAGTTCCTAGTAAAAAATTCAACAACTTCACTATAAAAACCATAACAAAAGTTCCATTTGAAAAAACTCACAAATTTCAATATAAAGACCATTACAAAAGTTCAAAGTTAAAAAAACTCACCAATTTCAATACAAAGACCATAAGAAAAGTTCCATGTGAAAAAAATTACTAATTTCACCATAAAAACCATTACTAAAATTCAAAGTTAAAAAAGTAACCAGTTTCACTATAAAATCCATAACAAAAATTCCAATTAAAAAAACTTTAGAATTTCACTATAAAGACCATAACAAAAGTTCAAGGTTAAAACATTTCCCAATATCACTATGTAAACCATTACCAAAGTTCCAAGTCAAAAAACTCAACAATTTCACCATAAAAACCAATACAAAAGTTCAAAGTTAAAAAATTCAACAATTTCAATATAAATACTATAAAAAGGTCCAAAGTTAAAAAAAAACTCCCCAATTTCACTATAAAAAAACTATTACAAAAGTTCCTAGTAAAAAATTCAACAATTTCACTATAAAAACCATAACAAAAGCTCCATTTGAAAAAACTCACCAATTTCACTATAAAGACCTATAAAAAGTTCAAAGTTAAAAAACTCACCAATTTCAACATAAAGACCATAAGAAAAGTCAAGTGAAAAAAATCACCAATTTAACCATAAAAACCATTACAAAACTTGAAAATTAAAAAACTAACGAATTTCATTATAAAACCAATAAAATAACTTCAATTTAAAAAACTCACGAATTTCACTATAAAGACCATAACAAAAGTTCAAAGTTAAAAAATTCCCCAATATCACTATATAAACCACTACAAAAGGTCCAAGTCAAAAAACTCATCAATTTATCCTTAAAAACCAATACCAAAGTTCAATGTTAAAAAATTCACCAATTTCACTATAAAGACCATAAAAAAGTTCAAAGTTAAAAAAACCCCTCAATTTCACGATAAAAACCATTACAAGAGTTCCTAGTCAAAAGATCAACGATTTCACTATAAAAACCATAGCGAAAGTTCCAATTGAAAAAACTCACCAATTTCACTATAAAGACCATTTAAAAGTTCAAATTTTAAAAAACTCACAAGTTTCAATATAAAGACCATAGGTAAAGTTCCAAGTGAAAAAATCATCTATTTCACCCTAAGAACTACCAAAAATGTTGAAAGTTAAAAAAAAAAACTCCGCAATTTCACTATAATACCATTACAAAAGTTCCTAGTAAAAAATTCAACAACTTCACTATAAAAACCATAACAAAAGTTCCATTTGAAAAAACTCACAAATTTCAATATAAGACCATTACAAAAGTTCAAAGTTAAAAAAACTCACCAATTTCAATACAAAGACCATAAGAAAAGTTCCTTGTGAAAAAAATCATAGATTTCACCATAAAAACCATTTCCAAAGGTCAAAGTTAAAAAAGTAACCAGTTTCACTATAAAATCCATAACAAAAATTCCAATTAAAAAAACTTTAGAATTTCACTATAAAGACCATAACTAAAGTTCAAGGTTAAAACATTTCCCAATATCACTATGTAAACCATTACCAAAGTTCCAAGTCAAAAAACTCATCAATTTCACCATAAAAACCAATACAAAAGTTCAAAGTTAAAAAATTCAACAATTTCAATATAAATACTATAAAAAGGTCCAAAGTTAAAAAAAAAACTTCCCAATTTCACTATAAAAACTATTACAAAAGTTCCTAGTAAAAAATTCAACAATTTCACTATAAAAACCATAACAAAAGCTCCATTTGAAAAAACTCACCAATTTCACTATAAAGACCTATAAAAAGTTCAAAGTTAAAAAACTCACCAATTTCAACATAAAGACCATAAGAAAAGTCAAGTGAAAAAAATCACCAATTTAACCATAAAAACCATTACAAAAGTTGAAAATTAAAAAACTAACGAATTTCATTATAAAACCAATAAAATAACTTCAATTTAAAAACTCACGAATTTCACTATAAAGACCATAACAAAAGTTCAAAGTTAAAAAATTCCCCAATATCACTATATAAACCACTACAAAAGGTCCAAGTCAAAAAACTCATCAATTTATCCTTAAAAACCAATACCAAAGTTCAAAGTTAAAAAATTCACCAATTTCACTATAAAGACCATAAAAAAGTTCAAAGTTAAAAAAACTCCTCAATTTCACGATAAAAACCATTACAAGAGTTCCTAGTCAAAAGATCAACGATTTCACTATAAAAACCATAGCGAAAGTTCCAATTGAAAAAACTCACCAATTTCACTATAAAGACCATAAAAAAGTTCAAAGTTAAAAAACTCCCAAATTTCACTATAAAAACAATTACGAAAGTTCTTATTCAAAAATTCAACAATTTCACTATCAAAACCATAACAAAAGTTCCATTTGAAAAAACTAATCAGTTTCAGTATAAAGACCATTTAAAAGTTCAAATTTTAAAAAACTCACAAGTTTCAATATAAAGACCATAGGTAAAGTTCCAAGTGAAAAAATCATCTATTTCACCCTAAGAACTACCAAAAATGTTGAAAGTTAAAAAAAAAAACTCCGCAATTTCACTATAATACCATTACAAAAGTTCCTAGTAAAAAATTCAACAACTTCACTATAAAAACCATAACAAAAGTTCCATTTGAAAAAACTCACAAATTTCAATATAAGACCATTACAAAAGTTCAAAGTTAAAAAAACTCACCAATTTCAATACAAAGACCATAAGAAAAGTTCCATGTGAAAAAAATTACTAATTTCACCATAAAAACCATTACTAAAGTTCAAAGTTAAAAAAGTAACCAGTTTCACTATAAAATCCATAACAAAAATTCCAATTAAAAAAACTTTAGAATTTCACTATAAAGACCATAACAAAAGTTCAAGGTTAAAACATTTCCCAATATCACTATGTAAACCATTACCAAAGTTCCAAGTCAAAAAACTCAACAATTTCACCATAAAAACCAATACAAAAGTTCAAAGTTAAAAAATTCAACAATTTCAATATAAATACTATAAAAAGGTCCAAAGTTAAAAAAAAAACTCCCCAATTTCACTATAAAAAACTATTACAAAAGTTCCTAGTAAAAAATTCAACAATTTCACTATAAAAACCATAACAAAAGCTCCATTTGAAAAAACTCACCAATTTCACTATAAAGACCTATAAAAAGTTCAAAGTTAAAAAACTCACCAATTTCAATATAAAGACCATTGAAAAGTCAAGTGAAAAAAAATCACCAATTTAACCTTAAAAACCATTACAAAAGTTGAAAGTTAAAAAACTAACGAATTTCATTATAAAACCAATAAAATAACTCCAATTTAAAAAACTCACGAATTTCACTATAAAAACTATAACAAAAGTTCAAAGTTAAAAAATTCCCCAATATCACTATATAAACCATTACAAAAGGTCCTAGTCAAAAAAACTCATCAATTTCTCCTTAAAAACCAATACCAAAGTTCAAAGTTAAAAAATTCACCAATTTCACTATAAAGACCATAAAAAAGTTCAAAGTTAAAAAAACTCCTCAATTTCACGATAAAAACCATTACAAGAGTTCCTAGTCAAAAGATCAACGATTTCACTATAAAAACCATAGCGAAAGTTCCAATTGAAAAAACTCACCAATTTCACTATAAAGACCATAAAAAAGTTCAAAGTTAAAAAACTCCCAAATTTCACTATTAAACCAATTACGAAAGTTCTTATTCAAAAATTCAACAATTTCACTATCAAAACCATAACAAAAGTTCCATTTGAAAAAACTCACCAGTTTCAGTATAAAGACCATTTAAAAGTTCAAATTTTAAAAAACTCACAAGTTTCAGTATAAAGACCATAGGTAAAGTTGCAAGTGAAAAGAATCATCAATTTCACCCTAAGAACTACCAAAAATGTTGAAAGTTAAAAAAAAAACTCCGCAATTTCACTATAATACCATTACAAAAGTTCCTAGTAAAAAATTCAACAACTTCACTATAAAAACCATAACAAAAGTTCCATTTGAAAAAACTCACAAATTTCAATATAAAGACCATTACAAAAGTTCAAAGTTAAAAAAACTCACCAATTTCAATACAAAGACCATAAGAAAAGTTCCATGTGAAAAAAATTACTAATTTCACCATAAAAACCATTACTAAAGTTCAAAGTTAAAAAAGTAACCAGTTTCACTATAAAATCCATAACAAAAATTCCAATTAAAAAAACTTTAGAATTTCACTATAAAGACCATAACAAAAGTTCAAGGTTAAAACATTTCCCAATATCACTATGTAAACCATTACCAAAGTTCCAAGTCAAAAAACTCAACAATTTCACCATAAAAACCAATACAAAAGTTCAAAGTTAAAAAATTCAACAATTTCAATATAAATACTATAAAAAGGTCCAAAGTTAAAAAAAAAAACTCCCCAATTTCACTATAAAAAAACTATTACAAAAGTTCCTAGTAAAAAATTCAACAATTTCACTATAAAAACCATAACAAAAGCTCCATTTGAAAAAACTCACCAATTTCACTATAAAGACCTATAAAAAGTTCAAAGTTAAAAAACTCACCAATTTCAACATAAAGACCATAAGAAAAGTCAAGTGAAAAAAATCACCAATTTAACCATAAAAACCATTACAAAACTTGAAAATTAAAAAACTAACGAATTTCATTATAAAACCAATAAAATAACTTCAATTTAAAAAACTCACGAATTTCACTATAAAGACCATAACAAAAGTTCAAAGTTAAAAAATTCCCCAATATCACTATATAAACCACTACAAAAGGTCCAAGTCAAAAAACTCATCAATTTATCCTTAAAAACCAATACCAAAGTTCAATGTTAAAAAATTCACCAATTTCACTATAAAGACCATAAAAAAGTTCAAAGTTAAAAAAACTCCTCAATTTCACGATAAAAACCATTACAAGAGTTCCTAGTCAAAAGATCAACGATTTCACTATAAAAACCATAGCGAAAGTTCCAATTGAAAAAACTCACCAATTTCACTATAGAGACCATAAAAAAGTTCAAAGTTAAAAAACTCCCAAATTTCACTATAAAAACAATTACGAAAGTTCTTATTCAAAAATTCAACAATTTCACTATCAAAACCATAACAAAAGTTCCATTTGAAAAAACTCATCAGTTTCAGTATAAAGACCATTTAAAAGTTCAAATTTTAAAAAACTCACAAGTTTCAATATAAAGACCATAGGTAAAGTTCCAAGTGAAAAAATCATCTATTTCACCCTAAGAACTACCAAAAATGTTGAAAGTTAAAAAAAAAACTCCGCAATTTCACTATAATACCATTACAAAAGTTCCTAGTAAAAAATTCAACAACTTCACTATAAAAACCATAACAAAAGTTCCATTTGAAAAAACTCACAAATTTCAATATAAGACCATTACAAATGTTCAAAGTTAAAAAAACTCACCAATTTCAATACAAAGACCATAAGAAAAGTTCCTTGTGAAAAAAATCATAGATTTCACCATAAAAACCATTACTAAAGTTCAAAGTTAAAAAAGTAACCAGTTTCACTATAAAATCCATAACAAAAATTCCAATTAAAAAAACTTTAGAATTTCACTATAAAGACCATAACTAAAGTTCAAGGTTAAAACATTTCCCAATATCACTATGTAAACCATTACCAAAGTTCCAAGTCAAAAAACTCATCAATTTCACCATAAAAACCAATACAAAAGTTCAAAGTTAAAAAATTCAACAATTTCAATATAAATACTATAAAAAGGTCCAAAGTTAAAAAAAAAACTCCCCAATTTCACTATAAAAAACTATTACAAAAGTTCCTAGTAAAAAATTCAATAATTTCACTATAAAAACCATAACAAAAGCTCCATTTGAAAAAACTCACCAATTTCACTATAAAGACCTATAAAAAGTTCAAAGTTAAAAAACTCACCAATTTCAACATAAAGACCATAAGAAAAGTCAAGTGAAAAAAATCACCAATTTAACCATAAAAACCATTACAAAACTTGAAAATTAAAAAACTAACGAATTTCATTATAAAACCAATAAAATAACTTCAATTTAAAAACTCACGAATTTCACTATAAAGACCATAACAAAAGTTCAAAGTTAAAAAATTCCCCAAAATCACTATATAAACCACTACAAAATGTCCAAGTCAAAAAACTCATCAATTTATCCTTAAAAACCAATACCAAAGTTCAAAGTTAAAAAATTCACCAATTTCACTATAAAGACCATAAAAAAGTACAAAGTTAAAAAAACTCCTCAATTTCACGATAAAAACCATTACAAGAGTTCCTAGTCAAAAGATCAACGATTTCACTATAAAAACCATAGCGAAAGTTCCAATTGAAAAAACTCACCAATTTCACTATAAAGACCATAAAAAAGTTCAAAGTTAAAAAACTCCCAAATTTCACTATAAAAACAATTACGAAAGTTCTTATTCAAAAATTCAACAATTTCACTATCAAAACCATAACAAAAGTTCCATTTGAAAAAACTAATCAGTTTCAGTATAAAGACCATTTAAAAGTTCAAATTTTAAAAAACTCACAAGTTTCAATATAAAGACCATAGGTAAAGTTCCAAGTGAAAAAATCATCTATTTCACCCTAAGAACTACCAAAAATGTTGAAAGTTAAAAAAAAAAACTCCGCAATTTCACTATAATACCATTACAAAAGTTCCTAGTAAAAAATTCAACAACTTCACTATAAAAACCATAACAAAAGTTCCATTTGAAAAAACTCACAAATTTCAATATAAGACCATTACAAAAGTTCAAAGTTAAAAAAACTCACCAATTTCAATACAAAGACCATAAGAAAAGTTCCTTGTGAAAAAAATTACTAATTTAACCATAAAAACCATTACTAAAGTTCAAAGTTAAAAAAGTAACCAGTTTCACTATAAAATCCATAACAAAAATTCCAATTAAAAAAACTTTAGAATTTCACTATAAAGACCATAACAAAAGTTCAAGGTTAAAACATTTCCCAATATCACTATGTAAACCATTACCAAAGTTCCAAGTCAAAAAACTCATCAATTTCACCATAAAAACCAATACAAAAGTTCAAAGTTAAAAAATTCAACAATTTCAATATAAATACTATAAAAAGGTCCAAAGTTAAAAAAAAAAACTCCCCAATTTCACTATAAAAACCATTACAAAAGTTCCTAGTAAAAAATTCAACAATTTCACTATAAAAACCATAACAAAAGCTCCATTTGAAAAAACACACAAATTTCACTATAAAGACCTATAAAAAGTTCAAAGTTAAAAAACTCTCCAATTTCAATATAAAGACCATTGAAAAGTCAAGTGAAAAAAAATCACCAATTTAACCTTAAAAACCATTACAAAAGTTGAAACTTAAAAAACTAACGAATTTCATTATAAAACCAATAAAATAACTCCAATTTAAAAAACTCACGAATTTCACTATAAAAACCATAACAAAAGATCAAAGTTAAAAAATTCCCCAATATCACTATATAAACCATTACAAAAGGTCCAAGTCAAAAAAACTCATCAATTTCTCCTTAAAAACCAATACCAAAGTTCAAAGTTAAAAAATTCACCACTTTCACTATAAAGACCATAAAAAAGTTCAAAGTTAAAAAAACTCCTCAATTTCACGATAAAAACCATTACAAGAGTTCCTAGTCAAAAGATCAACGATTTCACTATAAAAACCATAGCGAAAGTTCCAATTGAAAAAACTCACCAATTTCACTATAAAGACCATAAAAAAGTTCAAAGTTAAAAAACTCCCAAATTTCACTATAAAAACAATTACGAAATTTCTTATTCAAAAATTCAACAATTTCACTATCAAAACCATAACAAAAGTTCCATTTGAAAAAACTAATCAGTTTCAGTATAAAGACCATTTAAAAGTTCAAATTTTAAAAAAACTCACAAGTTTCAGTATAAAGACCATAGGTAATGTTGCAAGTGAAAAGAATCATCAATTTCACCCTAAGAACTACCAAAAATGTTGAAAGTTAAAAAAAAAACTCCGCAATTTCACTATAATACCATTACAAAAGTTCCTAGTAAAAAATTCAACAACTTCACTATAAAAACCATAACAAAAGTTCCATTTGAAAAAACTCACAAATTTCAATATAAAGACCATTACAAAAGTTCAAAGTTAAAAAAACTCACCAATTTCAATACAAAGACCATAAGAAAAGTTCCATGTGAAAAAAATTACTAATTTCACCATAAAAACCATTACTAAAGTTAAAAGTTAAAAAAGTAACCAGTTTCACTATAAAATCCATAACAAAAATTCCAATTAAAAAAACTTTAGAATTTCACTATAAAGACCATAACCAAAGTTCAAGGTTAAAACATTTCCCAATATCACTATGTAAACCATTACCAAAGTTCCAAGTCAAAAAACTCATCAATTTCACCATAAAAACCAATACAAAAGTTCACAGTTAAAAAATTCAACAATTTCAATATAAATACTATAAAAAGGTCCAAAGTTAAAAAAAAAAACTCCCCAATTTCACTATAAAAAACCATTACAAAAGTTCCTAGTAAAAAATTCAACAATTTCACTATAAAAACCATAACAAAAGCTCCATTTGAAAAAACTCACCAATTTCACAATAAAGACCTATAAAAAGTTCAAAGTTAAAAAACTCACCAATTTCAATATAAAGACCATAAGAAAAGTCAAGTGAAAAAAAATCACCAATTTAAACATAAAAACCATTACAAAAGTTGAAAGTTAAAAAACTAACGAGTTTCATTATAAAAACCATAAAATAACTCCAATTTAAAAAACTCACGAATTTCACTATAAAGACCATAATAAAAGTTCGAAGATTAAAAATTCACCAAAATCACTATATAAACCATTACAAAAGGTCCAAGTCAAAAAACTCATCAATTTCTCCTTAAAAACCAATACCAAAGTTCATAGTTAAAAAATTCACCAATTTCACTATAAAGACCATAAAAAAGTTTAAAGTTAAAAAAACTCCTCAATTTCACGATAAAAACCATTACAAGAGTTCCTAGTCAAAAGATCAACGATTTCACTATTAAAACCATAACGAAAGCTCCAATTGAAAAAACTCACCAATTTCACTATAAAGACCATAAAAAAGTTCAAAGTTTAAAAACTCCCAAATTTCACTATAAAAACAATTACGAAAGTTCTTATTAAAAAATTCAACAATTTCACTTTCAAAACCATAACAAAATTTCCGTTTGAAAAAACTCACCAGTTTCAGTATAAAGACCATTTAAAAGTTCAAATTTTAAAAAACTCACAAGTTTCAATATAAAGACCATAGGTAAAGTTGCAAGTGAAAAGAATCAACAATTTCACCCTAAAAACTACCAAAAATGTTGAAAGTTAAAAAAAACTCCGCAATTTCACTATAATACCATTACAAAAGTTCCTAGTAAAAAATTTGACAACTTCACTATAAAAACCATAACAAAAGTTCCATTTGAAAAAACTCACAAATTTCAATATAAAGACCATTACAAAAGTTCAAAGTTAAAAAAACTCACCAATTTCAATACAAAGACCATAAGAAAAGTTCCATGTGAAAAAAATTACTAATTTCACCATAAAAACCATTACTAAAGTTAAAAGTTAAAAAAGTAACCAGTTTCACTATAAAATCCATAACAAAAATTCCAATTAAAAAAACTTTAGAATTTCACTATAAAGACCATAACCAAAGTTCAAGGTTAAAACATTTCCCAATATCACTATGTAAACCATTACCAAAGTTCCAAGTCAAAAAACTCATCAATTTCACCATAAAAACCAATACAAAAGTTCACAGTTAAAAAATTCAACAATTTCAATATAAATACTATAAAAAGGTCCAAAGTTAAAAAAAAAACTCCCCAATTTCACTATAAAAAACCATTACAAAAGTTCCTAGTAAAAAATTCAACAATTTCACTATAAAAACCATAACAAAAGCTCCATTTGAAAAAACTCACCAATTTCACAATAAAGACCTATAAAAAGTTCAAAGTTAAAAAACTCACCAATTTCAATATAAAGACCATAAGAAAAGTCAAGTGAAAAAAAATCACCAATTTAAACATAAAAACCATTACAAAAGTTGAAAGTTAAAAAACTAACGAGTTTCATTATAAAAACCATAAAATAACTCCAATTTAAAAAACTCACGAATTTCACTATAAAGACCATAATAAAAGTTCGAAGATTAAAAATTCACCAAAATCACTATATAAACCATTACAAAAGGTCCAAGTCAAAAAACTCATCAATTTCTCCTTAAAAACCAATACCAAAGTTCATAGTTAAAAAATTCACCAATTTCACTATAAAGACCATAAAAAAGTTTAAAGTTAAAAAAACTCCTCAATTTCACGATAAAAACCATTACAAGAGTTCCTAGTCAAAAGATCAACGATTTCACTATTAAAACCATAACGAAAGCTCCAATTGAAAAAACTCACCAATTTCACTATAAAGACCATAAAAAAGTTCAAAGTTTAAAAACTCCCAAATTTCACTATAAAAACAATTACGAAAGTTCTTATTAAAAAATTCAACAATTTCACTATCAAAACCATAACAAAATTTCCGTTTGAAAAAACTCACCAGTTTCAGTATAAAGACCATTTAAAAGTTCAAATTTTAAAAAACTCACAAGTTTCAATATAAAGACCATAGGTAAAGTTGCAAGTGAAAAGAATCAACAATTTCACCCTAAAAACTACCAAAAATGTTGAAAGTTAAAAAAAACTCCGCAATTTCACTATAATACCATTACAAAAGTTCCTAGTAAAAAATTTGACAACTTCACTATAAAAACCATAACAAAAGTTCCATTTGAAAAAACTCACAAATTTCAATATAAAGACCATTACAAAAGTTCAAAGTTAAAAAAACTCACCAATTTCAATACAAAGACCATAAGAAAAGTTCCATGTGAAAAAAATCACAAATTTCACCATAAAAACCATTACTAAAGTTCAAAGTTAAAAAAGTAACCAGTTTCACTATAAAATCCATAACAAAAATTCCAATTAAAAAAACTTTAGAATTTCACTATAAAGACCATAACAAAAGTTGAAGGTTAAAACATTTCCCAATATCACTATGTAACCATTACCAAAGTTCCAAGTCAAAAAACTCATCAATTTCACCATAAAAACCAATACAAAAGTTCACAGTTAAAAAATTCAACAATTTCAATATAAATACTATAAAAAGGTCCAAAGTTAAAAAAAAAACTCATCAATTTCACTATAAAAAACCATTACAAAAGTTCCTAGTAAAAAATTCAACAATTTCACTATAAAAACCATAACAAAAGCTCCATTTGAAAAAACTCACCAATTTCACTATAAAGACCTATAAAAAGTTCAAAGTCAAAAAACTCACCAATTTCAATATCCATAAGAAAAGTCAAGTGAAAAAAAATCACCAATTTAACCATAAAAACCGTTACAAAAGTTAAAAGTTAAAAAACTAACGAGTTTCATTATAAAACCAATAAAATTACTCCAATTTAAAAAACTCACGAATTTCACTACAAAGACCATAACAAAAGTTCGAAGTTAAAAAATTCACCAAAATCACTATATAAACCATTACAAAAGGTCCAAGTCAAAAAACTCATCAATTTCTCCTTAAAAACCAGTACCAAAGTTCATAGTTAAAAAATTCACCAATTTCACTATAAAGACCATAAAAAAGTTTAAAGTTAAAAAAACTCCTCAATTTCACGATAAAAACCATTACAAGAGTTCCTAGTCAAAAGATCAACGATTTCACTATAAAAACCATAGCGAAAGTTCCAATTGAAAAAACTCACCAATTTCACTATAAAGACCATAAAAAAGTTCAAAGTTAAAAAACTCCCAAATTTCACTATAAAAACAATTACGAAAGTTCTTATTCAAAAATTCAACAATTTCACTATCAAAACCATAACAAAAGTTCCATTTGAAAAAACTCACCAGTTTCAGTATAAAGACCATTTAAAAGTTCAAATTTTAAAAAACTCACAAGTTTCAGTATAAAGACCATAGGTAAAGTTGCAAGTGAAAAGAATTATCAATTTCACCCTAAGAACTACCAAAAATGTTGAAAGTAAAAAAAAAAACTCCGCAATTTCACTATAATACCATTACAAAAGTTCCTAGTAAAAAATTCAACAACTTCACTATAAAAACCATAACAAAAGTTCCATTTGAAAAAACTCACAAATTTCAATATAAAGACCATTACAAAAGTTCAAAGTTAAAAAAACTCACCAATTTCAATACAAAGACCATAAGAAAAGTTCCATGTGAAAAAAATCACAGATTTCACCATAAAAACCATTACTAAAGTTCAAAGTTAAAAAAGTAACCAGTTTCACTATGAAATCCATAACAAAAATTCCAATTAAAAAAACTTTAGAATTTCACTATAAAGACCATAACTAAAGTTCAAGGTTAAAACATTTCCCAATATCACTATGTAAACCATTACCAAAGTTCCAAGTCAAAAAACTCATCAATTTCACCATAAAAACCAATACAAAAGTTCAAAGTTAAAAAATTCAACAATTTCAATATAAATACTATAAAAAGGTCCAAAGTTAAAAAAAAAACTCCCCAATTTCACTATAAAAAACTATTACAAAAGTTCCTAGTAAAAAATTCAACAATTTCACTATAAAAACCATAACAAAAGCTCCATTTGAAAAAACTCACCAATTTCACTATAAAGACCTATACAAAGTTCAAAGTTAAAAAACTCACCAATTTCAACATAAAGACCATAAGAAAAATCAAGTGAAAAAAATCACCAATTTAACCATAAAAACCATTACAAAAGTTGAAAATTAAAAAACTAACGAATTTCATTATAAAACCAATAAAATAACTTCAATTTAAAAAACTCACGAATTTCACTATAAAGACCATAACAAAACTTCAAAGTTAAAAAATTCCCCAATATCACTATATAAACCACTACAAAAGGTCCAAGTCAAAAAACTCATCAATTTATCCTTAAAAACCAATATCAAAGTTCAAAGTTAAAAAATTCACCAATTTCACTATAAAGACCATAAAAAAGTTCAAAGTTAAAAAAAACTCCTCAATTTCACGATAAAAACCATTACAAGAGTTCCTAGTCAAAAGATCAACGATTTCACTATAAAAACCATAGCGAAAGTTCCAATTGAAAAAACTCACCAATTTCACTATAAAGACCATAAAAAAGTTCAAAGTTAAAAAACTCCCAAATTTCACTATAAAAACAATTACGAAAGTTCTTATTCAAAAATTCAACAATTTCACTATCAAAACCATAACAAAAGTTCCATTTGAAAAAACTCACCAGTTTCAGTATAAAGACCATTTAAAAGTTCAAATTTTAAAAAACTCACAAGTTTCAATATAAAGACCATAGGTAAAGTTCCAAGTGAAAAAATCATCTATTTCACCCTAAGAACTACCAAAAATGTTGAAAGTTAAAAAAAAAAAACTCCGCAATTTCACTATAATACCATTACAAAAGTTCCTAGTAAAAAATTCAACAACTTCACTATAAAAACCATAACAAAAGTTCCATTTGAAAAAACTCACAAATTTCAATATAAAGACAATTACAAAAGTTCAAAGTTTAAAAAACTCACCAATTTCAATACAAAAACCATAAGAAAAGTTCCATGTGAAAAAAATTACGAATTTCACCATAAAAACCATTACTAAAG
Organism: Lathyrus sativus; assembly: GCA_963859935.3. NCBI lineage: Eukaryota > Viridiplantae > Streptophyta > Magnoliopsida > Fabales > Fabaceae > Lathyrus > Lathyrus sativus. Next base: position 221,605,262 of record OZ012737.1, on the reverse strand, counting down.
TTAAAAGTTAAAAAAGTAACCAGTTTCACTATAAAATCCATAACAAAAATTCCAATTAAAAAAACTTTAGAATTTCACTATAAAGACCATAACCAAAGTTCAAGGTTAAAACATTTCCCAATATCACTATGTAAACCATTACCAAAGTTCCAAGTCAAAAAACTCATCAATTTCACCATAAAAACCAATACAAAAGTTCACAGTTAAAAAATTCATAAATTTCAATATAAATACTATAAAAAGGTCCAAAGTTAAAAAAAAAAACTCCCCAATTTCACTATAAAAAACCATTACAAAAGTTCCTAGTAAAAAATTGAACAATTTCACTATAAAAACCATAACAAAAGCTCCATTTGAAAAAACTCACCAATTTCACAATAAAGACCTATAAAAAGTTCAAAGTTAAAAAACTCACCAATTTCAATATAAAGACCATAAGAAAAGTCAAGTGAAAAAAAATCACCAATTTAACCATAAAAACCATTACAAAAGTTGAAAGTTAAAAAACTAACGAGTTTCATTATAAAAACCATAAAATAACTCCAATTTAAAAAACTCACGAATTTCACTATAAAGACCATAACAAAAGTTCGAAGTTTAAAAATTCACCAAAATCACTATATAAACCATTACAAAAGGTCCAAGTCAAAAAACTCATCAATTTCTCCTTAAAAACCAATACCAAAGTTCATAGTTAAAAAATTCACCAATTTCACTATAAAGACCATAAAAAAGTTTAAAGTTAAAAAAACTCCTCAATTTCACGATAAAAACCATTACAAGAGTTCCTAGTCAAAAGATCAACGATTTCACTATAAAAACCATAACGAAAGCTCCAATTGAAAAAACTCACCAATTTCAATATAAAGACAATAAAAAAGTTCAAAGTTTAAAAACTCCCAAATTTCACTATAAAAACAATTACGAAAGTTCTTATTCAAAAATTCAACAATTTCACTATCAAAACCATAACAAAATTTCCATTTGAAAAAACTCACCAGTTTCAGTATAAAGACCATTTAAAAGTTCAAATTTTAAAAAACTGACAAGTTTCAATATAAAGACCATAGGTAAAGTTCCAAGTGAAAAGAATCATCAATTTCACCCTAAAAACAACCAAAAATGTTGAAAGTTAAAAAAAAAACTCCGCAATTTCACTATAATACCATTACAAAAGTTCCTAGTAAAAAATTCAACGACTTCACCATAAAAACCATAACAAAAGTTCCATTTGAAAAAACTCACAAATTTCAATATAAAGACAATTACAAAAGTTCAAAGTTAAAAAAACTCACCAATTTCAATATAAAGACCATAAGAAAAGTTCCATGTGAAAAAAATTACGAATTTCACCATAAAAACCATTACTAAAGTTAAAAGTTAAAAAAGTAACCAGTTTCACTATAAAATCCATAACAAAAATTCCAATTAAAAAAACTTTATAATTTCACTATAAAGACCATAACCAAAGTTCAAGGTTAAAACATTTCCCAATATCACTATGTAAACCATTACCAAAGTTCCAAGTCAAAAAACTCATCAATTTCACCATAAAAACCAATACAAAAGTTCACAGTTAAAAAATTCAACAATTTCAATATAAATACTATAAAAAGGTCCAAAGTTAAAAAAAAAACTCCCCAATTTCACTATAAAAAACCATTACAAAAGTTCCTAGTAAAAAATTCAACAATTTCACTATAAAAACCATAACAAAAGCTCCATTTGAAAAAACTCACCAATTTCACAATAAAGACCTATAAAAAGTTCAAAGTTAAAAAACTCACCAATTTCAATATAAAGACCATAAGAAAAGTCAAGTGAAAAAAAATCACCAATTTAACCATAAAAACCATTACAAAAGTTGAAAGTTAAAAAACTAACGAGTTTCATTATAAAAACCATAAAATAACTCCAATTTAAAAAACTCACGAATTTCACTATAAAGACCATAACAAAAGTTCGAAGTTTAAAAATTCACCAAAATCACTATATAAACCATTACAAAAGGTCCAAGTCAAAAAACTCATCAATTTCTCCTTAAAAACCAATACCAAAGTTCATAGTTAAAAAATTCACCAATTTCACTATAAAGACCATAAAAAAGTTCAAAGTTAAAAAAACTCCTCAATTTCACGATAAAAACCATTACAAGAGTTCCTAGTCAAAAGATCAACGATTTCACTATAAAAACCATAGCGAAAGCTCCAATTGAAAAAACTCACCAATTTCACTATAAAGACCATAAAAAAGTTCAAAGTTTAAAAACTCCCAAATTTCACTATAAAAACAATTACGAAAGTTCTTATTCAAAAATTCAACAATTTCACTATCAAAACCATAACAAAATTTCCATTTGAAAAAACTCACCAGTTTCAGTATAAAGACCATTTAAAAGTTCAAATTTTAAAAAACTGACAAGTTTCAATATAAAGACCATAGGTAAAGTTCCAAGTGAAAAGAATCATCAATTTCACCCTAAAAACAACCAAAAATGTTGAAAGTTAAAAAAAAAAACTCCGCAATTTCACTATAATACCATTACAAAAGTTCCTAGTAAAAAATTCAACGACTTCACCATAAAAACCATAACAAAAGTTCCATTTGAAAAAACTCACAAATTTCAATATAAAGACAATTACAAAAGTTCAAAGTTAAAAAAACTCACCAATTTCAATATAAAGACCATAAGAAAAGTTCCATGTGAAAAAAATTACGAATTTCACCATAAAAACCATTACTAAAGTTAAAAGTTAAAAAAGTAACCAGTTTCACTATAAAATCCATAACAAAAATTCCAATTAAAAAAACTTTATAATTTCACTATAAAGACCATAACCAAAGTTCAAGGTTAAAACATTTCCCAATATCACTATGTAAACCATTACCAAAGTTCCAAGTCAAAAAACTCATCAATTTCACCATAAAAACCAATACAAAAGTTCACAGTTAAAAAATTCAACAATTTCAATATAAATACTATAAAAAGGTCCAAAGTTAAAAAAAAAACTCCCCAATTTCACTATAAAAAACCATTACAAAAGTTCCTAGTAAAAAATTCAACAATTTCACTATAAAAACCATAACAAAAGCTCCATTTGAAAAAACTCACCAATTTCACAATAAAGACCTATAAAAAGTTCAAAGTTAAAAAACTCACCAATTTCAATATAAAGACCATAAGAAAAGTCAAGTGAAAAAAAATCACCAATTTAACCATAAAAACCATTACAAAAGTTGAAAGTTAAAAAACTAACGAGTTTCATTATAAAAACCATAAAATAACTCCAATTTAAAAAACTCACGAATTTCACTATAAAGACCATAACAAAAGTTCGAAGTTTAAAAATTCACCAAAATCACTATATAAACCATTACAAAAGGTCCAAGTCAAAAAACTCATCAATTTCTCCTTAAAAACCAATACCAAAGTTCATAGTTAAAAAATTCACCAATTTCACTATAAAGACCATAAAAAAGTTCAAAGTTAAAAAAACTCCTCAATTTCACGATAAAAACCATTACAAGAGTTCCTAGTCAAAAGATCAACGATTTCACTATAAAAACCATAGCGAAAGCTCCAATTGAAAAAACTCACCAATTTCACTATAAAGACCATAAAAAAGTTCAAAGTTTAAAAACTCCCAAATTTCACTATAAAAACAATTACGAAAGTTCTTATTCAAAAATTCAACAATTTCACTATCAAAACCATAACAAAATTTCCATTTGAAAAAACTCACCAGTTTCAGTATAAAGACCATTTAAAAGTTCAAATTTTAAAAAACTGACAAGTTTCAATATAAAGACCATAGGTAAAGTTCCAAGTGAAAAGAATCATCAATTTCACCCTAAAAACAACCAAAAATGTTGAAAGTTAAAAAAAAAAACTCCGCAATTTCACTATAATACCATTACAAAAGTTCCTAGTAAAAAATTCAACGACTTCACCATAAAAACCATAACAAAAGTTCCATTTGAAAAAGCACACAAATTTTAATATAAAGACCATTACAAAAGTTCAAAGTTAAAAAAACTCACCAATTTCAATACAAAGACCATAAGAAAAGTTGCATGTGAAAAAAATCACAAATTTCACCATAAAAACCATTACTAAAGTTCAAAGTTAAAAAAGTAACCAGTTTCACTATAAATAAAATCCATAACAAAAATTCCAATTAAAAAAACTTTAGAATTTCACTATAAAGACCATAACCAAAGTTCAAGGTTAAAACATTTCCGAATATCACTATGTAAACCATTACCAAAGTTCCAAGTCAAAAAACTCATCAATTTCACCATTAAAACCAATACAAAAGTACACATTTAAAAAATTCAACAATTTCAATATAAATACTATAAAAAGGTCCAAAGTTAAAAAAAACTCCCCAATTTCACTATAAAAAACCATTACAAAAGTTCCTAGTAAAAAAATCAACAATTTCACTATAAAAACCATAACAAAAGCTCCATTTGAAAAAACTCACCAATTTCACAATAAAGACCTATAAAACGTTCAAAGTTTAAAAACTCACCAATTTCAATATAAAGACCATAAGAAAAGTCAAGTGAAAAAAAATCACCAATTTAACCATAAAAACCATTACAAAAGTTGAAAGTTAAAAAAACTCACGAGTTTTACTATAAAAACCATAAAATAACTCCAATTTAAAAAACTCACGAATTTCTCTATAAAGACCATAACAAAAGTTCGAAGTTAAAAAATTCACCAAAATCACTATATAAACAATTACAAAAGGTCCAAGTCAAAAAACTCATCAATTTCTCCTTAAAAACCAATACCAAAGTTCAAAGTTAAAAAATTCACCAATTTCACTATAAAGACCATAAAAAAGTTCAAAGTTAAAAAAACTCCTCAATTTCACGATAAAAACCATTACAAGAGTTCCTAGTTAAAAGATCAACGATTTCACTATAAAAACCATAACGAAAGCTCCAATTGAAAAAACTCACCAATTTCACTATAAAGACCATAAAAAAGTTCAAAGTTAAAAAACTCCCAAATTTCGCTATAAAAACAATTACGAAAGTTCTTATTCAAAAATTAAACAATTTCACTATAAAAACCATAACAAAAGTTCCATTTGAAAAAACTCATCAGTTTCAGTATAAAGACCATTTAAAAGTTCAAATTTTAAAAAACTCACAAGTTTCAATATAAATACCATAGGTAAAGTTCCAAGTGAAAAGAATCATCAATTTCACCCTAAAAACAACCAAAAATGTTGAAAGTTAAAAAAAAAAACTCCGCAATTTCACTATAATACCATTACAAAAGTTCCTAGTAAAAAATTCAACGACTTCACTATAAAAACCATAACAAAAGTTCCATTTGAAAAAACTCACAAATTTCAATATAAAGACCATTACAAAAGTTCAAAGTTAAAAAAACTCACCAATTTCAATACAAAGACCATAAGAAAAGTTCCATGTAAAAAAAATTACAAATTTCACCATAAAAACCATTACTAAAGTCCAAAGTTAAAAAAGTAACCAGTTTCACTATAAAATCCATAACAAAAATTCCAATTAAAAAAAGTTTAGAATTTCACTATAAAGACCATAACAAAAGTTGAAGGTTAAAACATTTCCCAATATCACTATGTAAACCATTACCAAAGTTCCAAGTCAAAAAACTCATCAATTTCACCATAAAAACCAATACAAAAGTTCACAGTTAAAAAATTCAACAATTTCAATATAAATACTATAAAAAGGTCCAAAGTTAAAAAAAAACTCCCTAATTTCACTATAAAAAACCATTACAAAAGTTCCTAGTAAAAAATTCAACAATTTCACTATAAAAACCATAACAAAAGCTCCATTTGAAAAAACTCACCAATTTCACAATAAAGACCTATAAAAAGTTCAAAGTTAAAAAACTCACCAATTTCAATATAAAGACCATAAGAAAAGTCAAGTGAAAAAAAATCACCAATTTAACCATAAAAACCATTACAAAAGTTGAAAGTTAAAAAACTAACGAGTTTCATTATAAAACCAATAAAATTACTCCAATTTAAAAAACTCACGAATTTCACTATAAAGACCATAACAAAAGTTCGAAGTTAAAAAATTCACCAAAATCACTATATAAACCATTACAAAAGGTCCAAGTCAAAAAACTCATCAATTTCTCCTTAAAAACCAGTACCAAAGTTCATAGTTAAAAAATTCACCAATTTCACTATAAAGACCATAAAAAATTTTAAAGTTAAAAAAACTCCTCAATTTCACGATAAAAACCATTACAAGAGTTCCTAGTCAAAAGATCAACGATTTCACTATAAAAACCATAGCGAAAGTTCCAATTGAAAAAACTCACCAATTTCACTATAAAGACCATAAAAAAGTTCAAAGTTAAAAAACTCCCAAATTTCACTATAAAAACAATTACGAAAGTTCTTATTCAAAAATTCAACAATTTCACCATCAAAACCATAACAAAAGTTCCATTTGAAAAAACTCATCAGTTTCAGTATAAAGACCATTTAAAAGTTCAAATTTTAAAAAACTCACAAGTTTCAGTATAAAGACCATAGGTAAAGTTCCAAGTGAAAAGAATCATCAATTTCACCCTAAAAACATCCAAAAATGTTGAAAGTTAAAAAAAAACTCCGCAATTTCACTATAATACCATTACAAAAGTTCCTAGTAAAAAATTCAACGACTTCACTATAAAAACCATAACAAAAGTTCCATTTGAAAAACTCACAAATTTCAATATAAAGACCATTACAAAAGTTCAAAGTTAAAAAAACTCACCAATTTCAATACAAAGACCATAAGAAAAGTTCCATGTGAAAAAAATCACAAATTTCACCATAAAAAGCATTACTAAAGTTCAAAGTTAAAAAAGTAACCAGTTTCACTATAAAATCCATAACAAAAATTCCAATTAAAAAAACTTTAGAATTTTACTATAAAGACCATAACAAAAGTTGAATGTTAAAACATTTCCCAATATCACTATGTAAACCATTACCAAAGTTCCAAGTCAAAAAACAAATCAATTTCACCATAAAAACCAATACAAAAGTTCACAGTTAAAAAATTCAACAATTTCAATATAAATACTATAAAAAGGTCCAAAGTTAAAAAAAAACTCCTCAATTTCACTATAAAAAACCATTACAAAAGTACCTAGTAAAAAATTCAACAATTTCACTATAAAAACCATAACAAAAGCTCCATTTGAAAAAACTCACCAATTTCACTATAAAGACCTATAAAAAGTTCAAAGTCAAAAAACTCACCAATTTCAATATCCATAAGAAAAGTCAAGTGAAAAAAAATCACCAATTTAACCATAAAAACCATTACAAAAGTTGAAAGTTAAAAAAACTCACGAGTTTCACTATAAAAACCATAAAATAACTCCAATTTAAAAAACTCACGAATTTCACTATAAAGACCATATCAAAAGTTCGAAGTTAAAAAATTCACCAAAATCACTATATAAACCATTACAAAAGGTCCAAGTCAAAAAACTCATCAATTTCTCCTTAAAAACCAATACCAAAGTTCAAAGTTAAAAAATTCACCAATTTCACTATAAAGACCATAAAAAAGTTTAAAGTTAAAAAAACTCCTCAATTTCACGATAAAAACCATTACAAGAGTTCCTAGTCAAAAGATCAACGATTTCACTATAAAAACCATAGCGAAAGTTCCAATTGAAAAAACTCACCAATTTCACTATAAAGACCATAAAAAAGTTCAAATTTAAAAAACTCCCAAATTTCACTATAAAAACAATTTCGAAAGTTCTTATTCAAAAATTCAACAATTTCACCATCAAAACCATAACAAAAGTTCCTTTTGAAAAAACTCATCAGTTTCAGTATAAAGACCATTTAAAAGTTCAAATTTTAAAAAACTCACAAGTTTCAGTATAAAGACCATAGGTAAAGTTCCAAGTGAAAAGAATCATCAATTTCACCCTAAAAACATCCAAAAATGTTGAAAGTTAAAAAAAAAAACTCCGCAATTTCACTATAATACCATTACAAAAGTTCCTAGTAAAAAATTCAACGACTTCACTATAAAAACCATAACAAAAGTTCCATTTGAAAAACTCACAAATTTCAATATAAAGACCATTACAAAAGTTCAAAGTTAAAAAAACTCACCAATTTCAATACAAAGACCATAAGAAAAGTTCCATGTGAAAAAAATCACAAATTTCACCATAAAAACCATTACTAAAGTTCAAAGTTAAAAAAGTAACCAGTTTCACTATAAAATCCATAACAAAAATTCCAATTAAAAAAACTTTAGAATTTCACTATAAAGACTATAACAAAAGTTGAAGGTTAAAACATTTCCCAATATCACTATGTAAACCATTACCAAAGTTCCAAGTCAAAAAACTCATCAATTTCACCATAAAAACCAATACAAAAGTTCACAGTTAAAAAATTCAACAATTTCAATATAAATACTATAAAAAGGTCCAAAGTTAAAAAAAAAAAAAACTCATCAATTTCATATAAAAAACCATTACAAAAGTTCCTAGTAAAAAATTCAACAATTTCACTATAAAAACCATAACAAAAGCTCCATTTGAAAAAACTCACCAATTTCACTATAAAGACCTATAAAAAGTTCAAAGTCAAAAAACTCACCAATTTCAATATCCATAAGAAAAGTCAAGTGAAAAAAAATCACCAATTTAACCATAAAAACCGTTACAAAAGTTAAAAGTTAAAAAACTAACGAGTTTCATTATAAAACCAATAAAATTACTCCAATTTAAAAAACTCACGAATTTCACTACAAAGACCATAACAAAAGTTCGAAGTTAAAAAATTCACCAAAATCACTATATAAACCATTACAAAAGGTCCAAGTCAAAAAACTCATCAATTTCTCCTTAAAAACCAGTACCAAAGTTCATAGTTAAAAAATTCACCAATTTCACTATAAAGACCATAAAAAAGTTTAAAGTTAAAAAAACTCCTCAATTTCACGATAAAAACCATTACAAGAGTTCCTAGTCAAAAGATCAACGATTTCACTATAAAAACCATAGCGAAAGTTCCAATTGAAAAAACTCACCAATTTCACTATAAAGACCATAAAAAAGTTCAAAGTTAAAAAACTCCCAAATTTCACTATAAAAACAATTTCGAAAGTTCTTATTCAAAAATTCAACAATTTCACCATCAAAACCATAACAAAAGTTCCTTTTGAAAAAACTCATCAGTTTCAGTATAAAGACCATTTAAAAGTTCAAATTTTAAAAAACTCACAAGTTTCAGTATAAAGACCATAGGTAAAGTTCCAAGTGAAAAGAATCATCAATTTCACCCTAAAAACATCCAAAAATGTTGAAAGTTAAAAAAAAAAAACTCCGCAATTTCACTATAATACCATTACAAAAGTTCCTAGTAAAAAATTCAACGACTTCACTATAAAAACCATAACAAAAGTTCCATTTGAAAAACTCACAAATTTCAATATAAAGACCATTACAAAAGTTCAAAGTTAAAAAAACTCACCAATTTCAATACAAAGACCATAAGAAAAGTTCCATGTGAAAAAAATCACAAATTTCACCATAAAAACCATTACTAAAGTTCAAAGTTAAAAAAGTAACCAGTTTCACTATAAAATCCATAACAAAAATTCCAATTAAAAAAACTTTAGAATTTCACTATAAAGACTATAACAAAAGTTGAAGGTTAAAACATTTCCCAATATCACTATGTAAACCATTACCAAAGTTCCAAGTCAAAAAACTCATCAATTTCACCATAAAAACCAATACAAAAGTTCACAGTTAAAAAATTCAACAATTTCAATATAAATACTATAAAAAGGTCCAAAGTTAAAAAAAAAAAACTCATCAATTTCACTATAAAAAACCATTACAAAAGTTCCTAGTAAAAAATTCAACAATTTCACTATAAAAACCATAACAAAAGCTCCATTTGAAAAAACTCACCAATTTCACTATAAAGACCTATAAAAAGTTCAAAGTCAAAAAACTCACCAATTTCAATATCCATAAGAAAAGTCAAGTGAAAAAAAATCACCAATTTAACCATAAAAACCGTTACAAAAGTTAAAAGTTAAAAAACTAACGAGTTTCATTATAAAACCAATAAAATTACTCCAATTTAAAAAACTCACGAATTTCACTACAAAGACCATAACAAAAGTTCGAAGTTAAAAAATTCACCAAAATCACTATATAAACCATTACAAAAGGTCCAAGTCAAAAAACTCATCAATTTCTCCTTAAAAACCAGTACCAAAGTTCATAGTTAAAAAATTCACCAATTTCACTATAAAGACCATAAAAAAGTTTAAAGTTAAAAAAACTCCTCAATTTCACGATAAAAACCATTACAAGAGTTCCTAGTCAAAAGATCAACGATTTCACTATAAAAACCATAGCGAAAGTTCCAATTGAAAAAACTCACCAATTTCACTATAAAGACCATAAAAAAGTTCAAAGTTAAAAAACGCCCAAATTTCACTATAAAAACAATTACGAAAGTTCTTATTCAAAAATTCAACAATTTCACCATCAAAACCATAACAAAAGTTCCATTTGAAAAAACTCATCAGTATCAGTATAAAGACCATTTAAAAGTTCAAATTTTAAAAAACTCACAAGTTTCAGTATAAAGACCATAGGTAAAGTTCCAAGTGAAAAGAATCATCAATTTCACCCTAAAAACATCCAAAAATGTTGAAAGTTAAAAAAAAAAACTCCGCAATTTCACTATAATACCATTACAAAAGTTCCTAGTAAAAAATTCAACGACTTCACTATAAAAACCATAACAAAAGTTCCATTTGAAAAACTCACAAATTTCAATATAAAGACCATTACAAAAGTTCAAAGTTAAAAAAACTCACCAATTTCAATACAAAGACCATAAGAAAAGTTCCATGTGAAAAAAATCACAAATTTCACCATAAAAAGCATTACTAAAGTTCAAAGTTAAAAAAGTAACCAGTTTCACTATAAAATCCATAACAAAAATTCCAATTAAAAAAACTTTAGAATTTTACTATAAAGACCATAACAAAAGTTGAATGTTAAAACATTTCCCAATATCACGATGTAAACCATTACCAAAGTTCCAAGTCAAAAAACAAATCAATTTCACCATAAAAACCAATACAAAAGTTCACAGTTAAAAAATTCAACAATTTCAATATAAATACTATAAAAAGGTCCAAAGTTAAAAAAAAAACTCCTCAATTTCACTATAAAAAACCATTACAAAAGTACCTAGTAAAAAATTCAACAATTTCACTATAAAAACCATAACAAAAGCTCCATTTGAAAAAACTCACCAATTTCACTATAAAGACCTATAAAAAGTTCAAAGTCAAAAAACTCACCAATTTCAATATCCATAAGAAAAGTCAAGTGAAAAAAAATCACCAATTTAACCATAAAAACCATTACAAAAGTTGAAAGTTAAAAAAACTCACGAGTTTCACTATAAAAACCATAAAATAACTCCAATTTAAAAAACTCACGAATTTCACTATAAAGACCATATCAAAAGTTCGAAGTTAAAAAATTCACCAAAATCACTATATAAACCATTACAAAAGGTCCAAGTCAAAAAACTCATCAATTTCTCCTTAAAAACCAATACCAAAGTTCAAAGTTAAAAAATTCACCAATTTCACTATAAAGACCATAAAAAAGTTTAAAGTTAAAAAAACTCCTCAATTTCACGATAAAAACCATTACAAGAGTTCCTAGTCAAAAGATCAACGATTTCACTATAAAAACCATAGCGAAAGTTCCAATTGAAAAAACTCACCAATTTCACTATAAAGACCATAAAAAAGTTCAAAGTTAAAAAACTCCCAAATTTCACTATAAAAACAATTTCGAAAGTTCTTATTCAAAAATTCAACAATTTCACCATCAAAACCATAACAAAAGTTCCTTTTGAAAAAACTCATCAGTTTCAGTATAAAGACCATTTAAAAGTTCAAATTTTAAAAAACTCACAAGTTTCAGTATAAAGACCATAGGTAAAGTTCCAAGTGAAAAGAATCATCAATTTCACCCTAAAAACATCCAAAAATGTTGAAAGTTAAAAAAAAAAAACTCCGCAATTTCACTATAATACCATTACAAAAGTTCCTAGTAAAAAATTCAACGACTTCACTATAAAAACCATAACAAAAGTTCCATTTGAAAAACTCACAAATTTCAATATAAAGACCATTACAAAAGTTCAAAGTTAAAAAAACTCACCAATTTCAATACAAAGACCATAAGAAAAGTTCCATGTGAAAAAAATCACAAATTTCACCATAAAAACCATTACTAAAGTTCAAAGTTAAAAAAGTAACCAGTTTCACTATAAAATCCATAACAAAAATTCCAATTAAAAAAACTTTAGAATTTCACTATAAAGACCATAACAAAAGTTGAAGGTTAAAACATTTCCCAATATCACTATGTAAACCATTACCAAAGTTCCAAGTCAAAAAACTCATCAATTTCACCATAAAAACCAATACAAAAGTTCACAGTTAAAAAATTCAACAATTTCAATATAAATACTATAAAAAGGTCCAAAGTTAAAAAAAACTCATCAATTTCACTATAAAAAACCATTACAAAAGTTCCTAGTAAAAAATTCAACAATTTCACTATAAAAACCATAACAAAAGCTCCATTTGAAAAAACTCACCAATTTCACTATAAAGACCTATAAAAAGTTCAAAGTCAAAAAACTCACCAATTTCAATATCCATAAGAAAAGTCAAGTGAAAAAAAATCACCAATTTAACCATAAAAACCATTACAAAAGTTAAAAGTTAAAAAACTAACGAGTTTCATTATAAAACCAATAAAATTACTCCAATTTAAAAAACTCACGAATTTCACTACAAAGACCATAACAAAAGTTCGAAGTTAAAAAATTCACCAAAATCACTATATAAACCATTACAAAAGGTCCAAGTCAAAAAACTCATCAATTTCTCCTTAAAAACCAGTACCAAAGTTCATAGTTAAAAAATTCACCAATTTCACTATAAAGACCATAAAAAAGTTTAAAGTTAAAAAAACTCCTCAATTTCACGATAAAAACCATTACAAGAGTTCCTAGTCAAAAGATCAACGATTTCACTATAAAAACCATAGCGAAAGTTCCAATTGAAAAAACTCACCAATTTCACTATAAAGACCATAAAAAAGTTCAAAGTTAAAAAACGCCCAAATTTCACTATAAAAACAATTACGAAAGTTCTTATTCAAAAATTCAACAATTTCACCATCAAAACCATAACAAAAGTTCCATTTGAAAAAACTCATCAGTTTCAGTATAAAGACCATTTAAAAGTTCAAATTTTAAAAAACTCACAAGTTTCAGTATAAAGACCATAGGTAAAGTTCCAAGTGAAAAGAATCATCAATTTCACCCTAAAAACATCCAAAAATGTTGAAAGTTAAAAAAAAAAACTCCGCAATTTCACTATAATACCATTACAAAAGTTCCTAGTAAAAAATTCAACGACTTCACTATAAAAACCATAACAAAAGTTCCATTTGAAAAACTCACAAATTTCAATATAAAGACCATTACAAAAGTTCAAAGTTAAAAAAACTCACCAATTTCAATACAAAGACCATAAGAAAAGTTCCATGTGAAAAAAATCACAAATTTCACCATAAAAAGCATTACTAAAGTTCAAAGTTAAAAAAGTAACCAGTTTCACTATAAAATCCATAACAAAAATTCCAATTAAAAAAACTTTAGAATTTTACTATAAAGACCATAACAAAAGTTGAAGGTTAAAACATTTCCCAATATCACTATGTAAACCATTACCAAAGTTCCAAGTCAAAAAACAAATCAATTTCACCATAAAAACCAATACAAAAGTTCACAGTTAAAAAATTCAACAATTTCAATATAAATACTATAAAAAGGTCCAAAGTTAAAAAAAAACTCCTCAATTTCACTATAAAAAACCATTACAAAAGTACCTAGTAAAAAATTCAACAATTTCACTATAAAAACCATAACAAAAGCTCCATTTGAAAAAACTCACCAATTTCACTATAAAGACCTATAAAAAGTTCAAAGTCAAAAAACTCACCAATTTCAATATCCATAAGAAAAGTCAAGTGAAAAAAAATCACCAATTTAACCATAAAAACCATTACAAAAGTTGAAAGTTAAAAAAACTCACGAGTTTCACTATAAAAACCATAAAATAACTCCAATTTAAAAAACTCACGAATTTCACTATAAAGACCATAACAAAAGTTCGAAGTTAAAAAATTCACCAAAATCACTATATAAACCATTACAAAAGGTCCAAGTCAAAAAACTCATCAATTTCTCCTTAAAAACCAATACCAAAGTTCAAAGTTAAAAAATTCACCAATTTCACTATAAAGACCATAAAAAAGTTTAAAGTTAAAAAAACTCCTCAATTTCACGATAAAAACCATTACAAGAGTTCCTAGTCAAAAGATCAACGATTTCACTATAAAAACCATAGCGAAAGTTCCAATTGAAAAAACTCACCAATTTCACTATAAAGACCATAAAAAAGTTCAAAGTTAAAAAACTCCCAAATTTCACTATAAAAACAATTACGAAAGTTCTTATTCAAAAATTCAACAATTTCACCATCAAAACCATAACAAAAGTTCCATTTGAAAAAACTCATCAGTTTCAGTATAAAGACCATTTAAAAGTTCAAATTTTAAAAAACTCACAAGTTTCAGTATAAAGACCATAGGTAAAGTTCCAAGTGAAAAGAATCATCAATTTCACCCTAAAAACATCCAAAAATGTTGAAAGTTAAAAAAAAACTCTGCAATTTCACTATAATACCATTACAAAAGTTCCTAGTAAAAAATTCAACGACTTCACTATAAAAACCATAACAAAAGTTCCATTTGAAAAACTCACAAATTTCAATATAAAGACCATTACAAAAGTTCAAAGTTAAAAAAACTCACCAATTTCAATACAAAGACCATAAGAAAAGTTCCATGTGAAAAAAATCACAAATTTCACCATAAAAAGCATTATTAAAGTTCAAAGTTAAAAAAGTAACCAGTTTCACTATAAAATCCATAACAAAAATTCCAATTAAAAAAACTTTAGAATTTCACTATAAAGACCATAACAAAAGTTGAAGGTTAAAACATTTCCCAATATCACTATGTAAACCATTACCAAAGTTCCAAGTCAAAAAACTCATCAATTTCACCATAAAAACCAATACAAAAGTTCACAGTTAAAAAATTCAACAATTTCAATATAAATACTATAAAAAGGTCCAAAGTTAAAAAAAAACTCCTCAATTTCACTATAAAAAACCATTACAAAAGTTCCTAGTAAAAAATTCAACAATTTCACTATAAAAACCATAACAAAAGCTCCATTTGAAAAAACTCACCAATTTCACTATAAAGACCTATAAAAAGTTCAAAGTCAAAAAACTCACCAATTTCAATATCCATAAGAAAAGTCAAGTGAAAAAAAATTACCAATTTAACCATAAAAACCATTACAAAAGTTGAAAGTTAAAAAAACTCACGAGTTTCACTATAAAAACCATAAAATAACTCCAATTTAAAAAACTCACGAATTTCACTATAAAGACCATAACAAAAGTTCGAAGTTAAAAAATTCACCAAAATCACTATATAAACCATTACAAAAGGTCCAAGTCAAAAAACTCATCAATTTCTCCTTAAAAACCAATACCAAAGTTCAAAGTTAAAAAATTCACCAATTTCACTATAAAGACCATAAAAAAGTTTAAAGTTAAAAAAACTCCTCAATTTCACGATAAAAACCATTACAAGAGTTCCTAGTCAAAAGATCAACGATTTCACTATAAAAACCATAGCGAAAGTTCCAATTGAAAAAACTCACCAATTTCACTATAAAGACCATAAAAAAGTTCAAAGTTAAAAAACTCCCAAATTTCACTATAAAAACAATTACGAAAGTTCTTATTCAAAAATTCAACAATTTCACCATCAAAACCATAACAAAAGTTCCATTTGAAAAAACTCATCAGTTTCAGTATAAAGACCATTTAAAAGTTCAAATTTTAAAAAACTCACAAGTTTCAGTATAAAGACCATAGGTAAAGTTCCAAGTGAAAAGAATCATCAATTTCACCCTAAAAACATCCAAAAATGTTGAAAGTTAAAAAAAAACTCCGCAATTTCACTATAATACCATTACAAAAGTTCCTAGTAAAAAATTCAACGACTTCACTATAAAAACCATAACAAAAGTTCCATTTGAAAAACTCACAAATTTCAATATAAAGACCATTACAAAAGTTCAAAGTTAAAAAAACTCACCAATTTCAATACAAAGACCATAAGAAAAGTTCCATGTGAAAAAAATCACAAATTTCACCATAAAAAGCATTATTAAAGTTCAAAGTTAAAAAAGTAACCAGTTTCACTATAAAATCCATAACAAAAATTCCAATTAAAAAAACTTTAGAATTTCACTATAAAGACCATAACAAAAGTTGAAGGTTAAAACATTTCCCAATATCACTATGTAAACCATTACCAAAGTTCCAAGTCAAAAAACTCATCAATTTCACCATAAAAACCAATACAAAAGTTCACAGTTAAAAAATTCAACAATTTCAATATAAATACTATAAAAAGGTCCAAAGTTAAAAAAAAAACTCCTCAATTTCACTATAAAAAACCATTACAAAAGTTCCTAGTAAAAAATTCAACAATTTCACTATAAAAACCATAACAAAAGCTCCATTTGAAAAAACTCACCAATTTCACTATAAAGACCTATAAAAAGTTCAAAGTCAAAAAACTCACCAATTTCAATATCCATAAGAAAAGTCAAGTGAAAAAAAATCACCAATTTAACCATAAAAACCATTACAAAAGTTGAAAGTTAAAAAAACTCACGAGTTTCACTATAAAAACCATAAAATAACTCCAATTTAAAAAACTCACGAATTTCACTATAAAGACCATAACAAAAGTTCGAAGTTAAAAAATTCACCAAAATCACTATATAAACCATTACAAAAGGTCCAAGTCAAAAAACTCATCAATTTCTCCTTAAAAACCAATACCAAAGTTCAAAGTTAAAAAATTCACCAATTTCACTATAAAGACCATAAAAAAGTTTAAAGTTAAAAAAACTCCTCAATTTCACGATAAAAACCATTACAAGAGTTCCTAGTCAAAAGATCAACGATTTCACTATAAAAACCATAGCGAAAGTTCCAATTGAAAAAACTCACCAATTTCACTATAAAGACCATAAAAAAGTTCAAAGTTAAAAAACTCCCAAATTTCACTATAAAAACAATTACGAAAGTTCTTATTCAAAAATTCAACAATTTCACCATCAAAACCATAACAAAAGTTCCATTTGAAAAAACTCATCAGTTTCAGTATAAAGACCATTTAAAAGTTCAAATTTTAAAAAACTCACAAGTTTCAGTATAAAGACCATAGGTAAAGTTCCAAGTGAAAAGAATCATCAATTTCACCCTAAAAACATCCAAAAATGTTGAAAGTTAAAAAAAAAAAAACTCCGCAATTTCACTATAATACCATTACAAAAGTTCCTAGTAAAAAATTCAACGACTTCACTATAAAAACCATAACAAAAGTTCCATTTGAAAAACTCACAAATTTCAATATAAAGACCATTACAAAAGTTCAAAGTTAAAAAACTCACCAATTTCAATACAAAGACCATAAGAAAAGTTCCATGTGAAAAAAATCACAAATTTCACCATAAAAACCATTACTAAAGTTCAAAGTTAAAAAAGTAACCAGTTTCACTATAAAATCCATAACAAAAATTCCAATTAAAAAAACTTTAGAATTTCACTATAAAGACCATAACAAAAGTTCAAGGTTAAAACATTTCCCAATATCACTATGTAAACCATTACCAAAGTTCCAAGTCAAAAAACTCATCAATTTCACCATAAAAACCAATACAAAAGTTCACAGTTAAAAAATTCAACAATTTCAATATAAATACTATAAAAAGGTCCAAAGTTAAAAAAAAACTCATCAATTTCACTATAAAAAACCATTACAAAAGTTCCTAGTAAAAAATTCAACAATTTCACTATAAAAACCATAACAAAAGCTCCATTTGAAAAAACTCACCAATTTCACTATAAAGACCTATAAAAAGTTCAAACTCAAAAAACTCACCAATTTCAATATCTATAAGAAAAGTCAAGTGAAAAAAAATCACCAATTTAACCATAAAAACCATTACAAAAGTTAAAAGTTAAAAAACTAACGAGTTTCATTATAAAACCAATAAAATTACTCCAATTTAAAAAACTCACGAATTTCACTACAAAGACCATAACAAAAGTTCGAAGTTAAAAAATTCACCAAAATCACTATATAAACCATTACAAAAGGTCCAAGTCAAAAAACTCATCAATTTCTCCTTAAAAACCAGTACCAAAGTTCATAGTTAAAAAATTCACCAATTTCACTATAAAGACCATAAAAAAGTTTAAAGTTAAAAAAACTCCTCAATTTCACGATAAAAACCATTACAAGAGTTCCTAGTCAAAAGATCAACGATTTCACTATAAAAACCATAGCGAAAGTTCCAATTGAAAAAACTCACCAATTTCACTATAAAGACCATAAAAAAGTTCAAAGTTAAAAAACGCCCAAATTTCACTATAAAAACAATTACGAAAGTTCTTATTCAAAAATTCAACAATTTCACCATCAAAACCATAACAAAAGTTCCATTTGAAAAAACTCATCAGTTTCAGTATAAAGACCATTTAAAAGTTCAAATTTTAAAAAACTCACAAGTTTCAGTATAAAGACCATAGGTAAAGTTCCAAGTGAAAAGAATCATCAATTTCACCCTAAAAACATCCAAAAATGTTGAAAGTTAAAAAAAAAAACTCCGCAATTTCACTATAATACCATTACAAAAGTTCCTAGTAAAAAATTCAACGACTTCACTATAAAAACCATAACAAAAGTTCCATTTGAAAAACTCACAAATTTCAATATAAAGACCATTACAAAAGTTCAAAGTTAAAAAAACTCACCAATTTCAATACAAAGACCATAAGAAAAGTTCCATGTGAAAAAAATCACAAATTTCACCATAAAAAGCATTACTAAAGTTCAAAGTTAAAAAAGTAACCAGTTTCACTATAAAATCCATAACAAAAATTCCAATTAAAAAAACTTTAGAATTTTACTATAAAGACCATAACAAAAGTTGAAGGTTAAAACATTTCCCAATATCACTATGTAAACCATTACCAAAGTTCCAAGTCAAAAAACAAATCAATTTCACCATAAAAACCAATACAAAAGTTCACAGTTAAAAAATTCAACAATTTCAATATAAATACTATAAAAAGGTCCAAAGTTAAAAAAAAACTCCTCAATTTCACTATAAAAAACCATTACAAAAGTACCTAGTAAAAAATTCAACAATTTCACTATAAAAACCATAACAAAAGCTCCATTTGAAAAAACTCACCAATTTCACTATAAAGACCTATAAAAAGTTCAAAGTCAAAAAACTCACCAATTTCAATATCCATAAGAAAAGTCAAGTGAAAAAAAATCACCAATTTAACCATAAAAACCATTACAAAAGTTGAAAGTTAAAAAAACTCACGAGTTTCACTATAAAAACCATAAAATAACTCCAATTTAAAAAACTCACGAATTTCACTATAAAGACCATAACAAAAGTTCGAAGTTAAAAAATTCACCAAAATCACTATATAAACCATTACAAAAGGTCCAAGTCAAAAAACTCATCAATTTCTCCTTAAAAACCAATACCAAAGTTCAAAGTTAAAAAATTCACCAATTTCACTATAAAGACCATAAAAAAGTTTAAAGTTAAAAAAACTCCTCAATTTCACGATAAAAACCATTACAAGAGTTCCTAGTCAAAAGATCAACGATTTCACTATAAAAACCATAGCGAAAGTTCCAATTGAAAAAACTCACCAATTTCACTATAAAGACCATAAAAAAGTTCAAAGTTAAAAAACTCCCAAATTTCACTATAAAAACAATTACGAAAGTTCTTATTCAAAAATTCAACAATTTCACCATCAAAACCATAACAAAAGTTCCATTTGAAAAAACTCATCAGTTTCAGTATAAAGACCATTTAAAAGTTCAAATTTTAAAAAACTCACAAGTTTCAGTATAAAGACCATAGGTAAAGTTCCAAGTGAAAAGAATCATCAATTTCACCCTAAAAACATCCAAAAATGTTGAAAGTTAAAAAAAAAAAACTCCGCAATTTCACTATAATACCATTACAAAAGTTCCTAGTAAAAAATTCAACGACTTCACTATAAAAACCATAACAAAAGTTCCATTTGAAAAACTCACAAATTTCAATATAAAGACCATTACAAAAGTTCAAAGTTAAAAAACTCACCAATTTCAATACAAAGACCATAAGAAAAGTTCCATGTGAAAAAAATCACAAATTTCACCATAAAAACCATTACTAAAGTTCAAAGTTAAAAAAGTAACCAGTTTCACTATAAAATCCATAACAAAAATTCCAATTAAAAAAACTTTAGAATTTCACTATAAAGACCATAACAAAAGTTCAAGGTTAAAACATTTCCCAATATCACTATGTAAACCATTACCAAAGTTCCAAGTCAAAAAACTCATCAATTTCACCATAAAAACCAATACAAAAGTTCACAGTTAAAAAATTCAACAATTTCAATATAAATACTATAAAAAGGTCCAAAGTTAAAAAAAAACTCATCAATTTCACTATAAAAAACCATTACAAAAGTTCCTAGTAAAAAATTCAACAATTTCACTATAAAAACCATAACAAAAGCTCCATTTGAAAAAACTCACCAATTTCACTATAAAGACCTATAAAAAGTTCAAAGTCAAAAAACTCACCAATTTCAATATCCATAAGAAAAGTCAAGTGAAAAAAAATCACCAATTTAACCATAAAAACCATTACAAAAGTTAAAAGTTAAAAAACTAACGAGTTTCATTATAAAACCAATAAAATTACTCCAATTTAAAAAACTCACGAATTTCACTACAAAGACCATAACAAAAGTTCGAAGTTAAAAAATTCACCAAAATCACTATATAAACCATTACAAAAGGTCCAAGTCAAAAAACTCATCAATTTCTCCTTAAAAACCAGTACCAAAGTTCATAGTTAAAAAATTCACCAATTTCACTATAAAGACCATAAAAAAGTTTAAAGTTAAAAAAACTCCTCAATTTCACGATAAAAACCATTACAAGAGTTCCTAGTCAAAAGATCAACGATTTCACTATAAAAACCATAGCGAAAGTTCCAATTGAAAAAACTCACCAATTTCACTATAAAGACCATAAAAAAGTTCAAAGTTAAAAAACGCCCAAATTTCACTATAAAAACAATTACGAAAGTTCTTATTCAAAAATTCAACAATTTCACCATCAAAACCATAACAAAAGTTCCATTTGAAAAAACTCATCAGTTTCAGTATAAAGACCATTTAAAAGTTCAAATTTTAAAAAACTCACAAGTTTCAGTATAAAGACCATAGGTAAAGTTCCAAGTGAAAAGAATCATCAATTTCACCCTAAAAACATCCAAAAATGTTGAAAGTTAAAAAAAAAAACTCCGCAATTTCACTATAATACCATTACAAAAGTTCCTAGTAAAAAATTCAACGACTTCACTATAAAAACCATAACAAAAGTTCCATTTGAAAAACTCACAAATTTCAATATAAAGACCATTACAAAAGTTCAAAGTTAAAAAAACTCACCAATTTCAATACAAAGACCATAAGAAAAGTTCCATGTGAAAAAAATCACAAATTTCACCATAAAAAGCATTACTAAAGTTCAAAGTTAAAAAAGTAACCAGTTTCACTATAAAATCCATAACAAAAATTCCAATTAAAAAAACTTTAGAATTTTACTATAAAGACCATAACAAAAGTTGAAGGTTAAAACATTTCCCAATATCACTATGTAAACCATTACCAAAGTTCCAAGTCAAAAAACAAATCAATTTCACCATAAAAACCAATACAAAAGTTCACAGTTAAAAAATTCAACAATTTCAATATAAATACTATAAAAAGGTCCAAAGTTAAAAAAAAACTCCTCAATTTCACTATAAAAAACCATTACAAAAGTACCTAGTAAAAAATTCAACAATTTCACTATAAAAACCATAACAAAAGCTCCATTTGAAAAAACTCACCAATTTCACTATAAAGACCTATAAAAAGTTCAAAGTCAAAAAACTCACCAATTTCAATATCCATAAGAAAAGTCAAGTGAAAAAAAATCACCAATTTAACCATAAAAACCATTACAAAAGTTGAAAGTTAAAAAAACTCACGAGTTTCACTATAAAAACCATAAAATAACTCCAATTTAAAAAACTCACGAATTTCACTATAAAGACCATAACAAAAGTTCGAAGTTAAAAAATTCACCAAAATCACTATATAAACCATTACAAAAGGTCCAAGTCAAAAAACTCATCAATTTCTCCTTAAAAACCAATACCAAAGTTCAAAGTTAAAAAATTCACCAATTTCACTATAAAGACCATAAAAAAGTTTAAAGTTAAAAAAACTCCTCAATTTCACGATAAAAACCATTACAAGAGTTCCTAGTCAAAAGATCAACGATTTCACTATAAAAACCATAGCGAAAGTTCCAATTGAAAAAACTCACCAATTTCACTATAAAGACCATAAAAAAGTTCAAAGTTAAAAAACTCCCAAATTTCACTATAAAAACAATTACGAAAGTTCTTATTCAAAAATTCAACAATTTCACCATCAAAACCATAACAAAAGTTCCATTTGAAAAAACTCATCAGTTTCAGTATAAAGACCATTTAAAAGTTCAAATTTTAAAAAACTCACAAGTTTCAGTATAAAGACCATAGGTAAAGTTCCAAGTGAAAAGAATCATCAATTTCACCCTAAAAACATCCAAAAATGTTGAAAGTTAAAAAAAAACTCTGCAATTTCACTATAATACCATTACAAAAGTTCCTAGTAAAAAATTCAACGACTTCACTATAAAAACCATAACAAAAGTTCCATTTGAAAAACTCACAAATTTCA
Source organism: Lathyrus sativus (assembly GCA_963859935.3). Taxonomy (NCBI): domain Eukaryota; kingdom Viridiplantae; phylum Streptophyta; class Magnoliopsida; order Fabales; family Fabaceae; genus Lathyrus; species Lathyrus sativus. Next base: position 221,582,114 of record OZ012737.1, on the reverse strand, counting down.
ATATAAAGACCATTACAAAAGTTCAAAGTTAAAAAAACTCACCAATTTCAATACAAAGACCATAAGAAAAGTTCCATGTGAAAAAAATCACAAATTTCACCATAAAAAGCATTATTAAAGTTCAAAGTTAAAAAAGTAACCAGTTTCACTATAAAATCCATAACAAAAATTCCAATTAAAAAAACTTTAGAATTTCACTATAAAGACCATAACAAAAGTTGAAGGTTAAAACATTTCCCAATATCACTATGTAAACCATTACCAAAGTTCCAAGTCAAAAAACTCATCAATTTCACCATAAAAACCAATACAAAAGTTCACAGTTAAAAAATTCAACAATTTCAATATAAATACTATAAAAAGGTCCAAAGTTAAAAAAAAACTCCTCAATTTCACTATAAAAAACCATTACAAAAGTTCCTAGTAAAAAATTCAACAATTTCACTATAAAAACCATAACAAAAGCTCCATTTGAAAAAACTCACCAATTTCACTATAAAGACCTATAAAAAGTTCAAAGTCAAAAAACTCACCAATTTCAATATCCATAAGAAAAGTCAAGTGAAAAAAAATTACCAATTTAACCATAAAAACCATTACAAAAGTTGAAAGTTAAAAAAACTCACGAGTTTCACTATAAAAACCATAAAATAACTCCAATTTAAAAAACTCACGAATTTCACTATAAAGACCATAACAAAAGTTCGAAGTTAAAAAATTCACCAAAATCACTATATAAACCATTACAAAAGGTCCAAGTCAAAAAACTCATCAATTTCTCCTTAAAAACCAATACCAAAGTTCAAAGTTAAAAAATTCACCAATTTCACTATAAAGACCATAAAAAAGTTTAAAGTTAAAAAAACTCCTCAATTTCACGATAAAAACCATTACAAGAGTTCCTAGTCAAAAGATCAACGATTTCACTATAAAAACCATAGCGAAAGTTCCAATTGAAAAAACTCACCAATTTCACTATAAAGACCATAAAAAAGTTCAAAGTTAAAAAACTCCCAAATTTCACTATAAAAACAATTACGAAAGTTCTTATTCAAAAATTCAACAATTTCACCATCAAAACCATAACAAAAGTTCCATTTGAAAAAACTCATCAGTTTCAGTATAAAGACCATTTAAAAGTTCAAATTTTAAAAAACTCACAAGTTTCAGTATAAAGACCATAGGTAAAGTTCCAAGTGAAAAGAATCATCAATTTCACCCTAAAAACATCCAAAAATGTTGAAAGTTAAAAAAAAACTCCGCAATTTCACTATAATACCATTACAAAAGTTCCTAGTAAAAAATTCAACGACTTCACTATAAAAACCATAACAAAAGTTCCATTTGAAAAACTCACAAATTTCAATATAAAGACCATTACAAAAGTTCAAAGTTAAAAAAACTCACCAATTTCAATACAAAGACCATAAGAAAAGTTCCATGTGAAAAAAATCACAAATTTCACCATAAAAAGCATTATTAAAGTTCAAAGTTAAAAAAGTAACCAGTTTCACTATAAAATCCATAACAAAAATTCCAATTAAAAAAACTTTAGAATTTCACTATAAAGACCATAACAAAAGTTGAAGGTTAAAACATTTCCCAATATCACTATGTAAACCATTACCAAAGTTCCAAGTCAAAAAACTCATCAATTTCACCATAAAAACCAATACAAAAGTTCACAGTTAAAAAATTCAACAATTTCAATATAAATACTATAAAAAGGTCCAAAGTTAAAAAAAAAACTCCTCAATTTCACTATAAAAAACCATTACAAAAGTTCCTAGTAAAAAATTCAACAATTTCACTATAAAAACCATAACAAAAGCTCCATTTGAAAAAACTCACCAATTTCACTATAAAGACCTATAAAAAGTTCAAAGTCAAAAAACTCACCAATTTCAATATCCATAAGAAAAGTCAAGTGAAAAAAAATCACCAATTTAACCATAAAAACCATTACAAAAGTTGAAAGTTAAAAAAACTCACGAGTTTCACTATAAAAACCATAAAATAACTCCAATTTAAAAAACTCACGAATTTCACTATAAAGACCATAACAAAAGTTCGAAGTTAAAAAATTCACCAAAATCACTATATAAACCATTACAAAAGGTCCAAGTCAAAAAACTCATCAATTTCTCCTTAAAAACCAATACCAAAGTTCAAAGTTAAAAAATTCACCAATTTCACTATAAAGACCATAAAAAAGTTTAAAGTTAAAAAAACTCCTCAATTTCACGATAAAAACCATTACAAGAGTTCCTAGTCAAAAGATCAACGATTTCACTATAAAAACCATAGCGAAAGTTCCAATTGAAAAAACTCACCAATTTCACTATAAAGACCATAAAAAAGTTCAAAGTTAAAAAACTCCCAAATTTCACTATAAAAACAATTACGAAAGTTCTTATTCAAAAATTCAACAATTTCACCATCAAAACCATAACAAAAGTTCCATTTGAAAAAACTCATCAGTTTCAGTATAAAGACCATTTAAAAGTTCAAATTTTAAAAAACTCACAAGTTTCAGTATAAAGACCATAGGTAAAGTTCCAAGTGAAAAGAATCATCAATTTCACCCTAAAAACATCCAAAAATGTTGAAAGTTAAAAAAAAAAAAACTCCGCAATTTCACTATAATACCATTACAAAAGTTCCTAGTAAAAAATTCAACGACTTCACTATAAAAACCATAACAAAAGTTCCATTTGAAAAACTCACAAATTTCAATATAAAGACCATTACAAAAGTTCAAAGTTAAAAAACTCACCAATTTCAATACAAAGACCATAAGAAAAGTTCCATGTGAAAAAAATCACAAATTTCACCATAAAAACCATTACTAAAGTTCAAAGTTAAAAAAGTAACCAGTTTCACTATAAAATCCATAACAAAAATTCCAATTAAAAAAACTTTAGAATTTCACTATAAAGACCATAACAAAAGTTCAAGGTTAAAACATTTCCCAATATCACTATGTAAACCATTACCAAAGTTCCAAGTCAAAAAACTCATCAATTTCACCATAAAAACCAATACAAAAGTTCACAGTTAAAAAATTCAACAATTTCAATATAAATACTATAAAAAGGTCCAAAGTTAAAAAAAAACTCATCAATTTCACTATAAAAAACCATTACAAAAGTTCCTAGTAAAAAATTCAACAATTTCACTATAAAAACCATAACAAAAGCTCCATTTGAAAAAACTCACCAATTTCACTATAAAGACCTATAAAAAGTTCAAACTCAAAAAACTCACCAATTTCAATATCTATAAGAAAAGTCAAGTGAAAAAAAATCACCAATTTAACCATAAAAACCATTACAAAAGTTAAAAGTTAAAAAACTAACGAGTTTCATTATAAAACCAATAAAATTACTCCAATTTAAAAAACTCACGAATTTCACTACAAAGACCATAACAAAAGTTCGAAGTTAAAAAATTCACCAAAATCACTATATAAACCATTACAAAAGGTCCAAGTCAAAAAACTCATCAATTTCTCCTTAAAAACCAGTACCAAAGTTCATAGTTAAAAAATTCACCAATTTCACTATAAAGACCATAAAAAAGTTTAAAGTTAAAAAAACTCCTCAATTTCACGATAAAAACCATTACAAGAGTTCCTAGTCAAAAGATCAACGATTTCACTATAAAAACCATAGCGAAAGTTCCAATTGAAAAAACTCACCAATTTCACTATAAAGACCATAAAAAAGTTCAAAGTTAAAAAACGCCCAAATTTCACTATAAAAACAATTACGAAAGTTCTTATTCAAAAATTCAACAATTTCACCATCAAAACCATAACAAAAGTTCCATTTGAAAAAACTCATCAGTTTCAGTATAAAGACCATTTAAAAGTTCAAATTTTAAAAAACTCACAAGTTTCAGTATAAAGACCATAGGTAAAGTTCCAAGTGAAAAGAATCATCAATTTCACCCTAAAAACATCCAAAAATGTTGAAAGTTAAAAAAAAAAACTCCGCAATTTCACTATAATACCATTACAAAAGTTCCTAGTAAAAAATTCAACGACTTCACTATAAAAACCATAACAAAAGTTCCATTTGAAAAACTCACAAATTTCAATATAAAGACCATTACAAAAGTTCAAAGTTAAAAAAACTCACCAATTTCAATACAAAGACCATAAGAAAAGTTCCATGTGAAAAAAATCACAAATTTCACCATAAAAAGCATTACTAAAGTTCAAAGTTAAAAAAGTAACCAGTTTCACTATAAAATCCATAACAAAAATTCCAATTAAAAAAACTTTAGAATTTTACTATAAAGACCATAACAAAAGTTGAAGGTTAAAACATTTCCCAATATCACTATGTAAACCATTACCAAAGTTCCAAGTCAAAAAACAAATCAATTTCACCATAAAAACCAATACAAAAGTTCACAGTTAAAAAATTCAACAATTTCAATATAAATACTATAAAAAGGTCCAAAGTTAAAAAAAAACTCCTCAATTTCACTATAAAAAACCATTACAAAAGTACCTAGTAAAAAATTCAACAATTTCACTATAAAAACCATAACAAAAGCTCCATTTGAAAAAACTCACCAATTTCACTATAAAGACCTATAAAAAGTTCAAAGTCAAAAAACTCACCAATTTCAATATCCATAAGAAAAGTCAAGTGAAAAAAAATCACCAATTTAACCATAAAAACCATTACAAAAGTTGAAAGTTAAAAAAACTCACGAGTTTCACTATAAAAACCATAAAATAACTCCAATTTAAAAAACTCACGAATTTCACTATAAAGACCATAACAAAAGTTCGAAGTTAAAAAATTCACCAAAATCACTATATAAACCATTACAAAAGGTCCAAGTCAAAAAACTCATCAATTTCTCCTTAAAAACCAATACCAAAGTTCAAAGTTAAAAAATTCACCAATTTCACTATAAAGACCATAAAAAAGTTTAAAGTTAAAAAAACTCCTCAATTTCACGATAAAAACCATTACAAGAGTTCCTAGTCAAAAGATCAACGATTTCACTATAAAAACCATAGCGAAAGTTCCAATTGAAAAAACTCACCAATTTCACTATAAAGACCATAAAAAAGTTCAAAGTTAAAAAACTCCCAAATTTCACTATAAAAACAATTACGAAAGTTCTTATTCAAAAATTCAACAATTTCACCATCAAAACCATAACAAAAGTTCCATTTGAAAAAACTCATCAGTTTCAGTATAAAGACCATTTAAAAGTTCAAATTTTAAAAAACTCACAAGTTTCAGTATAAAGACCATAGGTAAAGTTCCAAGTGAAAAGAATCATCAATTTCACCCTAAAAACATCCAAAAATGTTGAAAGTTAAAAAAAAAAAACTCCGCAATTTCACTATAATACCATTACAAAAGTTCCTAGTAAAAAATTCAACGACTTCACTATAAAAACCATAACAAAAGTTCCATTTGAAAAACTCACAAATTTCAATATAAAGACCATTACAAAAGTTCAAAGTTAAAAAACTCACCAATTTCAATACAAAGACCATAAGAAAAGTTCCATGTGAAAAAAATCACAAATTTCACCATAAAAACCATTACTAAAGTTCAAAGTTAAAAAAGTAACCAGTTTCACTATAAAATCCATAACAAAAATTCCAATTAAAAAAACTTTAGAATTTCACTATAAAGACCATAACAAAAGTTCAAGGTTAAAACATTTCCCAATATCACTATGTAAACCATTACCAAAGTTCCAAGTCAAAAAACTCATCAATTTCACCATAAAAACCAATACAAAAGTTCACAGTTAAAAAATTCAACAATTTCAATATAAATACTATAAAAAGGTCCAAAGTTAAAAAAAAACTCATCAATTTCACTATAAAAAACCATTACAAAAGTTCCTAGTAAAAAATTCAACAATTTCACTATAAAAACCATAACAAAAGCTCCATTTGAAAAAACTCACCAATTTCACTATAAAGACCTATAAAAAGTTCAAAGTCAAAAAACTCACCAATTTCAATATCCATAAGAAAAGTCAAGTGAAAAAAAATCACCAATTTAACCATAAAAACCATTACAAAAGTTAAAAGTTAAAAAACTAACGAGTTTCATTATAAAACCAATAAAATTACTCCAATTTAAAAAACTCACGAATTTCACTACAAAGACCATAACAAAAGTTCGAAGTTAAAAAATTCACCAAAATCACTATATAAACCATTACAAAAGGTCCAAGTCAAAAAACTCATCAATTTCTCCTTAAAAACCAGTACCAAAGTTCATAGTTAAAAAATTCACCAATTTCACTATAAAGACCATAAAAAAGTTTAAAGTTAAAAAAACTCCTCAATTTCACGATAAAAACCATTACAAGAGTTCCTAGTCAAAAGATCAACGATTTCACTATAAAAACCATAGCGAAAGTTCCAATTGAAAAAACTCACCAATTTCACTATAAAGACCATAAAAAAGTTCAAAGTTAAAAAACGCCCAAATTTCACTATAAAAACAATTACGAAAGTTCTTATTCAAAAATTCAACAATTTCACCATCAAAACCATAACAAAAGTTCCATTTGAAAAAACTCATCAGTTTCAGTATAAAGACCATTTAAAAGTTCAAATTTTAAAAAACTCACAAGTTTCAGTATAAAGACCATAGGTAAAGTTCCAAGTGAAAAGAATCATCAATTTCACCCTAAAAACATCCAAAAATGTTGAAAGTTAAAAAAAAAAACTCCGCAATTTCACTATAATACCATTACAAAAGTTCCTAGTAAAAAATTCAACGACTTCACTATAAAAACCATAACAAAAGTTCCATTTGAAAAACTCACAAATTTCAATATAAAGACCATTACAAAAGTTCAAAGTTAAAAAAACTCACCAATTTCAATACAAAGACCATAAGAAAAGTTCCATGTGAAAAAAATCACAAATTTCACCATAAAAAGCATTACTAAAGTTCAAAGTTAAAAAAGTAACCAGTTTCACTATAAAATCCATAACAAAAATTCCAATTAAAAAAACTTTAGAATTTTACTATAAAGACCATAACAAAAGTTGAAGGTTAAAACATTTCCCAATATCACTATGTAAACCATTACCAAAGTTCCAAGTCAAAAAACAAATCAATTTCACCATAAAAACCAATACAAAATTTCACAGTTAAAAAATTCAACAATTTCAATATAAATACTATAAAAAGGTCTAAAGTTAAAAAAAAACTCCTCAATTTCACTATAAAAAACCATTACAAAAGTACCTAGTAAAAAATTCAACAATTTCACTATAAAAACCATAACAAAAGCTCCATTTGAAAAAACTCACCAATTTCACTATAAAGACCTATAAAAAGTTCAAAGTCAAAAAACTCACCAATTTCAATATCCATAAGAAAAGTCAAGTGAAAAAAAATCACCAATTTAACCATAAAAACCATTACAAAAGTTGAAAGTTAAAAAAACTCACGAGTTTCACTATAAAAACCATAAAATAACTCCAATTTAAAAAACTCACGAATTTCACTATAAAGACCATAACAAAAGTTCGAAGTTAAAAAATTCACCAAAATCACTATATAAACCATTACAAAAGGTCCAAGTCAAAAAACTCATCAATTTCTCCTTAAAAACCAATACCAAAGTTCAAAGTTAAAAAATTCACCAATTTCACTATAAAGACCATAAAAAAGTTTAAAGTTAAAAAAACTCCTCAATTTCACGATAAAAACCATTACAAGAGTTCCTAGTCAAAAGATCAACGATTTCACTATAAAAACCATAGCGAAAGTTCCAATTGAAAAAACTCACCAATTTCACTATAAAGACCATAAAAAAGTTCAAAGTTAAAAAACGCCCAAATTTCACTATAAAAACAATTACGAAAGTTCTTATTCAAAAATTCAACAATTTCACCATCAAAACCATAACAAAAGTTCCATTTGAAAAAACTCATCAGTTTCAGTATAAAGACCATTTAAAAGTTCAAATTTTAAAAAACTCACAAGTTTCAGTATAAAGACCATAGGTAAAGTTCCAAGTGAAAAGAATCATCAATTTCACCCTAAAAACATCCAAAAATGTTGAAAGTTAAAAAAAAACTCCGCAATTTCACTATAATACCATTACAAAAGTTCCTAGTAAAAAATTCAACGACTTCACTATAAAAACCATAACAAAAGTTCCATTTGAAAAACTCACAAATTTCAATATAAAGACCATTACAAAAGTTCAAAGTTAAAAAAACTCACCAATTTCAATACAAAGACCATAAGAAAAGTTCCATGTGAAAAAAATCACAAATTTCACCATAAAAAGCATTATTAAAGTTCAAAGTTAAAATAGTACCCAGTTTCACTATAAAATCCATAACAAAAATTCCAATTAAAAAAACTTTAGAATTTCACTATAAAGACCATAACAAAAGTTGAAGGTTAAAACATTTCCCAATATCACTATGTAAACCATTACCAAAGTTCCAAGTCAAAAAACTCATCAATTTCACCATAAAAACCAATACAAAAGTTCACAGTTAAAAAATTCAACAATTTCAATATAAATACTATAAAAAGGTCCAAAGTTAAAAAAAAAAACTCCTCAATTTCACTATAAAAAACCATTACAAAAGTTCCTAGTAAAAAATTCAACAATTTCACTATAAAAACCATAACAAAAGCTCCATTTGAAAAAACTCACCAATTTCACTATAAAGACCTATAAAAAGTTCAAAGTCAAAAAACTCACCAATTTCAATATCCATAAGAAAAGTCAAGTGAAAAAAAATCACCAATTTAACCATAAAAACCATTACAAAAGTTGAAAGTTAAAAAAACTCACGAGTTTCACTATAAAAACCATAAAATAACTCCAATTTAAAAAACTCACGAATTTCACTATAAAGACCATAACAAAAGTTCGAAGTTAAAAAATTCACCAAAATCACTATATAAACCATTACAAAAGGTCCAAGTCAAAAAACTCATCAATTTCTCCTTAAAAACCAATACCAAAGTTCAAAGTAAAAAAATTCACCAATTTCACTATAAAGACCATAAAAAAGTTTAAAGTTAAAAAAACTCCTCAATTTCACGATAAAAACCATTACAAGAGTTCCTAGTCAAAAGATCAACGATTTCACTATAAAAACCATAGCGAAAGTTCCAATTGAAAAAACTCACCAATTTCACTATAAAGACCATAAAAAAGTTCAAAGTTAAAAAACTCCCAAATTTCACTATAAAAACAATTACGAAAGTTCTTATTCAAAAATTCAACAATTTCACCATCAAAACCATAACAAAAGTTCCATTTGAAAAAACTCATCAGTTTCAGTATAAAGACCATTTAAAAGTTCAAATTTTAAAAAACTCACAAGTTTCAGTATAAAGACCATAGGTAAAGTTCCAAGTGAAAAGAATCATCAATTTCACCCTAAAAACATCCAAAAATGTTGAAAGTTAAAAAAAAAAAAACTCCGCAATTTCACTATAATACCATTACAAAAGTTCCTAGTAAAAAATTCAACGACTTCACTATAAAAACCATAACAAAAGTTCCATTTGAAAAACTCACAAATTTCAATATAAAGACCATTACAAAAGTTCAAAGTTAAAAAAACTCACCAATTTCAATACAAAGACCATAAGAAAAGTTCCATGTGAAAAAAATCACAAATTTCACCATAAAAACCATTACTAAAGTTCAAAGTTAAAAAAGTAACCAGTTTCACTATAAAATCCATAACAAAAATTCCAATTAAAAAAACTTTAGAATTTCACTATAAAGACCATAACAAAAGTTCAAGGTTAAAACATTTCCCAATATCACTATGTAAACCATTACCAAAGTTCCAAGTCAAAAAACTCATCAATTTCACCATAAAAACCAATACAAAAGTTCACAGTTAAAAAATTCAACAATTTCAATATAAATACTATAAAAAGGTCCAAAGTTAAAAAAAAAAACTCCTCAATTTCACTATAAAAAACCATTACAAAAGTTCCTAGTAAAAAATTCAACAATTTCACTATAAAAACCATAACAAAAGCTCCATTTGAAAAAACTCACCAATTTCACTATAAAGACCTATAAAAAGTTCAAAGTCAAAAAACTCACCATTTTCATATCCATAAGAAAAGTCAAGTGAAAAAAAATCACCAATTTAACCATAAAAACCATTACAAAAGTTGAAAGTTAAAAAAACTCACGAGTTTCACTATAAAAACCATAAAATAACTCCAATTTAAAAAACTCACGAATTTCACTATAAAGACCATAACAAAAGTTCGAAGTTAAAAAATTCACCAAAATCACTATATAAACCATTACAAAAGGTCCAAGTCAAAAAACTCATCAATTTCTCCTTAAAAACCAATACCAAAGTTCAAAGTTAAAAAATTTACCAATTTCACTATAAAGACCATAAAAAAGTTCAAAGTTAAAAAAACTCCTCAATTTCACGATAAAAACCATTACAAGAGTTCCTAGTTAAAAGATCAACGATTTCACTATAAAAACCATAACGAAAGCTCCAATTGAAAAAACTCACCAATTTCACTATAAAGACCATAAAAAAGTTCAAAGTTAAAAAACTCCCAAATTTCACTATAAAAACAATTACGAAAGTTCTTATTCAAAAATTCAACAATTTCACCATCAAAACCATAACAAAAGTTCCATTTGAAAAAACTCATCAGTTTCAGTATAAAGACCATTTAAAAGTTCAAATTTTAAAAAACTCACAAGTTTCAATATAAAGACCATAGGTAAAGTTCCAAGTGAAAAGAATCATCAATTTCACCCTAAAAACATCCAAAAATGTTGAAAGTTAAAAAAAAAAACTCCGCAATTTCACTATAATACCATTACAAAAGTTCCTAGTAAAAAATTCAACGACTTCACTATAAAAACCATAACAAAAGTTCCATTTGAAAAACTCACAAATTTCAATATAAAGACCATTACAAAAGTTCAAAGTTAAAAAAACTCACCAATTTCAATACAAAGACCATAAGAAAAGTTCCATGTGAAAAAAATCACAAATTTCACCATAAAAACCATTACTAAAGTTCAAAGTTAAAAAAGTAACCAGTTTCACTATAAAATCCATAACAAAAATTCCAATTAAAAAAACTTTAGAATTTCACTATAAAGACCATAACAAAAGTTCAAGGTTAAAACATTTCCCAATATCACTATGTAAACCATTACCAAAGTTCCAAGTCAAAAAACTCATCAATTTCACCATAAAAACCAATACAAAAGTTCACAGTTAAAAAATTCAACAATTTCAATATAAATACTATAAAAAGGTCCAAAGTTAAAAAAAAAACTCCTCAATTTCACTATAAAAAACCATTACAAAAGTTCCTAGTAAAAAATTCAACAATTTCACTATAAAAACCATAACAAAAGCTCCATTTGAAAAAACTCACCAATTTCACTATAAAGACCTATAAAAAGTTCAAAGTCAAAAAACTCACCAATTTCAATATCCATAAGAAAAGTCAAGTGAAAAAAAATCACCAATTTAACCATAAAAACCATTACAAAAGTTGAAAGTTAAAAAAACTCACGAGTTTCACTATAAAAACCATAAAATAACTCCAATTTAAAAAACTCACGAATTTCACTATAAAGACCATAACAAAAGTTCGAAGTTAAAAAATTCACCAAAATCACTATATAAACCATTACAAAAGGTCCAAGTCAAAAGACCATACCAAAGTTCAAAGTTAAAAAATTTACCAATTTCACTATAAAGACCATAAAAAAGTTCAAAGTTAAAAAAACTCCTCAATTTCACGATAAAAACCATTACAAGAGTTCCTAGTTAAAAGATCAACGATTTCACTATAAAAACCATAACGAAAGCTCCAATTGAAAAAACTCACCAATTTCACTATAAAGACCATAAAAAAGTTCAAAGTTAAAAAACTTCCAAATTTCACTATAAAAACAATTACGAAAGTTCTTATTCAAAAATTCAACAATTTCACCATCAAAACCATAACAAAAGTTCCATTTGAAAAAACTCATCAGTTTCAGTATAAAGACCATTTAAAAGTTCAAATTTTAAAAAACTCACAAGTTTCAATATAAAGACCATAGGTAAAGTTCCAAGTGAAAAGAATCATCAATTTCACCCTAAAAACAACCAAAAATGTTGAAAGTTAAAAAAAAAAAACTCCGCAATTTCACTATAATACCATTACAAAAGTTCCTAGTAAAAAATTCAACGACTTCACTATAAAAACCATAACAAAAGTTCCATTTGAAAAAACTCACAAATTTCAATATAAAGACCATTACAAAAGTTCAAAGTTAAAAAAACTCACCAATTTCAATACAAAGACCATAAGAAAAGTTCCATGTGAAAAAAATCACAAATTTCACCATAAAAACCATTACTAAAGTTCAAAGTTAAAAAAAGTAACCAGTTTCACTATAAAATCCATAACAAAAATTCCAATTAAAAAAACTTTAGAATTTCACTATAAAGACCATAACAAAAGTTCAAGGTTAAAACATTTCCCAATATCACTATGTAAACCATTACCAAAGTTCCAAGTCAAAAAACTCATCAATTTCACCATAAAAACCAATACAAAAGTTCACAGTTAAAAAATTCAACAATTTCAATATAAATACTATAAAAAGGTCCAAAGTTAAAAAAAAACTCCTCAATTTCACTATAAAAAACCATTACAAAAGTTCCTAGTAAAAAATTCAACAATTTCACTATAAAAACCATAACAAAAGCTCCATTTGAAAAAACTCACCAATTTCACTATAAAGACCTATAAAAAGTTCAAAGTTAAAAAACTCAACAATTTCAATATAAAGACCATAAGAAAAGTCAAGTGAAAAAAAATCACCAATTTAACCATAAAAACCATTACAAAACTTGAAAGTTAAAAAAACTCACGAGTTTCACTATAAAAACCATAAAATAACTCCAATTTAAAAAACTCACGAATTTCACTATAAAGACCATAACAAAAGTTCGAAGTTAAAAAATTCACCAAAATTACTATATAAACCATTACAAAAGGTCCAAGTCAAAAAACTCATCTATTTCTCCTTAAAAACCAATACCAAAGTTCAAAGTTAAAAAATTCACCAATTTCACTGTAAAGACCATAAAAAAGTTCAAAGTTAAAAAAACTCCTCAATTTCACGATAAAAACCATTACAAGAGTTCCTAGTCAAAAGATCAAAGATTTCACTATAAAAACCATAAAGAAAGTTCCAATTGAAAAAACTCACCAATTTCACTATAAAGACCATAAAAAAGATCAAAGTTAAAAAAACTCTCAAATTTCACTATAAAAACAATTACGAGAGTTCTTATTCAAAAATTCAACAATTTCACTAACAAAACCATAACTAAAGTTCCATTTGAAAAAACTCACCAGTTTCTGTATAAAGACCATTTAAAAGTTCAAATTTTAAAAAACTCACAAGTTTCAGTATAAAGACCATATGTAAAGTTCCAAGTGAAAAGAATCATCAATTTCACCCTAAAAACTACCAAAAATGTTGAAAGTTAAAAAAAAAAACTCCGCAATTTCACTATAATACCATTACAAAAGTTCCTAGTAAAAAATTCAACAACTTCACTATAAAAACCATAACAAAAGTTCCATTTGAAAAAACTCACAAATTTCAATATAAAGACCATTACAAAAGTTCAAAGTAAAAAAAAACTCACCAATTTCAATACAAAGACCATAAGAAAAGTTCCATGTGAAAAAAATTACAAATTTCATCATAAAAACAATTACTAAAGTTCAAAATTAAAAAAGTAACCAGTTTCACTATAAAATCAATAACAAAAATTCCAATTAAAAAACTTTAGAATTTCACTATAAAGACCATAACAAAAGTTGAAGGTTAAAACATTTCCCAATATCACTATGTAAACCATTACCAAAGTTCCAAGTCAAAAAACTCATTAATTTCACCATAAAAACCAATACAAAAGTTCAAAGTTAAAAAATTCAACAATTTCAATATAAATACTGTAAAAAGGTCCAAAGTTAAAAAAAATACTCCCCAATTTCACTATAAAAAACCATTACAAAAGTACCTAGTAAAAAATTCAACAATTTCACTATAAAAACCATAACAAAAGCTCCATTTGAAAAAACTCACCAATTTCACAATAAAGACCTATAAAAAGTTCAAAGTTAAAAAAACTCACCAATTTCAATATAAAGACCATAAGAAAAGTCAAGTGAAAAAAAATCACCAATTTAAACATAAAAACCATTACAAAAGTTGAAAGTTAAAAAACTAACGAATTTCATTAGAAAACCAATAAAATAACTCCAATTTAAAAAACTCACGATTTTCACTATAAAGACCATAACAAAAGATCGAAGTTAAAAAATTCCCCAATATCACTATATAAACCATTACAAAAGGTCCAAGTCAAAAAACTCATCAATTTCTCCTTAAAAACCAATACCATAGTTCAAAGTTAAAAAATTCACCACTTTCACTATAAATACCATAAAAAAGTTCAAAGTTAAAAAAACTCCTCAATTTCACGATAAAAACCATTACAAGAGTTCCTAGTCAAAAGATCAACGATTTCACTATAAAAACCATAGCGAAAGTTCCAATTGAAAAAACTCACCAATTTCACTATAAAGACCATAAAAAAGTTCAAAGTTAAAAAACTCCCAAATTTCACTATAAAAACAATTACGAAAGTTCGTATTCAAAAATTCAACAATTTCACTATCAAAACCATAACAAAAGTCCCATTTGAAAAAACTCACCAGTTTCAGTATAAAGACCATTTAAAAGTTCAAATTTTAAAAAACTCACAAGTTTCAGTATAAAGACCATAGGTAAAGTTGCAAGTGAAAAGAATCATCAATTTCACCCTAAAAACTACCAAAAATGTTGAAAGTTAAAAAAAACTCCGCAATTTCACTATAATACCATTACAAAAGTTCCTAGTAAAAAATTCAACAACTTCACTATAAAAACCATAACAAAAGTTCCATTTGAAAAAACACACAAATTTCAATATAAAGACCATTACAAAAGTTCAAAGTGAAAAAATTCCCCGAGATAACTATATAAATCATTACTACAGTTCCAAGTCAAAAAAACTCATCAAATTCTACTTAAAAACTAATAAAAAAGATCAAAGTTATAAAATTCACCAATTTAACTATAAAGACCATAAAAAAGTTAAAAGATTAAAAAAATCCCCAATTTCACTATTAAAATCATTAAAAAAGATCCTAGTCAAAACTTCAACAATTTCACTATAAAAACCATAACAAAAGATTATTTTGAAAAAACTCACCAATTTCACTATAAAGACTATAAAAAAAGTTCAAAGTTAAAAAAACTCCCAAATCTCACTATAAAAAACAATTATAAAAGTTCCTATTAAAAAATCCTACAATTTCACTATAAAAACTATAACAAAATTTCCATTTGAAAAAAATCACCAATTTCAGTATAAAGACCGTTGAAAAGTTCTAAATTAAAAAAACTCAAAAATTTCAATATGAAGACCATATGAAAAGTTCCAAGTGAAAAAAATCACCACACCATAAAAACTATCAGAAATCTTCAAAGTTAAAAAACTCCGGAATTTCACCATAAAACCAATACAAAAGTTCCGAGTAAAAAATTCAACAATTTCACTATAAAAACCATAACAAAAGTTCCATTTGAAAAAACTCACAAACTTTAATATAAAGACCATTACAAAAGTTCAAAGTTAAAAAACTCACCAATTTCAATATAAAGACCATAAGAAAAGTTCCATGTGAAAAAAATCACCAATTTCACCATAAAAACCATTACTAAAGTTCAAAGTTAAAAAAGTAACCAGTTTTACTATAAAAACCATAACAACAATTCCAATTAAAAAAACTTTGTAATTTCACTATGAAGACCATAACAAAATTTCAAACTTAAAAAATATCCCAATATCACTATATAAACCATTACCAAAGTTCCAAGTCAAAAAACTCATCAATTTCACCATAAAAACCAATACGAAAGTTCAAAGTTTAAAAATTCAACAATTTCATTATAAAGGCCATAAAAGAGTTCAAAGTTAAAAAATTCCCAAATTTCACTATAAAAAACCATTACCAAAGATCCTAGTAAAAAATTCAACAATTTCACTATAAAAACCATAACAAAAGTTCCAGTTGAAAAAGCTTAACAATTTCAGTATAGAGACCATTACAAAGGTACAAATTTAAGAAACTCTTAAATTTCAATATAAAGACCATAAGAAAAGTTCAAGTGAAAAAAATAACCAATTAAACAATAAAAACAATTACGAAATTTGAAAGTTAAAAAAACTCACCAATTTGACTATAAAAACCATAAAACAATTCCAATTAAAAAAAACTCAGGAATTTCACTATAATGACCATAACAAAATTTCAAAGTTAAAAAATTCCCCAATATCACTATATAAAGCATTATAAAAGTTCCAAGTCATCGATTTCTCCTTAAAAAGCAATACAAAGGTTCAAAATAAAAAAACTCACCAATTTCACTATAAAGTCCATTACAAAAGTTCAAAGTTAAAAAAACTCACCAATTTCAATTTAAAGACCATAAGAAATGTCAAGTGAAAAAAAATCACCAATTTAACCATAAAAACCATTACAAAAGTTGAAAGTTAAAAAAGTCATTTCACTATAAAAACCATAAAAAAGTTCCAATTAAAAAAACTCAGGAATTTCACTATAAAGACCATAACAAAAGTTCAAAGTTTAAAAATTCCCCGAGATAACTATATAAACCATAACTACAGTTCCAAGTCCAAAAAACTCATCAAATTCTACTTAAAAACAAATAAAAAAGGTCAAAGTTATAAAATTCACCAATTTCACTATAAAGACCATAAAAAAGTTAAAAGATAAAAAAACTCCCCAATTTCACTATTAAAATCATTAAAAAAGATCCTAGTCAAAACTTCAACAATTTCACTATAAAAACCATAACAAAAGATTCTTTTGAAAAAACTCACCAATTTCACTATAAAGACCATAAAAAAAGTTCAAAGTTAAAAAACTCCCAAATTTCACTATAAAAAACAATTATAAAAGTTCCTATTAAAAAATTCTACAATTTCACTATAAAAACTATAACAAAAGTTCCATTTGAAAAAAATCACCAATTTCAGTATAAAGACCGTTGAAAAGTTCTAAATTATAAAAACTCACAAATTTCAATATGAAGACCATAAGAAAAGTTCCATGAGAAAAAAATCACCACACCATAAAAACTATCACAAATGTTCGAAGTTAAAAAAACTCCGGAATTTCACCATAAAACCATTACAAAAGTTCCAGGTCAAAAATTCAAAAATTTCACTATAAAAACCATAACAAAAGTTCCATTTGAAAAAACTCACAAACTTCAATATAAAGACCATTACAAAATTTCAAAGTTAAAAAACTCACCAATTTCAATATAAAGACCATAAGAAAAGTTCCGTGTGAAAAAAATCACCAATTTCACCATAAAAACAATTACTAAAGTTCAAAGTTAAAAAAGTAACCAATTTTCACTATAAAAACCCTAACAAAAATTCCAATTAAAAAAACTTCGTAATTTCGCAAAATTTCAAACTTAAAAAATATCCCAATATCACTATATAAACCATTACCAAAGTTCCAAGTCAAAAAACTCATCAATTTCAGCATAAAAACCAATACGAAAGTTCAAAGTTTAAAAATTCAACAATTTCATTATAAAGGCCATAAAAGAGTTCAAAGTTAAAAAATTCCCAAATTTCACTATAAAAAACCATTACCAAAGATCCTAGTAAAAAATTCAACAATTTCACTATAAAAACCATAACAAAAGTTCCAGTTGAAAAAGCTTAACAATTTCAGTATAGAGACCATTACAAAGGTACAAATTTAAGAAACTCTTAAATTTCAATATAAAGACCATAAGAAAAGTTCAAGTGAAAAAAATAACCAATTAAACAATAAAAACAATTACGAAATTTGAAAGTTAAAAAAACTCACCAATTTGACTATAAAAACCATAAAACAATTCCAATTAAAAAAAACTCAGGAATTTCACTATAATGACCATAACAAAATTTCAAAGTTAAAAAATTCCCCAATATCACTATATAAAGCATTATAAAAGTTCCAAGTCATCGATTTCTCCTTAAAAAGCAATACAAAGGTTCAAAGTAAAAAAACTCACCAATTTCACTATAAAGACCATTGCAAAAGTTCAAAGTTAAAAAAACTCACCAATTTCAATTTAAAGACCATAAGAAATGTCAAGTGAAAAAAAATCACCAATTTAACCATAAAAACCATTACAAAAGTTGAAAGTTAAAAAAGTCATTTCACTATAAAAACCATAAAAAAGTTCCAATTAAAAAAACTCAGGAATTTCACTATAAAGACCATAACAAAAGTTCAAAGTTTAAAAATTCCCCGAGATAACTATATAAACCATTACTACAGTTCCAAGTCCAAAAAAACTCATCAAATTCTACTTAAAAACAAATAAAAAAGGTCAAAGTTATAAAATTCACCAATTTCACTATAAAGACCATAAAAAAGTTAAAAGATAAAAAAACCCCCCAATTTCACTATTAAAATCATTAAAAAAGATCCTAGTCAAAACTTCAACAATTTCACTATAAAAACCATAACAAAAGATTCTTTTGAAAAAACTCACCAATTTCACTATAAAGACCATAAAAAAAGTTCAAAGTTAAAAAACTCCCAAATTTCACTATAAAAATAAATTATAAAAGTTCCTATTAAAAAATTCTACAATTTCACTATAAAAACTATAACAAAAGTTCCATTTGAAATAAATCACCAATTTCAGTATAAAGACCGTTGAAAAGTTCTAAATTATAAAAACTCACAAATTTCAATATGAAGACCATAAGAAAAGTTCCATGAGAAAAAAATCACCACACCATAAAAACTATCACAAATGTTCGAAGTTAAAAAAACTCCGGAATTTCACCATAAAACCATTACAAAAGTTCCAGGTCAAAAATTCAAAAATTTCACTATAAAAACCATAACAAAAGTTCCATTTGAAAAAACTCACAAACTTCAATATAAAGACCATTACAAAAGTTCAAAGTTAAAAAACTCACCAATTTCAATATAAAGACCATAAGAAAAGTTTTGTGTGAAAAAAATCAGCAATTTCACCATAAAAACAATTACTAAAGTTCAAAGTTAAAAAAGTAACCAATTTTACTATAAAAACCATTACAAAAATTCCAATTAAAAAAACTTTGTAATTTCACTATAAAGACCATAGCAAAATTTCAAACTTAAAAAATATCCCAATATCACTATATAAACCATTACCAAAGTTCCAAGTCAAAAAACTCATCAATTTCACCATAAAAACCAATACGAAAGTTCAAAGTTTAAAAATTCAACAATTTCATTATAAAGGCCATAAAAGAGTTCAAAGTTAAAAAATTCCCAAATTTCACTATAAAAAACCATTACCAAAGATCCTAGTAAAAAATTCAACAATTTCACTATAAAAACCATAACAAAAGTTCCAGTTGAAAAAGCTTAACAATTTCAGTATAGAGACCATTACAAAGGTACAAATTTAAGAAACTCTTAAATTTCAATATAAAGACCATAAGAAAAGTTCAAGTGAAAAAAATAACCAATTAAACAATAAAAACAATTACGAAATTTGAAAGTTAAAAAAACTCACCAATTTGACTATAAAAACCATAAAACAATTCCAATTAAAAAAAACTCAGGAATTTCACTATAATGACCATAACAAAATTTCAAAGTTAAAAAATTCCCCAATATCACTATATAAAGCGTTATAAAAGTTCTAAGTCATCGATTTCTCCTTAAAAAGCAATACAAAGGTTCAAAGTAAAAAAAACTCACCAATTTCACTATAAAGACCATTGCAAAAGTTCAAAGTTAAAAAAACTCACCAATTTCAATTTAAAGACCATAAGAAATGTCAAGTGAAAAAAAATCACCAATTTAACCATAAAAACCATTACAAAAGTTGAAAGTTAAAAAAGTCATTTCACTATAAAAACCATAAAAAAGTTCCAATTAAAAAAACTCAGGAAATTCACTATAAAGACCATAACAAAAGTTCAAAGTTTAAAAATTCCCCGAGATAACTATATAAACCATTACTACAGTTCCAAGTCCAAAAAAACTCATCAAATTCTACTTAAAAACAAATAAAAAAGGTCAAAGTTATAAAATTCACCAATTTCACTATAAAGACCATAAAAAAGTTAAAAGATAAAAAAAAACTCCCCAATTTCACTATTAAAATCATTAAAAAAGATCCTAGTCAAAACTTCAACAATTTCACTATAAAAACCATAACAAAAGATTCTTTTGAAAAAACTCACCAATTTCAGTATAAAGACCATAAAAAAAGTTCAAAGTTAAAAAACTCCCAAATTTCACTATAAAAAACAATTATAAAAGTTCCTATTAAAAAATTCTACAATTTCACTATAAAAACTATAACAAAAGTTCCATTTGAAAAAAATCACCAATTTCAGTATAAAGACCGTTGAAAAGTTCTAAATTATAAAAACTCACAAATTTCAATATGAAGACCATAAGAAAAGTTCCATGAGAAAAAAATCACCACACCATAAAATCTATCACAAATGTTCGAAGTTAAAAAAACTCCGGAATTTCACCATAAAACCATTACAAAAGTTCCAGGTCAAAAATTCAAAAATTTCACTATAAAAACCATAACAAAAGTTCCATTTGAAAAAACTCACAAACTTCAATATAAAGACCATTACAAAAGTTCAAAGTTAAAAAACTCACCAATTTCAATATAAAGACCATAAGAAAAGTTCTGTGTGAAAAAAAAATCAGCAATTTCACCATAAAAACAATTACTAAAGTTCAAAGTTAAAAAAGTAACCAATTTTACTATAAAAACCATAACAAAAATTCCAATTAAAAAAACTTTGTAATTTCACTATAAAGACCATAGCAAAATTTCAAACTTAAAAAATATCCCAATATCACTATATAAACCATTACCAAAGTTCCAAGTCAAAAAACTCATCAATTTCACCATAAAAACCAATACGAAAGTTCAAAGTTTAAAAATTCAACAATTTCATTATAAAGGCCATAAAAGAGTTCAAAGTTAAAAAATTCCCAAATTTCACTATAAAAAACCATTACCAAAGATCCTAGTAAAAAATTCAACAATTTCACTATAAAAACCATAACAAAAGTTCCAGTTGAAAAAGCTTAACAATTTCAGTATAGAGACCATTACAAAGGTACAAATTTAAGAAACTCTTAAATTTCAATATAAAGACCATAAGAAAAGTTCAAGTGAAAAAAATAACCAATTAAACAATAAAAACAATTACGAAATTTGAAAGTTAAAAAAACTCACCAATTTGACTATAAAAACCATAAAGTAATTCCAATTAAAAAAAACTCAGGAATTTCACTATAATGACCATAACAAAATTTCAAAGTTAAAAAATTCCCCAATATCACTATATAAAGCATTATAAAAGTTCCAAGTCATCGATTTCTCCTTAAAAAGCAATACAAAGGTTCAAAGTAAAAAAACTCACCAATTTCACTATAAAGACCGTTGCAAAAGTTCAAAGTTAAAAAAACTCGCCAATTTCAATTTAAAGACCATAAGAAATGTCAAGTGAAAAAAAATCACCAATTTAACCATAAAAACCATTACAAAAGTTGAAAGTTAAAAAAGTCATTTCACTATAAAAACCATAAAAAAGTTCCAATTAAAAAAACTCAGGAATTTCACTATAAAGACCATAACAAAAGTTCAAAGTTTAAAAATTCCCCGAGATAACTATATAAACCATTACTACAGTTCCAAGTCCAAAAAAACTCATCAAATTCTACTTAAAAACAAATAAAAAAGGTCAAAGTTATAAAATTCACCAATTTCACTATAAAGACCATAAAAAAGTTAAAAGATAAAAAAACTCCCCAATTTCACTATTAAAATCATTAAAGAAGATCCTAGTCAAAACTTCAACAATTTCACTATAAAAACCATAACAAAAGATTCTTTTGAAAAAACTCACCAATTTCACTATAAAGACCATAAAAAAAGTTCAAAGTTAAAAAACTCCCAAATTTCACTATAAAAAACAATTATAAAAGTTCCTATTAAAAAATTCTACAATTTCACTATAAAAACTATAACAAAAGTTCCATTTGAAAAAAATCACCAATTTCAGCATAAAGACCGTTGAAAAGTTCTAAATTATAAAAAGTCACAAATTTCAATATGAAGACCATAAGAAAAGTTCCATGAGAAAAAAATCACCACACCATAAAAACTATCACAAATGTTCGAAGTTAAAAAAACTCCGGAATTTCGCCATAAAACCATTACAAAAGTTCCAGGTCAAAAATTCAAAAATTTCACTATAAAAACCATAACAAAAGTTCCATTTGAAAAAACTCACAAACTTCAATATAAAGACCATTACAAAAGTTCAAAGTTAAAAAACTCACCAATTTCAATATAAAGACCATAAGAAAAGTTCCGTGTGAAAAAAATCACCAATTTCACCATAAAAACAATTACTAAAGTTCAAAGTTAAAAAAGTAACCAATTTTTACTATAAAAACCATAACAAAAATTCCAATTAAAAAAACTTTGTAATTTCGCAAAATTTCAAACTTAAAAAGTATCCCAATATCACTATATAAACCATTACCAAAGTTCCAAGTCAAAAAACTCATCAATTTCACCATAAAAACCAATACGAAAGTTCAAAGTTTAAAAATTCAACAATTTCATTATAAAGGCCATAAAAGAGTTCAAAGTTAAAAAATTCCCAAATTTCACTATAAAAAACCATTACCAAAGATCCTAGTAAAAAATTCAACAATTTCACTATAAAAACCATAACAAAAGTTCCAGTTGAAAAAGCTTAACAATTTCAGTATAGAGACCATTACAAAGGTACAAATTTAAGAAACTCTTAAATTTCAATATAAACACCATAAGAAAAGTTCAAGTGAAAAAAATAACCAATTAAACAATAAAAACAATTACGAAATTTGAAAGTTAAAAAAACTCACCAATTTGACTATAAAAACCATAAAACAATTCCAATTAAAAAAAACTCAGGAATTTCACTATAATGACCATAACAAAATTTCAAAGTTAAAAAATTCCCCAATATCACTATATAAAGCATTATAAAAGTTCCAAGTCATCGATTTCTCCTTAAAAAGCAATACAAAGGTTCAAAGTAAAAAAACTCACCAATTTCACTATAAAGACCATTGCAAAAGTTCAAAGTTAAAAAAACTCACCAATTTAAATTTAAAGACCATAAGAAATGTCAAGTGAAAAAAAAATCTCCAATTTAACCATAAAAACCATTACAAAAGTTGAAAGTTAAAAAAGTCATTTCACTATAAAAACCATAAAAAAGTTCCAATTAAAAAAACTCAGGAATTTCACTATAAAGACCATAACAAAAGTTCAAAGTTTAAAAATTCCCCGAGATAACTATATAAACCATTACTACAGTTCCAAGTCCAAAAAAACTCATCAAATTCTACTTAAAAACAAATAAAAAAGGTCAAAGTTATAAAATTCACCAATTTCACTATAAAGACCATAAAAAAGTTAAAAGATAAAAAAACTCCCCAATTTCACTATTAAAATCATTAAAGAAGATCCTAGTCAAAACTTCAACAATTTCACTATAAAAACCATAACAAAAGATTCTTTTGAAAAAACTCACCAATTTCACTATAAAGACCATAAAAAAAGTTCAAAGTTAAAAAACTCCCAAATTTCACTATAAAAAACAATTATAAAAGTTCCTATTAAAAAATTCTACAATTTCACTATAAAAACTATAACAAAAGTTCCATTTGAAAAAAATCACCAATTTCAGCATAAAGACCGTTGAAAAGTTCTAAATTATAAAAAGTCACAAATTTCAATATGAAGACCATAAGAAAAGTTCCATGAGAAAAAAATCACCACACCATAAAAACTATCACAAATGTTCGAAGTTAAAAAAACTCCGGAATTTCGCCATAAAACCATTACAAAAGTTCCAGGTCAAAAATTCAAAAATTTCACTATAAAAACCATAACAAAAGTTCCATTTGAAAAAACTCACAAACTTCAATATAAAGACCATTACAAAAGTTCAAAGTTAAAAAACTCACCAATTTCAATATAAAGACCATAAGAAAAGTTCCGTGTGAAAAAAATCACCAATTTCACCATAAAAACAATTACTAAAGTTCAAAGTTAAAAAAGTAACCAATTTTTACTATAAAAACCATAACAAAAATTCCAATTAAAAAAACTTTGTAATTTCGCAAAATTTCAAACTTAAAAAATATCCCAATATCACTATATAAACCATTACCAAAGTTCCAAGTCAAAAAACTCATCAATTTCACCATAAAAACCAATACGAAAGTTCAAAGTTTAAAAATTCAACAATTTCATTATAAAGGCCATAAAAGAGTTCAAAGTTAAAAAATTCCCAAATTTCACTATAAAAAACCATTGCCAAAGATCCTAGTAAAAAATTCAACAATTTCACTATAAAAACCATAACAAAAGTTCCAGTTGAAAAAGCTTAACAATTTCAGTATAGAGACCATTACAAAGGTACAAATTTCAGAAACTCTTAAATTTCAATATAAAGACCATAAGAAAAGTTCAAGTGAAAAAAATAACCAATTAAACAATAAAAACAATTACGAAATTTGAAAGTTAAAAAAACTCACCAATTTGACTATAAAAACCATAAAACAATTCCAATTAAAAAAAACTCAGGAATTTCACTATAATGACCATATCAAAATTTCAAAGTTAAAAAATTCCCCAATATCACTATATAAAGCATTATAAAAGTTCCAAGTCATCGATTTCTCCTTAAAAAGCAATACAAAGGTTCAAAGTAAAAAAACTCACCAATTTCACTATAAAGACCATTGCAAAAGTTCAAAGTTAAAAAAACTCACCAATTTCAATTTAAAGACCATAAGAAATGTCAAGTGAAAAAAAATCACCAATTTAACCATAAAAACCATTACAAAAGTTGAAAGTTAAAAAAGTCATTTCACTATAAAAACCATAAAAAAGTTCCAATTAAAAAAACTCAGGAATTTCACTATAAAGACCATAACAAAAGTTCAAAGTTTAAAAATTCCCCGAGATAACTATATAAACCATTACTACAGTTCCAAGTCCAAAAAAACTCATCAAATTCTACTTAAAAACAAATAAAAAAGGTCAAAGTTATAAAATTCACCAATTTCACTATAAAGACCATAAAAAAGTTAAAAGATAAAAAAACTCCCCAATTTCACTATTAAAATCATTAAAGAAGATCCTAGTCAAAACTTCAACAATTTCACTATAAAAACCATAACAAAAGATTCTTTTGAAAAAACTCACCAATTTCACTATAAAGACCATAAAAAAAGTTCAAAGTTAAAAAACTCCCAAATTTCACTATAAAAAACAATTATAAAAGTTCCTATTAAAAAATTCTACAATTTCACTATAAAAACTATAACAAAAGTTCCATTTGAAAAAAATCACCAATTTCAGCATAAAGACCGTTGAAAAGTTCTAAATTATAAAAAGTCACAAATTTCAATATGAAGACCATAAGAAAAGTTCCATGAGAAAAAAATCACCACACCATAAAAACTATCACAAATGTTCGAAGTTAAAAAAACTCCGGAATTTCGCCATAAAACCATTACAAAAGTTCCAGGTCAAAAATTCAAAAATTTCACTATAAAAACCATAACAAAAGTTCCATTTGAAAAAACTCACAAACTTCAATATAAAGACCATTACAAAAGTTCAAAGTTAAAAAACTCACCAATTTCAATATAAAGACCATAAGAAAAGTTCCGTGTGAAAAAAATCACCAATTTCACCATAAAAACAATTACTAAAGTTCAAAGTTAAAAAAGTAACCAATTTTTACTATAAAAACCATAACAAAAATTCCAATTAAAAAAACTTTGTAATTTCGCAAAATTTCAAACTTAAAAAGTATCCCAATATCACTATATAAACCATTACCAAAGTTCCAAGTCAAAAAACTCATCAATTTCACCATAAAAACCAATACGAAAGTTCAAAGTTTAAAAATTCAACAATTTCATTATAAAGGCCATAAAAGAGTTCAAAGTTAAAAAATTCCCAAATTTCACTATAAAAAACCATTGCCAAAGATCCTAGTAAAAAATTCAACAATTTCACTATAAAAACCATAACAAAAGTTCCAGTTGAAAAAGCTTAACAATTTCAGTATAGAGACCATTACAAAGGTACAAATTTCAGAAACTCTTAAATTTCAATATAAAGACCATAAGAAAAGTTCAAGTGAAAAAAATAACCAATTAAACAATAAAAACAATTACGAAATTTGAAAGTTAAAAAAACTCACCAATTTGACTATAAAAACCATAAAACAATTCCAATTAAAAAAAACTCAGGAATTTCACTATAATGACCATATCAAAATTTCAAAGTTAAAAAATTCCCCAATATCACTATATAAAGCATTATAAAAGTTCCAAGTCATCGATTTCTCCTTAAAAAGCAATACAAAGGTTCAAAGTAAAAAAACTCACCAATTTCACTATAAAGACCATTGCAAAAGTTCAAAGTTAAAAAAACTCACCAATTTCAATTTAAAGACCATAAGAAATGTCAAGTGAAAAAAAATCACCAATTTAACCATAAAAACCATTACAAAAGTTGAAAGTTAAAAAAGTCATTTCACTATAAAAACCATAAAAAAGTTCCAATTAAAAAAACTCAGGAATTTCACTATAAAGACCATAACAAAAGTTCAAAGTTTAAAAATTCCCCGAGATAACTATATAAACCATTACTACAGTTCCAAGTCCAAAAAAACTCATCAAATTCTACTTAAAAACAAATAAAAAAGGTCAAAGTTATAAAATTCACCAATTTCACTATAAAGACCATAAAAAAGTTAAAAGATAAAAAAACTCCCCAATTTCACTATTAAAATCATTAAAGAAGATCCTAGTCAAAACTTCAACAATTTCACTATAAAAACCATAACAAAAGATTCTTTTGAAAAAACTCACCAATTTCACTATAAAGACCATAAAAAAAGTTCAAAGTTAAAAAACTCCCAAATTTCACTATAAAAAACAATTATAAAAGTTCCTATTAAAAAATTCTACAATTTCACTATAAAAACTATAACAAAAGTTCCATTTGAAAAAAATCACCAATTTCAGCATAAAGACCGTTGAAAAGTTCTAAATTATAAAAAGTCACAAATTTCAATATGAAGACCATAAGAAAAGTTCCATGAGAAAAAAATCACCACACCATAAAAACTATCACAAATGTTCGAAGTTAAAAAAACTCCGGAATTTCGCCATAAAACCATTACAAAAGTTCCAGGTCAAAAATTCAAAAATTTCACTATAAAAACCATAACAAAAGTTCCATTTGAAAAAACTCACAAACTTCAATTTAAAGACCATTACAAAAGTTCAAAGTTAAAAAACTCACCAATTTCAATATAAAGACCATAAGAAAAGTTCCGTGTGAAAAAAATCACCAATTTCACCATAAAAACAATTACTAAAGTTCAAAGTTAAAAAAGTAACCAATTTTTACTATAAAAACCATAACAAAAATTCCAATTAAAAAAACTTTGTAATTTCGCAAAATTTCAAACTTAAAAAATATCCCAATATCACTATATAAACCATTACCAAAGTTCCAAGTGAAAAAACTCATCAATTTCACCATAAAAACCAATACGAAAGTTCAAAGTTTAAAAATTCAACAATTTCATTATAAAGGCCATAAAAGAGTTCAAAGTTAAAAAATTCCCAAATTTCACTATAAAAAACCATTACCAAAGATCCTAGTAAAAAATTCAACAATTTCACTATAAAAACCATAACAAAAGTTCCAGTTGAAAAAGCTTAACAATTTCAGTATAGAGACCATTACAAAGGTACAAATTTCAGAAACTCTTAAATTTCAATATAAAGACCATAAGAAAAGTTCAAGTGAAAAAAATAACCAATTAAACAATAAAAACAATTACGAAATTTGAAAGTTAAAAAAACTCACCAATTTGACTATAAAAACCATAAAACAATTCCAATTAAAAAAAACTCAGGAATTTCACTATAATGACCATATCAAAATTTCAAAGTTAAAAAATTCCCCAATATCACTATATAAAGCATTATAAAAGTTCCAAGTCATCGATTTCTCCTTAAAAAGCAATACAAAGGTTCAAAGTAAAAAAACTCACCAATTTCACTATAAAGACCATTGCAAAAGTTCAAAGTTAAAAAAACTCACCAATTTCAATTTAAAGACCATAAGAAATGTCAAGTGAAAAAAAATCACCAATTTAACCATAAAAACCATTACAAAAGTTGAAAGTTAAAAAAGTCATTTCACTATAAAAACCATAAAAAAGTTCCAATTAAAAAAACTCAGGAATTTCACTATAAAGACCATAACAAAAGTTCAAAGTTTAAAAATTCCCCGAGATAACTATATAAACCATTACTACAGTTCCAAGTCCAAAAAAACTCATCAAATTCTACTTAAAAACAAATAAAAAAGGTCAAAGTTATAAAATTCACCAATTTCACTATAAAGACCATAAAAAAGTTAAAAGATAAAAAAAACTCCCCAATTTCACTATTAAAATCATTAAAAAAGATCCTAGTCAAAACTTCAACAATTTCACTATAAAAACCATAACAAAAGATTCTTTTGAAAAAACTCACCAATTTCACTATAAAGACCATAAAAAAAGTTCAAAGTTAAAAAACTCCCAAATTTCACTATAAAAAACAATTATAAAAGTTCCTATTAAAAAATTCTACAATTTCACTATAAAAACTATAACAAAAGTTCCATTTGAAAAAAATCACCAATTTCAGTATAAAGACCGTTGAAAAGATCTAAATTATAAAAACTCACAAATTTCAATACGAAGACCATAAGAAAAGTTCCAAGAGAAAAAAATCACCACACCATAAAAACCAACCCAAATGTTCGAAGTTAAAAAAAACTCCGGAATTTCTCCATAAAACCATTACAAAAGTTCCAGGTCAAAAATTCAACAATTTCACTATAAAAACCATAACAAAAGTTCCATTTGAAAAAACTCGCAAACTTCAATATAAAGACCATTACAAAAGTTCAAAGTTAAAAAACTCACCAATTTCAATATAAAGACCATAAGAAAAGTTCTGTGTGAAAAAAATCAGCAATTTCACCATAAAAACTTTTACTAAAGTTCAAAGTTAAAAAAGTAACCAATTTTACTATAAAAACCATAACAAAAATTCCAATTAAAAAAACTTTGTAATTTCACTATAAAGACCTTAGCAAAATTTCAAACTTAAAAAATATCCCAATATCACTATATAAACCATTACCAAAGTTCCAAGTCAAAAAACTCATCAATTTCACCATAAAAACCAATACGAAAGTTCAAAGTTTAAAAATTCAACAATTTCATTATAAAGGCCATAAAAGAGTTCAAAGTTAAAAAATTCCCAAATTTCACTATAAAAAACCATTACCAAAGATCCTAGTAAAAAATTCAACAATTTCACTATAAAAACCATAACAAAAGTTCCAGTTGAAAAAGCTTAACAATTTCAGTATAGAGACCATTACAAAGGTACAAATTTAAGAAACTCTTAAATTTCAATATAAAGACCATAAGAAAAGTTCAAGTGAAAAAAATAACCAATTAAACAATAAAAACAATTAAGAAATTTGAAAGTTAAAAAAACTCACCAATTTGACTATAAAAACCATAAAACAATTCCAATTAAAAAAAACTCAGGAATTTCACTATAATGACCATAACAAAATTTCAAAGTTAAAAAATTCCCCAATATCACTATACAAAGCGTTATAAAAGTTCCAAGTCATCGATTTCTCCTTAAAAAGCAATACAAAGGTTCAAAGTAAAAAAAAACTCACCAATTTCACTATAAAGACCATTGCAAAAGTTCAAAGTTAAAAAAACTCACCAATTTCAATTTAAAGACCATAAGAAATGTCAAGTGAAAAAAAATCACCAATTTAACCATAAAAACCATTACAAAAGTTGAAAGTTAAAAAAGTCATTTCACTATAAAAACCATAAAAAAGTTCCAATTAAAAAAACTCAGGAAATTCACTATAAAGACCATAACAAAAGTTCAAAGTTTAAAAATTCCCCGAGATAACTATATAAACCATTACTACAGTTCCAAGTCCAAAAAAACTCATCATATTCTACTTAAAAACAAATAAAAAAGGTCAAAGTTATAAAATTCACCAATTTCACTATAAAGACCATAAAAAAGTTAAAAGATAAAAAAACTCCCCAATTTCACTATTAAAATCATTAAAGAAGATCCTAGTCAAAACTTCAACAATTTCACTATAAAAACCATAACAAAAGATTCTTTTGAAAAAACTCACCAATTTCACTATAAAGACCATAAAAAAAGTTCAAAGTTAAAAAACTCCCAAATTTCACTATAAAAAACAATTATAAAAGTTCCTATTAAAAAATTCTACAATTTCACTATAAAAACTATAACAAAAGTTCCATTTGAAAAAAATCACCAATTTCAGCATAAAGACCGTTGAAAAGTTCTAAATTATAAAAAGTCACAAATTTCAATATGAAGACCATAAGAAAAGTTCCATGAGAAAAAAATCACCACACCATAAAAACTATCACAAATGTTCGAAGTTAAAAAAACTCCGGAATTTCGCCATAAAACCATTACAAAAGTTCCAGGTCAAAAATTCAAAAATTTCACTATAAAAACCATAACAAAAGTTCCATTTGAAAAAACTCACAAACTTCAATATAAAGACCATTACAAAAGTTCAAAGTTAAAAAACTCACCAATTTCAATATAAAGACCATAAGAAAAGTTCCGTGTGAAAAAAATCACCAATTTCACCATAAAAACAATTACTAAAGTTCAAAGTTAAAAAAGTAACCAATTTTTACTATAAAAACCATAACAAAAATTCCAATTAAAAAAACTTTGTAATTTCGCAAAATTTCAAACTTAAAAAATATCCCAATATCAATATATAAACCATTACCAAAGTTCCAAGTCAAAAAACTCATCAATTTCACCATAAAAACCAATACGAAAGTTCAAAGTTTAAAAATTCAACAATTTCATTATAAAGGCCATAAAAGAGTTCAAAGTTAAAAAATTCCCAAATTTCACTATAAAAAACCATTACCAAAGATCCTAGTAAAAAATTCAACAATTTCACTATAAAAACCATAACAAAAGTTCCAGTTGAAAAAGCTTAACAATTTCAGTATAGAGACCATTACAAAGGTACAAATTTAAGAAACTCTTAAATTTCAATATAAAGACCATAAGAAAAGTTCAAGTGAAAAAAATAACCAATTAAACAATAAAAACAATTACGAAATTTGAAAGTTAAAAAAACTCACCAATTTGACTATAAAAACCATAAAACAATTCCAATTAAAAAAAACTCAAGAATTTCACTATAATGACCATAACAAAATTTCAAAGTTAAAAAATTCCCCAATATCACTATATAAAGCATTATAAAAGTTCCAAGACATCGATTTCTCCTTAAAAAGCAATACAAAGGTTCAAAGTAAAAAAACTCACCAATTTCACTATAAAGACCATTGCAAAAGTTCAAAGTTAAAAAAACTCACCAATTTCAATTTAAAGACCATAAGAAATGTCAAGTGAAAAAAAATCACCAATTTAACCATAAAAACCATTACAAAAGTTGAAAGTTAAAAAAGTCATTTCACTATAAAAACCATAAAAAAGTTCCAATTAAAAAAACTCAGGAAATTCACTATAAAGACCATAACAAAAGTTCAAAGTTTAAAAATTCCCCGAGATAACTATATAAACCATTACTACAGTTCCAAGTCCAAAAAAACTCATCAAATTCTACTTAAAAACAAATAAAAAAGGTCAAAGTTATAAAATTCACCAATTTCACTATAAAGACCATAAAAAAGATAAAAAAAAATCCCCAATTTCACGATTAAAATCATTAAAAAAGA
Source organism: Lathyrus sativus (assembly GCA_963859935.3). NCBI lineage: Eukaryota > Viridiplantae > Streptophyta > Magnoliopsida > Fabales > Fabaceae > Lathyrus > Lathyrus sativus. The sequence continues at coordinate 221,549,986 of OZ012737.1, read as the reverse complement.
TCCTAGTCAAAACTTCAACAATTTCACTATAAAAACCATAACAAAAGATTCTTTTGAAAAAACTCACCAATTTCACTATAAAGACCATAAAAAAAGTTCAAAGTTTAAAAACTCCCAAATTTCACTATAAAAAACAATTATAAAAGTTCCTATTAAAAAATTCTACAATTTCACTATAAAAACTATAACAAAAGTTCCATTTGAAAAAAATCACCAATTTCAGCATAAAGACCGTTGAAAAGTTCTAAATTATAAAAAGTCACAAATTTCAATATGAAGACCATAAGAAAAGTTCCATGAGAAAAAAATCACCACACCATAAAAACTATCACAAATGTTCGAAGTTATAAAAACTCCGGAATTTCGCCATAAAACCATTACAAAAGTTCCAGGTCAAAAATTCAAAAATTTCACTATAAAAACCATAACAAAAGTTCCATTTGAAAAAACTTACAAACTTCAATATAAAGACCATTACAAAAGTTCAAAGTTAAAAAACTCACCAATTTCAATATAAAGACCATAAGAAAAGTTCCGTGTGAAAAAAATCACCAATTTCACCATAAAAACAATTACTAAAGTTCAAAGTTAAAAAAGTAACCAATTTTTACTATAAAAACCATAACAAAAATTCCAATTAAAAAAACTTTGTAATTTCGCAAAATTTCAAACTTAAAAAATATCCCAATATCACTATATAAACCATTACCAAAGTTCCAAGTCAAAAAACTCATCAATTTCACCATAAAAACCAATACGAAAGTTCAAAGTTTAAAAATTCAACAATTTCATTATAAAGGCCATAAAAGAGTTCAAAGTTAAAAAATTCCCAAATTTCACTATAAAAAACCATTACCAAAGATCCTAGTAAAAAATTCAACAATTTCACTATAAAAACCATAACAAAAGTTCCAGTTGAAAAAGCTTAACAATTTCAGTATAGAGACCATTACAAAGGTACAAATTTAAGAAACTCTTAAATTTCAATATAAAGACCATAAGAAAAGTTCAAGTGAAAAAAATAACCAATTAAACAATAAAAACAATTACGAAATTTGAAAGTTAAAAAAACTCACCAATTTGACTATAAAAACCATAAAACAATTCCAATTAAAAAAAACTCAGGAATTTCACTATAATGACCATAACAAAATTTCAAAGTTAAAAAATTCCCCAATATCACTATATAAAGCATTATAAAAGTTCCAAGTCATCGATTTCTCCTTAAAAAGCAATACAAAGGTTCAAAGTAAAAAAACTCACCAATTTCACTATAAAGACCATTGCAAAAGTTCAAAGTTAAAAAAACTCACCAATTTCAATTTAAAGACCATAAGAAATGTCAAGTGAAAAAAAATCACCAATTTAACCATAAAAACCATTACAAAAGTTGAAAGTTAAAAAAGTCATTTCACTATAAAAACCATAAAAAAGTTCCAATTAAAAAAACTCAGGAATTTCACTATAAAGACCATAACAAAAGTTCAAAGTTTAAAAATTCCCCGAGATAACTATATAAACCATTACTACAGTTCCAAGTCCAAAAAAACTCATCAAATTCTACTTAAAAACAAATAAAAAAGGTCAAAGTTATAAAATTCACCAATTTCACTATAAAGACCATAAAAAAGTTAAAAGATAAAAAAAATCCCCAATTTCACTATTAAAATCATTAAAAAAGATCCTAGTCAAAACTTCAACAATTTCACTATAAAAACCATAACAAAAGATTCTTTTGAAAAAACTCACCAATTTCACTATAAAGACCATAAAAAAAGTTCAAAGTTAAAAAACTCCCAAATTTCACTATAAAAACAATTATAAAAGTTCCTATTAAAAAATTCTACAATTTCACTATAAAAACTATAACAAAAGTTCCATTTGAAAAAAATCACCAATTTCAGCATAAAGACCGTTGAAAAGTTCTAAATTATAAAAACTCACAAATTTCAATATGAAGACCATAAGAAAAGTTCCATGAGAAAAAAATCACCACACCATAAAAACTATCACAAATGTTCGAAGTTAAAAAAACTCCGGAATTTCGCCATAAAACCATTACAAAAGTTCCAGGTCAAAAATTCAAAAATTTCACTATAAAAACCATAACAAAAGTTCCATTTGAAAAAACTCACAAACTTCAATATAAAGACCATTACAAAAGTTCAAAGTTAAAAAGCTCACCAATTTCAATATAAAGACCATAAGAAAAGTTCCGTGTGAAAAAAATCACCAATTTCACCATAAAAACAATTACTAAAGTTCAAAGTTAAAAAATTAACCAATTTTTACTATAAAAACCATAACAAAAATTCCAATTAAAAAAACTTTGTAATTTCGCAAAATTTCAGGTGATGTGGTTGATGTTGTTTGACTTAGGTCATTTCATCCCACTTTTGGTGCATCTTTGTGTGGTTTGTTCTTGTTTGATTGATTTCTTCTTGTGCTCTTCTTCTTCTTCTTCTCTTTTCTTGCATTTCCATATGCATGCTTGGTTGAGATGAGCTTGTGGAGGCTACTTCCCCACACTATTTTTCTCCCACTTTCATTTTATTTGTGTATCTTATGTTTGCATCTTCATTTGCATATGCATTCTTCTTCTTTTGCTTTTCTTTGCCATGCTCCCTATAAGTTCCCTAACCTCTTGAGGTTATGATAGACATTAGGTGCCTAACCATGCATGATAACATTAGGTAGTTCCTTTTTGAATCCCAACTCTAAGTCCACTTTGCATGATAACTTTTAGGATTGATTAGTCTCCCATTAGTGTTCCCTCTTCTCTTCTCATCTTCAAACAATCATAAAACACTTAATAAAGAATGACAAGTGTTGTACGCTATATGCCTTAAGCTATTTGGGAAATGATGATTGGGTGGTTGCCTCTCAATTGTATAGAATGTTAGTATATGTCCTTTGGACGATATACGACGCATTCGCTCCTGAGTCATAGTCTTTAGTGCAACACGAGTTACAAATCAAGTTCAAAACACTTCTTCTCTAAAAAACACAAAAACACTTCAAACCTTTTTCATCCTTCGGGATCTTAATCAGGAAAATCTTGTCAGATAAAAGAGTGTCGTTAAATCTTAGTTCTACCGCAAACGGTAACGCCTAAGTCTCCAATGGTCGAGCTGCATACACCAACTACTAGAACTATTTGTTAACCCTACTCGGGCCTAAAAACTTTTGAACCAACCTGCGGTCCTTTTAGCCCGAACTACATTCGCTCTGATCTTTCATACTAGATGAAAGTACGTAGGCACAAGACGCGATGTCTTGGCGAGCAACCTTTCCCCTTTCTCCTGTAGTTAGTCGAACTACGTTGACTCCGACTTTCCCATTGCACGAGGGAGTACGTAGGCACAAAGCGGCGATGCTCTGTCGAGTCATTTCTCTTTTCTTTTTCTTTTGTCCCTAAGCCTTTAGCTAGATAGTTTCAACACACCCTTTTAGATAGACAACAATGTGTGGATCCCGTCGAGTACGACGGACGTGAGGGGTGCTAATACCTTCCCCTTGCGTAACCGACTCCCGAATCCAGACAAGGTTGCGATGACCTTGTCTTTCCCTTTTTCGTTAGGTTTTTCCTATCGTTTCCTTTCCCTATCTTTGGGATAAATAACGAAAGTGGCGACTCTTCTGTTTTTTCCGCCGGTTGTTTTTCGCAGTTGCGACAGCTGGCGACTCTGCTGGGGACTCTGGTTCCCTATGTGAGTTAATCCTAGCACTTGTCTGTTTATCTTTGGGTATTGTATATATGTGCTTTATTTATTGTTCTCGCATTTATTTTTAGCATCATATATCATTACTGTTGTGCTGTGGGAGGGAAGTTCCACTGAGTGATAAGCCAGACCTGGGCTTGAGTATAAACATAGTATTAGAAGCGAAAAGTAGTGGTGAACCTGTATGTTAGGCATGCACTAGTTCCCACGAAATTTACGCTCAGACGAGATTCTCTTTGATGACTTTCTTTCCAGCCTAGTGGGCCGTTGAGAGGATTTCAGATTTGAGGGTTGTCGACTCTGGGGACCGATCATCTGTGATTCAGCTAACTGAGGCCTCTTCGCGAGATGATGATGCCAAACCAGAAATGGTAAACGTATCATCATTTTTCGAAAGTCTGTAACACTGATGAACACATAGGATGTCGAACCTTGTTCGTGGATAGGTCCATACCTGTGAGAGGGATTGGGTTATGCAGGAAACCTTGGCTTTCAGAATACCCGGTTCTTTGCAATGTGAATCTGTTTATCAGTGGGTCCTATTATTGGTACTTTGTTCTTGCTAAGGCGAAGCGTTGGTTCTTCTCAACCAACAGCACAACAGTCTTGATCCCTTGTTTGCATTTGCATTTGCATTCTCATTTGCATTTCATTAACATGTGTCTATATTGCAGGTGTATATTTCCTCTTCGATTCTGGTGATCTTGTTCTATTATTGCTGACATGGAGCCCTTAAGGAGGACCCTGGCCTACAAGTTTCCCACACCTGATATTAGAACTCTACGAAGTTTGATTTCTTTAGCTGACAAGAAGGTTATGGAAGACTTTAGACAGTCTTATGGGAGGCTTTTGAGTGTGGTTTGTAAACCTTCTTTGGATGAATTGAATGGCCTCCAGACGTTGCTGCAATTCTATGATCCTCAGTTGCGAGGCTTCACCTTTCAGAGTTATGTGTTGGCACCAACGTTGGAAGAGTTCTCTGCACTGCTAGGAGTGCCTATTCTGAACCAGATACCATTCTATCATGTTGAGGGAGAGCCATGTCTGACTGAACTTGCTAAAGCCTTACATGTGGATGCCTCTAAGTTGAAAGGGAAGTTAGCTAGTAGGAATGGCATGTTTGGGTTTTCGTTACCTTTTCTTGTGGATAAGGCTCGACAGTTTGCTAAGAAAGGTTGTTGGGTGGTATTCAGCGCTATATTGGCCCTATGTATTTATGGCATTCTTTTATTCCCGAATATCCCAGATTTTGTAGATGTGGATGCATTCCATATCTTTGCTTCAAAGAATCCCATACCTACTCTGTTGGGTGATGTTTATCATTCCGTACATTACAAGAACGAAAACAGGACAGGGAAAAGTGTATCTTGTTGTGCACCTTTACTTTATATATGGTTCATGAGCCACCTTCCCAAGACTGGTCCGTTCTCTGTTACTGCGGGTACATCGGAATGGTCCGAGCGCTTGATGAGATTGTCTGCCGAAGACATTGTTTGGTTTGATAGGGATGTGTTGGGCATTGAGATTATTTATAGTTGTGGAAGCTTTCCTAACATCCCGCTGGTCGGAAGGAAGGGTTGCATAAACTATAATCCGTCTGTTGCTATCAGACAGTTTGGGTATGCACTGAGAGGTCCTCCGAAGGATGAAGAGATACAGGAATCTCTGTATCTCACTGGTTTGTTGGAGGGGGATACCTTAGCTAGAGTTGAACATGCATGGAGTAATGTCCACAGGAGAGGAAAGGTTTCCTTGGGAAAGAGCAATAGTCAAGCATACGCTCCTTATTTGGTTTGGATTCAGAGTAGAGCCAAGGAGTTGTTGATGCCATATCCGTCTGCTAAGCCTGTGCACCCTCTTGAGATTGCAAAGCCTACTACAGTAGACATTCAGAAGTATAATCAGGTATTGCTTGAGAAGGACGAATTGAAAAAAGCTAATGAAGAATTGGAGAAAGAGATTATCCAGCTTCTAAGTGAGAAGATCGATGCAGTTCATTCTTTCAAAAGACAAACCGAGCTTGTGAACAAACTGGGTACGGATCTGACTAAGGAGACTAGTGACAGAGAGCGCACAGGCCGAGACTTGAACGCCGTCCACAGTGTTCTTGTCACCAAAAAGGAAGAGTTGGATAGGGCTTACTTGAGGATCTCCAAGTTTGAATCAATATGGAATGCCACGCTCACTAACAACAAGGAGCGCGAAGACAGGTTAAAACTTCAGATCAGCAAGCTGAAGGCTCAGCTTAATGCCAAAGATGGGGAAATTGCAGCAGAAGCATCACTTAGACGAGACAGCGAGTACAGGTTGAATGAAGCGATCGCGAACTTGAAGGATCTCAGGTTGAGAGCTGACTCCAAGAGACGCATACTTGAGGCATGTTTTGGGGAAGAAGCTTTGGAGGATCATGTTGATAGCTTACAACACTGTTAGCCAGCAGGGTTTGCTTATTCAGGGACTACTTGCTAGGCCAGATCACCCTGAGACGCTGAGGCTGTTAGAGGATTTCCGATCACGTCATCCTGCTTGACCGTCTTGTTTATTTCTATTGTAGTTTTTGCTGCTTATTTGTTGTTTTGACCATCGCCAGGCTTGTTGGTTGAGGTCTTTTCCTTTTTTGTACTCAATTGTGGCTTGTACATTGCCTGTTGGCTTTTGATCTATATATGAGGAGTTGGCGTTCTATGCTTGTCCGTAGGGTTCTCCATTGTTATGTTTTTCTGGAAACTAGAATCGAGGGGAAATGTCCCTGTTGCATAAATAAATGTCTACATTTTAGCATTTTTCACGCATTTCCAGGTGCACCGAAACTGTTAACCTTATTTCTCTTGTGGTTTACTAGTGTTTCAGGATTGCTGACTTGACAACTCACTGGTACGGTACCATAAGAAACCAGAAAAGACTGATGGATCAGATGCAAGCAAAAATGCAAGAGATGAGAGATCGGATGGCACAGCTGATGGAGGTCATGCAAGGGGTTGCTAGTGGCCAGGCGCAACTTCAGACTTTAGTGCAACCTTTGATTGCACGAGTTGATGGTGATGGTGTGTTACACGGTGGGATTGCTGCTAACCCTCCTCACATTGAAACTCCTCAGGCAGACAATTATATGCCAACCTTAGTCATCCCTACTGCTGGAGGGAGTGGCCACGTTGTTGGTGTTGGAAACGGTGGTAATGGTGGTTTTGCTAATGGTGGTAATGGTAACGGAAACGGCTATGGCCTTGATACCACGTGTGCCATACACGGTAATATGGACCATATCTGGAATGAGGATAGGCAGGAGAATGTGTTCTCTCCAAGAGTTGTAGCTGTTGAATTGCCCTCCGAGGCTGATAGGAGTATTAAGATGATCGAAGAAAAGATGAGGTCTCTTAAATGCCAAAACTCTATGGGGCTGGATATGTCTAACTTGGGGCTGATCCTAGGCTTGAGAGTGCCACCAAAGTTCAAAGTCCCAGACTTTGATAAGTACAAGGGTACCACTTGCCCTAGGGTTCATTTGAGGTCTTATTATCGCAAGATGTTTGCGCATTCTGATGACGAGAAACTACTTATGCACTTCTTCCAGGATAGTTTATCCGGTCCCTCGCTGGAATGGTATATTAGCTTGGAGCCCGCATATGTCCGTAGCTGGAGAGACCTAGCCGAAGCTTTTGTAAGGCACTATTAGTACAACAGTAACCTTGCTCCAAATAAAGTCCAGCTGCAGAATCTTTCCCAAAAGAATAATGAATGCTTTAAAGAATACGCCCAGAGGTGGCGAGAGCTTGCTGCTAGAGTGCAGCCCCCATGGTAGAGCGCGAGCTCGTTAACATGTTTGTTGCTACTTTACCGGGAGTGTACTATGAAAAGCTTATAAGCAGCATGTCAGACAACTTTTCTAACTTAATAATCACCGGGGAGAGGGTGGAGAATGGAATTAAGTTAGGAAAGATCGGTGCCCTCAGCTAGGGGGAACAAGAAGGTGTTCGGAAACAAAAGGAGAGAGGGAGATACTAACGTTGTATCCAGTTCACGGGGAAGAAATAGAAGTCAGAATCGGCAACATCAGCAGATTGCTAGCATTACCATTCCAGCAGTTCAACAACCACAGCAACAACAGCGTCAGCAACAACAACAACAACAACCGCAACAAAATCAACAGGGGTACGGAAGATACCAAGATAGAGGTCGGGCGGTAAATAAGCATTTTGATGCGCCTCCTATGCCTTACTCTCAGTTATTGTAGGCTTTGCTACAACTGCAATTGATTCAGAAAGGACTTTGGCTCCCTTGACCGGACCTCCTCCACCTAGGTGTGATGCAAATGCTCGCTGTGAATTTCATTCGGGTGCTCCAGGACATAACATTGATAATTGTAAAGCCTTCAAACATAAAGTGCAAGACATGATTGACAGTAAGGCGATTAATTTCTCTAATGATGTTCCTAATGTGGTGCAAAATCCCATGCCGAATCATGGGCAGGCTGGGGTTAATGCAATTATCAAGGAGGAGGTGTTGAATTTGATGATGGATGTTGATGAACTGAAGACACCCTTAAGCTTTGTGAAAGTCAAATTGCTAAAAGGGGGTGTTTTCCCGGGTTGTGCTGAGGATTGTGTTGAATGTTCTACTGATCCTGAGAGAGGATGTGGATTGTTGAGAAGGTGTATTCAGGAGATGATGGATAATGGAGTTTTACAATTTGACCGTTCTATTGGAAGAGAGTCCGAGGATTTGGTGGCTGAAGAAAAGGATGAGATCGCGACAATCTCCATCCCATACAAGACTGTTACTATTTATGCACCAAAGCCACCAACGATAACTATCACCAAAGCGGGTCCTATGCCGTTTGAAAGCACTAAGGCTATTCCGTGGAACTACGGAGCCGAAGTGTACTGTAATGGATAGAAGATATATTTGAATGATCCCCCTGCAAGTTCAGTTGACAATCTCGTGGGAGCAGGAGGTATTACTCGCAGTGGCCGAGTCTTTTTGTCTCCTGAGGTGACTGCTGATAAGGTGGACAAGGGGAAAAGACCGGTAGTGGAAGAGACTTCTCAATATGGGGAGAGAGAATCTTTGTTGAAAGACGCGGAGGAATTTATGAGGCTAATTCGGAAAAGCGACTATAAGATAGTCGATCATTTGCAGCAAACTCCTTCCAAAATATCCATCTTGTCGTTGCTCCTTTACTCTGAGGCGCATAGGAATGCATTGTTGAGAATACTAAACATTGCTTATGTGCCGCAGGAAATTTCAGTCAACCAACTCGAGGGAGTTGTGGCGCACGTAAACGCAGGAAATGGCTTAGGCTTTACGGACCTGGATTTGACACCAAGAGGCAGAAATCATAATTGTGCGCTGCACATATCTTTAGAATGTCGAGGGGATGTCATGTCTCACGTGCTTGTGGATACGGGATCTTCCTTAAACGTGCTTCCGAAGAAGGCCCTAATGAAGTTAGATATGAAGGGGTTGATTTGCATGCCGAGTGATTTGGTGGTGTGTGCGTTTGATGGAACCCGAAGATCTGTGTTTGGGGAGGTAACTTTTCCTATTGAGGTTGGACCTGAAGTCTTTGATGCAGTGTTTTACATCATGGATATCCAGCCGGCCTACAGTTGTTTACTAGGCCGTCCATGGATTCATTCAGCGGGAGCTGTAACCTCTACGCTGCATCAAAAGCTGAAATACATGGTTAGCGGTAGTGTTGTTACGGTATGCGGGGAGGAGGATATCATGGTCAGCCATTTATCATCTTTTAAGTATGTTGAAGTGGACGGAGAGATCCATGAAACTCTTTGCCAGGCCTTCGAAGAGGTCAAGATTAAAGACAAGTCTCCGGTAGTGAGAAAAGAGCCTGAGGTGGCTATGTCTTCCTTTAAAGAAGCGCAGGCTATGGTGCAAGCTGGTTCAGCCCAAGGCTGGGGGCAGGTGATTGATATACCTCAGAAGCAAGACAAATTCGGTCTGGGGTACCGCCTATCATCTTCACAAAGCACGCCGAAGTTCAAGGGGCCGATCAGGTTTACTAGCGGAGGTGTCTTCTTTGAGCATATTAATGCCATTTCTGATGATGAAGACGGAGACAGCGATTGTGATACGGACGCCTGGATCAAGCCATGTATTCCGGGACAGAGCCTGCGCAACTGGTCAATTGAGGAATTCATTCAAGTGACGACAGAACAGTAATGCTTTGTTTTCCAATTATTCTACTACCCTATGTCCTACCCGGGGCATAGTGGTATTTTATTTCAGGGCCTTATTTGTTTATGTCTGAACATTGTTTATCAATTAATTAAAGGGCGTTTTCTCATTCAAATTTTGTGATCTCTGTTTTTCTTATTTTTTTATTTTTATTTTTATTTTTTTCACAATAAAATGGTAATGTGGTTTACACTTGTTTGCATATTGTTTGAAACATTTAACCATTTTTATTGCAGGATTCCTGTTGCAGATGACACAGATTCAGAACCTCCTATGACTCGCTTCGACTTCGATCAACCGATATATCAAGCTAAAGAAGAGATTGATGAGGATGAAGACTTGCCTGAAGAGTTAGCTAGACTCTTAAAACAAGAAGAGAAGATCATTCTGCCTCATCAGGCAGAAATTGAAGTTGTTAATCTGGGTTCTGAAGAAGTTGTCAGAAATGTTCGGATAGGGGTTGCGCTACAGAGTGACAGCAAGCAAAGACTGATCGAGATGCTTCGAAAGTATAGTGACATCTTTGCTCGGTCGTACAAAGATATGCCCGGGCTTGATATCGACATAGTGGTTCATCGCTTGCCGTTGCGCAAGGAATGTCTGCCGGTCAAGCAGAAGCTTAGAAGGACAAGACCAGATATGGCTGTAAAAATCAAAGAAGAGGTCCAAAAGCAATGGGACGCTGGATTTTTAGCCGTAACCACTTACCCTTCGTGGGTCGTCAACATCGTACGTGTACCTAAGAAAGACGGTAAGGTATGGATGTGTGTAGATTACAGGGATCTCAATAAGGTGAGCCCAAAGGATGACTTCCCGCTCCCTCATATTGACGTATTGGTCGACAATACGGCTCAATTTTCGGTGTTTTCCTTCATGAATGGTTTCTCGGGTTATAATCAGATAAAGATGCCACCAGAAGACATGGAGAAAACAACATTCATTACACCGTAGGGAACGTTTTGCTACAAAGTAATGCCTTTTGTGTTGAAAAATGCCGGAGCAACATATCAGCGCGCTATGACAACGCTCTTTCATGACATGATGCATAAAGATATTGAAGTTTATGTTGAAGATATGATTGCTAAGTCCCAAACGGAGGAGGAGCATCTGGTCAACTTGTTGAAGCTGTTTGAGAGGCTTAGGAAGTTCAGACTGAGGTTGAATCTAAATAAGTGCACTTTTGGAGTTCAGTTCGGAAAGTTATTGGGGTTTATTGTCAGTGAAAAAGGAATCGAGGTCGATCCTGCAAAGATAAAAGCCATACAAGACATGCCAGCGCCGAAAACAGAAAAGGAGGTCAGTGGTTTCCTTGGGAGATTGAACTACATTGCTCGGTTCATATCTCATCTCACAGCTACATGTGAACCAATGTTTAAATTGTTAAAGAAAGATCAGGCGGTCGTCTGGAATGAAAATTGTCAAAAAGCATTTGATAAAATATAAGAATACTTGCAGGAGCCTCCGATATTGATACCCTCAGTAGCTGGAAGGCCTTTAATCATGTATTTAACGGTTCTTGAGAACAGTATGGGTTGTGTTCTCGGTCAACATGACGAGACTGGAAGAAAGGAGCATGTGATTTATTACCTGAGTAAAAAGTTCACAGATTGTGAGTCCCGTTACTTAATGCTCGAGAAAACGTGTTGTGCACTTGCTTGGGCTGCCAAACGTTTGAGACAATATATGCTCAATCACACAACCATGTTGATTTCGAAGATGGATCCGATTAAGTATATCTTCAAGAAGCAGGCACTCTCAGGAAGAATTGCCAGGTGGAAGATGGTACTGACAGAGTACGATATACAATATGTTTCTCAGAAAGCCATCAAAGGAAGTGTTCTGTCAGAATACCTTGTTGAGCAGCCTATCGAAGATTATCAACCGATGAAGTTTGAATTTCCTGATGAGGATATCATGTTCCTCAAAGCGAAAGATTGTGAAGAACCATTACACGGTGAAGGTCCAGAGAAGGATTCTCAGTGGCAGGTGATATTCGATGGTGCTGTTAATTCCTATGGTAGCGGAATCAGGGCAATTATTACAACTCCTCATGGTACTCACATCCCGTTCACTTCCAGGTTGACATTCCCTTGCACCAACAATAAAGCTGAGTACGAAGCATGTATCATGGGTCTGGAAGAGACTATTGATTTGAGAATCAAGAACTTGGATGTATATGGCGATTCAGCGCTAGTGGTTAATCAAATCATGGGAGAATGGGAAACTCGTCAACCGAATCTAGTTCCTTACAGAGATTATGCAAGGAGGTTGTTACCCTTTTTTGATCGGGTAGATTTTCACCATGTACCACGAGCAGAGAATCAGATGGCCGATGCTTTGGCAACGCTATCTTCGATGTATAAAGTGAATTTCTGGAATGATGCTCCCAGAATAGTCATTTCTCGCTTGGACAGTCCCGCTTTTGTATTCTCCATTGAAGAGGCTGTTGATGGCAAGCCATGGTTTTACGATATACAGAACTTCCTCAAGAAGCAAGAGTATCCACCAGGGGCTTCGGCTCAGGATAAGAAGACGCTAAGGAGGTTTTCTGGCAACTTTTATCTAAACCCAGATGGTGTGCTTTACAGAAGGAACCATGATTTGGTGTTGTTGAGATGTGTGGATGAAAAAGAAGCAACGCTGCTTATGGAAGAAGTCCACGAGGGTACTTTCGGTACACAGTCGGCGGACATGCCATGTCTCGGAAACTATTACGAATAGGGTATTATTGGCTAACTATGGAGTCAGATTGTTTCAAATTTGCGAAGAAATGCCATAAATGCCAGATTTATGTAGATAGGATACATGTGCCGTCGTGCCCATTGAATGTTATGGCGTCCCCGTGGCCTTTCTCCATGTGGGGCATTGATATGATTAGCAAGATTGAGCCCACCGGATCCAATGGTCATTGTTTCATATTGGTTTCCATTGATTACTTCACCAAGTGGGTTGAAGCAGCCTCGTACGCCAATGTGACCAAACAAGTCGTAGCCCGATTTGTAAAGAAGGACATCATCTGTAGATATGGAATTCCTGAGCAGATCATTACTGATAATGGTTCGAATCTGAACAACAAAATGATGAAGGAGTTATGCCAGAACTTCAAGATTGAACATCACAACTCATCGCCCTATCGGTCGAAGATGAATGGCGCTGTTGAAGCGGCCAACAAGAATATTAAGAAGATAGTGCAAAAAATGGTTGTTACTTACAAAGATTGGCATGAGATGTTGCCCTTTGCTCTTCACGGTTATTGTACGATGGTATGCACATCAACCGGGGCAACTCCTTTCTCGCTGGTATATGGTATGGAAGTTGTCCTACCATTAGAGGTCGAGATTCCTTATTTAAGAGTTTTGGTTAACGTCAAGCTTGATGAGGCAGAATGGATAAAGAACCGATTGAATCAGCTTAGTCTGATGGATGAAAAGAGGCTAGCATCAATTGCATATAGTCGGTTGTATCAGAGCCGGATGAAGAAAGCTTACGATAAGAAGGTGCGCCCTCGAAGCTTTCAGACGGGTGATCTTGTGCTGAAAAAGATTCTCCCACCACACTCAAATCACAGGGGCAAATGGACTCCCAACTATGAAGGCCCATATGTTGTACGAAAGGTCTTCTCTGGAGGAGCCATGTTGTTAGCCACCATGGATGGTGAGTGTCGCTACTGCGAAAATAAGGTGCCGGCAAAATAGAAGAGTCGCCACCTTTTGTTATTTATCCCTTAGAACGGGAAAGGAAACAATCGGAAAAACCTGGCGAAAAGGTATAAGACAAGGTCATCACAACCATTTTCTGGATTCGGGAGTCGGTTACACAAGGGGAAGGTATTAGCACCCCTCACGTCCATCGTACTCGATGGGATCCACGCTTGTTGTGTTTATCTGACGGGTTTGTTGAATCTATCTACACTAAGGTCTGGTCTAAAAAGAAAAGAAAATGACTCGGCAAAGTGTTGCACTTTATGCCTATGTATTCCCGTCTGGAACGAGAAATCAGAGTCAACGTAGTTCGCCTAACTACGGGAGAAAAGGGGGGAAGGTTGCTCGCCGAGATATCGCATCTCGTGCCTACGTACTTTCACACAGCGCGAAAGATCAGCGCAAACGTAGTTCGCGCTACGGAGAACACAGGTTTGTTCAGCTATTTTTTATCCAAGTAAAGTTAACAATCAGTTCCAGCAGTTGGTGTTTGCAGCTCGATCCTTGGAGACTTAGGCGTTACCGTTTGCGGTAGAACTGAAAGTTAACAGAACTCTCCTTTAAGAAAAGGGTTTTCCTGATTAAGGGGTTCATGAGGACAAAAAGGATTTGAATGTTTATTTTTTAAGTCTTTTACGGAAGAAGTGAATTGAGTTCTGTTTGTAACTCGTGTTGCACTAAAGACTTGGACTTGAGAGTGAATGCGTCGCATGTCACCCAAAGGGTACCATACTAAACACTCGAGTTATGTGAGGGAAACCCTCCCACAACTCTTTCTCAAGTAGCATAAGGCTCGTAACGCACAGCACGTGTTAACCTTTATTAAGTGTTTTAACTGTATTTGCAGATGAGAAGAGAAACAGACTCTCTACAGGGAAACTGACTCGATCCTACAGTTATCATGCAATATTCGTCCTATGGTTGTGGTTAAAAGGGAAACTAACTAATGTTATCATGCATGGTTAGAATCCTAATGTTTGTCATAACTTCTCTTGAATAAGAGAAGTCAGAGTTCCTAGGGGAACATGGCAATGGAAATCAAACAGTAAAAGAATTAACTGTACAAGAAAGATTATTGTAAACAAATTGCTGTAAATAAAATGCATGCAATGCATCACACAAGCAGAATGAGACAAGCTCAACTTCTAAACAAGCAAGGCACAAAGGCCACAAACCACATAGGCAAGGGAGCTGAGCTCTACCAAATACCAGCAAGCAAAGCCACACAGTAAAAATACAAGCAGAGGGAGAAACTCAACCTCTAATGCAATGCAAGCAAGGGGAGAAGCTCAACCCTTAGGATGCTCTTAGGCTTATTCAACTACATGACCTAATCTAAATGCATCACACCAAGCAATTCACATCAATACAGTTGAACAAGAAGAAAACAGACAAACAGGGAAAACAAGCCAGCAAACTCCACAGCAGAGCAATCTTCTGACAGCGATCCAATCCAAAGTCTGTAACTGTTCTTCAAGTCCACCATCTTCAAGAGAAGGAAAGGGATACTCTATCTTCAAGCTTTAACAATGCACTCCACCAAGCATTAAGAGAATCAACAAGATGAGTATTTGATAATGGGAAGCAGACAGGAAACCAAAGGAATCCCATCTGACACTCAACCAGTTATCGGAGAATGGCATCCTCAAAAGTTCTACTCATTGTAAATGTCACACATCCCTCCAAAGGAGAGATGAGACTTTAACATGAGGAATTTGAATCATAGGTGTCGCTACTGCGAAAATCGGCGCCGGCTAAACAGAAGATTCGCCACCATGCGTTATTTATCCCACAAGAGGGAAAGGAAACGCTCGAAGTAAACCTACCGCAAAGACGGGAAAGGAATGGTCATCGCAACCAAATCCTGGATTCGGGAGTCGGTTACGCAAGGGGAAGGTATTAGCACCTCTCACGTCCGTCGTACTCGACGGGATCCACGCTTGTTGGTTTTTCTAAAGGATGCAAAAACAATCTATCTACGGCTGCTAAGGCTAAACGGAAAGAAACTGACTCGATAGAGCGTCGCACTCTATGCCTACGTATTCTCGAGAGAGAAAGTCAGAGTCATCGTAGTTTGGGAAACTACAGGGAATTGGCTCGCCAAGACTTCGCGTCTTGTGCCTACGTACTTCCACACAGCGTGAAAGATCAGATCTTACGTAGTTCAGGCTAACTACGGCTAGACAGGGTGTTCTCGATCACACAGGAGTGAGAGATTAAGTTGGCTTGAAAGGTACCGGAACCTACGGGAACTAGAACTACGGTCTGGTCTCAAATGCGCAAGGGCAAGAGAAAGGGAAACATCAGTCATCAGCGGGAAAGTCTCGATCGCACGGCAGCGAGAGAACAGAGAGGTTAGTTATTAGTGTGCTCGCTAGGATATCGCGTCCTATGCCTACATATTCCCGTTTGATACGAGAAATTAGAGCAGCTGTAGTTCGACGGGAAAACAAGTCTCGATTGCACGGGGGCAAGAGAAGGGGTCTCGATCGCCTGAACGCGAGAGAAAAGGGGCTTCGATCGCACTGGGGCGAGAACAAAGAGGACACTGGCCTACGCCTAAACGGGAAGAAACTCGGGACACACACGCAAGAACCTAAGACGTAGGAGCGAATGCATCGCATGGCACCCTAAGGGTACCATACTAGACATCCTAGACGATTGAGAAGTAACTCCTCAACTGTCATTCCCTACGTATCTAACGATACATCTCACAACACTCGACAGCTGCCTGAAGACTTGAATAAGATGATGATGTTGAACGAAGCAGCTCCTGGGCTCCTGACGTGCGCGCAAGCTCCATTCCAATCTTCTCCTCTCTGGATCCTTGATGATGACGCTCGAATCAGAACCAATGTAACGCTTAGACCGTCATGGTTCGACTTATACGAGAAATCGAACTCTCAGAGGTAACATATTGATATCCGTGTCAAAGACAAGATAGATAAATGATATCGAAAATCATTCTCCAATTGAATCGTGTCACACGGCCAGCCAGAAATAAAATCGAGAATAAAATCGGATAGAAAAGAAAATAGGAGAGAAATCCAACGCAAAATGGAAATAAAATGCTACTCCTAAAATACGGCAATTAAATTCTCCTAAGGGAACTATATCCTAAAAAGAATTAAATCTATAAATCTCCTTAACCATAAATTAACTAAATCCTAAATTCTCTTAAAAGAAAATTAAACTAATTTCCTAAATGAAAATATTATCTAAATACTATATCTATTCTAGAAAGATAATATCCTAACTAAATATAAACTATCCCTAAAATATTACAATTAAAAGTTGCATACAAAAATAATAAAAGTAGATGCAGGGAGGGGTATACTAGTTACAGGGGGTGCTGCTAGTAAAAACATACAAGGCCCAACCCAAAAACACACACACACCAAAAAAATGGGAAGGGGGAAGCAAACAAAAACGCAGGTGTGCCAAGAACATAATTGGGCTTAGGAGAGGCCCAAAACCCAGCCACGTATCCACTATCCTCTTCATATTCTGAAAGGGCAAAAACCCTAGGTCTTTCTCCACTCCCAACTACTGTTCATGCGATGTTTCCTCACTCTCTCACACTCTCTCAGACTTCCTCTCATCTCAACTTCCATCCCAAACTTCCCTCTCAACCTCCATTCAAGACCCCCTCCATCTCTCTAACCATATTCCCTCTCCGTTCGTCTTTACAAACTTTAAAACAAATGAATGAAACAAAAACGACAAATCAACACATTCTAACAACGAAGGATCTTGAAGCTCGTAAGACGTTTGATGACGATTTGAATGGATCTTTGATGAAGATCAGATATCGAATGATGAACGTGTGGATGAAGATCCATGAAGATCGCTCTTCTGATGAAGATTATTCCGGAGATGATTGAAGAACATGAAGATGTTGAAGGTTCTTTGAGGAAATCTGGATAACCTGATGGAGATTTGTTACAAATCGCTGAAGATCTCTGATGACGAAATGATGAACACGCATGCAGATCTAGAAAATTGTGGTGATAGATCGAGGAAGATGATGAGCGTCTAAGATCTTATGAAGATCTTCCTGAAGATGTTTGATGAAGGATGATGTTGAATGTTGGAATTTGATTTCTCGAGGATGAACAATCAATGACGATTATTGAAGATCTGGAAAAAATTCTATGAAGATCGATTACGATTGATGAAGATGTTCAGAGGAATTTCTGGAAACGGTTACCGTCTTTTGCACTGATCTGGATGAAGATTTGACGACGATTCTTGATGTTCTTCTGGAGATGATAGTAATGAGCGTTAGAGATGTTGAACTGGAGAATTTGATGAGGATGCATGCGTTGAAGGTTGTTGATGATGTTTCTGGAGAAATTTGAAGAATATTGGCGATCTGGAATGTTCTTATGAAGAACATGAAGCTGAGGAAGATACTTGATGATCGATTATTGAAAGTTCTTGATGATTCTGATGATGAAGATTGGAAAACGATGAGATTCCGGTGAGGTTTGGTGTTTTCGGCGACAGTTAGGGTTCATCGGTGACGGTTACCGGTGACCGGTGCGGCGGTTGCATGTACTCCCGTGGAGGGGAAGTTAGTGGGAGCCAGGTGTCAGTTGCATGCAGATGGAAATTGTGGGTGAGACACGTGTGGCAGTGGTGAGTGCATGGAGAAGCCAAGTGGCAACGCATGCAGGAAGTGGAAGTGTGTTGGCCAGAAAAATGTGAGGTGGGAGAGAAAAAATACACGCGTGGCAAGCCTTTATAGTGACAAGTGGCAGCGAATGGACTTGGGCCCACGAATTGGACATCTGGCCCATCGAGATTAATGACTCTGATTAAAACTTTATTAACCCCACTCACTTAAGACTAATGACTGCATTTAATGATTAAACCTAATTAAAACTCAATTAAAATAATGATTAATGCCATGATTAAACCCTAATTACCCCACTAAATTCTGATTCAGATGAAATCTGCCAATCAACTTCTAATCAAACCTAATTAATAAAATGACTTCTAATGACCATCTAATTAATATCTATCAACTCTAAACCATATTAAAAATAGAAAAAAGATTTATTAAACCTATTAAAACATATTTAAAATTCACTAACAATCTATTGAAAATTATAGAAACTATTTAAAGAAAGAATTATCTATTTAGAACTAATTAAAAGAGAAATATCTATTTAAAAAATTCTAGAAAAAGCTATTTAATATCTAAAAAAACTATCTATTTAAAACTATTAAATTCTATTAAAAAATATTCAATTAACCTATTTAATATCTAGAAAAAATTCAAATAAATCTACTAAAATCTATTAAAATCTATTAAAGATCTAGAAAATAAAAGGAAAAATTCTAAAAATGCCAGGAAGCCAATTAAATCGATTAGCGAACAACTGCGCAACTATAGCGAAATAAGCGGTAAAAACCGGACACCGAAATATCCTCAAAAACAAACAGCGAGAGCTGAAAACACCAGGGTGAGCACCGATTCTTAAAATACACTTATTCGAACTGGCCTGAACTGCCTGAAACGCCAGGGGAGGCTGTATTCCCGATAAAATAAAAAATGGCTGAAAAAATGCAATGTATGCGGTATGCGAGTGCGAATGCAAAATGTGTCGAAACATAAACCAGATGTGGGAACCGGTTGGTCAAATTTTGGGGTGCAACAGCTGCCCCTATTCAAACGACTTGGACCCGACTGGGTGAAGAGCGAACGACCTTCAAACATTCGAGGTACGAGACGATTGAATACCAAAGAAACCCTGAAATTTGCCAACCGTGGAGATAAACTGTAAAACTGCTTGGGGAACGACATCCACCAACTAAACCTGGTTGTTACGGCAACAACTGATAACTCTGATTCCAACATCAACCACCCGTGTAACACCACAGGTACTGAATACCTCTGTCCACAACTGGACTAATCTTGTCAACACAAGAAGAGAAACAAATTTGCCAAATCACAACTAAACACCAATCGGTCCACGTCAGGACTCACATTTCGTCAACCTGAAGAGATATTGTCCATGTCAGGACTCCACATTCCGTCAACACGGAGAAATCCCGGATGCTCCGCGGGGGATGAATTGATCGCCTCCCACCAACACGAGGAGGTCCTATCAATCATAGGCAATGAAATTCGTCGACTTCACTGGGGAAACATTTCTGTCTAATCACAGGAAACTTACCTGCCTATCCATACAGGAAAATCATCTGCCTAAACACAGGAAAGGTCATCCGCCTGCTTCATACGGGAAGATCCATCTGCCTGATTCATACAGGAAAAGTTCATCCGCCTGCTTCATACGGGAAAATCCATCTGCCTGATTCATATAGGAAAAGTTCATCCGCATGCTTCATACGGGAAAATCCATCCACCTGATTCATACAGGAAAGTTCATCCGCCTGCTTCATACGGGAAAATCCATCTGCCTGATTCATACAAGAAAGTTCATCTGTCTGCTTCATACGGGAAAATCCATCTTGGATATAGCTTCCTTGCCTATTCTTGGTGGTAGCTAACTCCGTGGGGATATTCTGAAAATAACTGCCCGACACCCGTTTCGACAACAAGTGACCACTTCTGAAATTTTGATTTATGAAACCCTGTAATGCTGCCGCGACAGCAAACCTGAAGAAAAACACTCCGCTGGTCGGATAAGAGAAACTTCAACCAGTAACTCTGTGGGGGATAATAACAAGAACTGTATCATCACATGTCTCACAGCGAGACTTCGAATATATGGAAATAGATCCGAGATAGAACTCCATACTTCTGTTGAGAAACACACCTGAGAGCAAAAAGTTAACCAACCTGATTTATGTTTCACAATGCATATGTTTGAAAATGATGCAATGCCCCATACGACATGGAGATGCTATGTGTTTGTATAGATGCAATGCCTCATACGGCCTGGAGATGCTATGTGTTTGTATATATGCAAATATGACGATATATGCAAATGCAAATGCAGGTTCGAGCTGCCAGAGAACACCGGGCCTAAAGCCGCTTGGCAAAATAAATGCCGAAGGCAACGTCAACTCCACTGAGGGGTACCGGGTATCACGGAATCATCCCAGCAAAATAAATGCTGGAAAAGTGAGACCACCTTCCATGGGGAAGAAACAATCCTGCTGAGGGATGGCTCACAAATTCACCGTTACGAACTCTGTAGAGGATGATCAACCTGACGGAGGAATGACAACCTGCTGGAGGAGGGAAGGACGACCCTGCACGTGGACGCTCCTTCTAAACCCTTGACAACCTGATTGTACTCTGGGAGGATTAACCCAAACTGAGGTTAATTGTGCACAGCTCACTGTTGAGAATGCCCCTGCTATCAGGGATATCCATTCTGACCTGTTGAGGATACTCCTAATCCTATTCTGAGGAGGAATAATTGCGATCTTAACTATTTTAGGGACAATACGTGACTTATATCCGCCGAGGAGAGTAATCCTGATTTAACATTAATCGGGAAACCGGTATCAATCGAGCTTCGTATCGGGGAACGCGACACCATGCGAGCCACTAGGAATTATCGTGTCGGGTATTTTTAGGCTTTTTCTAGTTTACGGATGAAAATAGGTTATCAACAAAATGGTTTTAAAGAAAAATACTAGACGGGGCTAGCATTCAAAGATGGACTACCAGGCGAGAACTGATAGCAAAAATAGGTTAGGTTATCGGACAAGAATGGATTTACGGTTGGATCATCAGACGAGGCTGACCGGATAATAGGTTAAGGAAAGGATGACCAGACGGGGCTGGTTTGGAAGCTGACATGCACCAGACGAGAACTGATGCAACAAATAGGTTAAAGAGACGGTGACCAGACGGGGCTGGTTGAAAGCTAACATACATCAGACGAGAACTGATGTTTACGGAAAGGTTGGCCAGACAATAACTGGTTAAAAGATAACAGGTACCAGACGAGAACTGGTATTTACGGAAAGGTGGACCAGATGAGAACTGGTTACCGGTTTTCCAGGCAAGATCTGGGCTTTGGAAATGACCTGGTTACAAAGTTCTGACAAGTAACAAGTTTAAACTGTAGGATACTGATCCAATGACAGCAAGGCCTTTTCGAAGGTTCGGGTTTCTGGTGAGGGTAATGACACTATTCCCCGATACTCAACTCCTGCTGGGATGAACAAACTTGCTTGAACAACTTGCCCCAGTGCAACTCAACTTGCTCCAATCCAACTCTTGGGAAACTCACTCTGAACAGAAAGCAGCTTGCTACAACACGACCTTGAGATGGCTTGCCCCGGTATCTGCACAACGAAAGATTCATCCTCAATTAACCCACCTATCAACATAGTTGGTTTCACTATCTCTGAAGCGACTTGCCCCTGAACGAGCGTAGAAGCGACTTAACCTGCCCTGATCCCACATTGGAAGGATCTATCCTCAAATCACAGCATTCTGGATAATTGCCCCTGATTGGCTCTCGAGAAGATTCACTTCTGATCAACTGCTTCTCAAGTAAACTGTCCCATAATCAACCGATGCTTCGGGACTTGTCCTCAGACCAACTGATTCTGAACTCACTGGAAGTCAATGCCCCAGATTCACAGGGTTTCACAACATACACCATTCTGATCCAGACTGCTGAATTATTCAGTCCTGTTCGATTATTCCCTGTTGGAATTTCTTTCCTGTCAACTACTGACCTGCAAATAAAATTGTTTATTCCTGAATGGTAATTTTAATGCAGTGTTCATGCAGATTTTGAAAAAATTGTGCTGTCACTCATTTACGTGTCATGATTGTGAGTGACGAATGAACCAGAGTTCAAACGTAGTGCTGATTTGATCAGTGAAAAAATACAACAAGGATATGATTAGCAAATCAAGAAGGAGTCGGGTTACTCAACCTTATCGTAATGCGCTTTCAGAATAAACCCTACCTCAATTAGGTCTTTTAAGGGTTGTATCGTGGCCGGGTTCACGGTTCGTGAAACAAAGGATATTTGGCTCAAATTATGATTTGTACCCACCCCTTCTACGTGATGATCTCTGATCCTAATGTTCAGTTAACCTGGCACGAGCGCTCGCCTCTTCGAGAGGTATGTTGAATAGTAGGAAAGGTGGTTAAAGAATTCACAAGGTTTTCCGGAGTGACAGTTACTCCTTTTTTCGTTTTCGGTATCTGTATCTACACGACTTTGTCCTTGTTCGAGGATTTTTCTTTTGATATCCTTTCTTTTTCATTCTTTTGATTCCCTAATTTTTGCATGGACTGACTCCTTTTTGAGTTCTTTTCGATTTTTCCTTTTGAAGTCCAGCGGGATGCCCTGATTTTTGCCTAAGTATTAGCTTTCCAGCTTTTCTTTTTCTTTTTACTTAGCGGGATTTCTTTTTTCTTCTTGGAACAAGTCGTGCGACACTGGTTGTCTTGATTGCTTTGAAAGGATTGCGACTGTCTCACTCCTGATTTGTGAGGTTTAACCATTGTGGTTGATGAGGTACGACCTCTGGGAAAAATAAGATGTGATTGGTCCTCGAAAGGCAACACTCCTCTATAAGACTTGAACGCTCGATCAAGCTAACTTACAACTACCCTGCCCCGGGTTAAGATGTGAGGGTTTAAAAGTCCGAAAAAAACTCCTACTTCTTGGCTCGAAGTGGTTAACAAGGGACTAACTCCTTATATCTCTAGTGTTTAGGGATTTGAAACAATGCCTTGTACATCATCGGCAAGGTTTTATCTGAAAGCATACGATCATCGGTTATGAGTATTCAGTTTCGTCATCCTCCCTCCAATCTTTGCTAATCATAGTGATAAAGTGGAGTGAATAAAATGCAAGTGTTGGTGAAGTGCAATAAATGAGTGACAACGACATGATTAATTCAGAAAAATGCATAGTCACTTTATCAATATTACCATTCGAAACAAACAATGTTTAACAGCAAGTAGTAACTAACAGAAAGGAAACTACAAATGCAAATGATAAAAAGGCCTGAGGACTGCCAATGCTGAGGGCGCCTGCCTGTCTGGACCACTGGCTTCTTGAAATAAACCTCTGAATCTGCGAGCTTAGATAGCTGAGAAATTGTCATGAACCACCAGAATTCCTTCTCGAAAGGAAATGTAATCTTGGTCGATCAACTGTTGTACTTTCGCCTGAAAAGCTTTACAATCTTCAATTGAATGCCCTGGAGATCCACCATGGTAACCACACTGAGCGTGGGGATTGTACCCAGGAGGGTAAGTTTCTGGTACAGGCTTAAGCGCTTTAGGTTCCACCAAAGAATTTTGGATCAAAGATGGTAGAATATGGCTATAAGGCACAGGCACTGGGTGAGAAGGAGCATTCCTTTGTTCCAAGTTGTTACGAGGCCTGTTCTGATTTGGGCGCTGATTCTGATAACCTCGGCCACGAGTTCGCTGATTTACCAGAGTAGCGACATAAAGTTCTGGATATGGTGCCCTAGGCGCAATTGTCTGTCCCGCATAATAAGACACAGGAGATGAAGAACCAACAGATTTCACCGATTCATCTCGAGGATACTCAACATCTAGCATGATTGCATTGATCCTAACTCCTTCTTCAGTTTGGTAGCTACAGAGAGATTCAATTTCACTAGCCTGACCGCCCGAAACAATCTGGATTTTCCTAATCTTTACGGCATGCTCGATGCGTTCTCCTAATCTTACCAATTCAGAGAAATTTGGCGCATTTACAAGCATTCTTTCGAAATACGGGCTCTCCAGGGAGTCTACAAACATGCCCGTTAACTCTCGTTCTAGAAGCGGTGGGTGCACTCGGGCAGCAAATTCTCTCCATCTCTGAACATACTTCCTGAAGGGTTCATTGTTCTCTTGAGACAATTCCTGCAACTGCATGCGATGAGGAGCCATGTCCAGGTTATAATCATACTGTTTCAGAAAGGCTCTAGCTAAATCCACCCATGATCGGATCTGATTACTCTCTAACTGCATATACCAACTCAGAGATGTCCCAGTCAGACTATCCTGAAAGCAGTGAATCATCAACTTGTCGTTTTGCACAAACGAAGTCATTCTTCGGCAGAACATCACCAAATGTTGCTTCGGACAGCTATCTCCTCTGTACTTCTCAAATCTCGGCGCTCTGAACTTAGGAGGCAATACCAGGCCAGGAACCAAACACATGTCTGCAGCATTGAGGTTGACAGCATCTTTAACTTTCAAGGCTTTGACTCCTTCTTCCAACACTCGGAGCCTTCTATCGTACTCAAGAGCTCTTGGGTCTTCAGTCCTAGCTACCGGGATCTCTCTTCGGATATTCGCCATAGGGAAAACAACACCTTGACTATTAATAAGAGGAGGGCGTTCATTTCGGCCAACAAACGGCTCACGTCGATCTCGGTCCATAACCAGAGGTTGCACAACTTGGTCTGCAGTAACGTTGTTCACTTGCGGAAAGTCTTCCTCAAAAGTTCTAATCATTGTAAATGTCACACATCCCTCCAAAGGAGAGATGAAACTTTAACATGAAGACTTTGAAACATAGGTGTCGCTACTGCGAAAATCGGCGTTGGCTAAACAGAAGAGTCGCCACCATGCTTTATTTATCCCACAATAGGGAAAGGAAACGCTCGAAGTAAACCTACCGCAAAGACGGGAAAGGAATGGTCATCGCAACCAAATCCTGGATTCGGGAGTCGGTTACGTAAGGGGAAGGTATTAGCACCCCTCACGTCCGTTGTACTCGACGGGATCCACGCTTGTTGGTTTGTCTAAAGGATGCAAAAACAATCTATCTACGGCTGCTAAGGCTAAACGGAAAGAAATTGACTCGATAGAGCGTCGCACTCTATGCCTACGTATTCTCGAGAGAGAAAGTCAGAGTCATCGTAGTTCGGGAAACTACAGGGAATTGGCTCGCCAAGACTTTGCGTCTTGTGCCTACGTACTTCCACACAGCGTGAAAGATCAGAGCTTACGTAGTTCAGGCTAACTACGGCTAGACAGGGTGTTCTCGATCACACAGGAGTGAGAGATTAAGTTAGCTTGAAAGGTACGGGAACCTACGGGAAGTAGAACTACGGTCTGGTCTCAAATGCGCAAGGGCAAGAGAAAGGGAAACATCAGTCGTCAGCGGGAAAGTCTCGATCGCACGGCAGCGAGAGAACATAGAGGTTAGTTATTAGTGTGCTCGCTAGGATATCGCATCCTATGCCTACATATTCTCGTTCGATACGAGAAATCAGAGCAGCTGTAGTTCGACGGGAAAACAAGTCTCGATTGCACGGGGGCAAGAGAAGGGGTCTCGATCGCCTGAACGTGAAAGAAAAGGGGCTTCGATCGCACTAGGGCGAGAACAAAGAGGACGCAGGCCTACGCCTAAACGGGAAGGAACTCGGGTCACACACGCAAGAACCTAAGACGTAGGAGCGAATGCGTCGCATGGCACCCTAAGGGTACCATACTAGACATCCTAGACGATTGAGAAGTAACTCCTCAACTGTCATTCCCTACGTATCTAACGATACATCTCATAACACTCGACAGCTGCCTGAAGACTTGAATAAAATGATGATGTTGAACGAAGCAGCTCCTGGGCTCCTGACGTGCGTGCAAGCTCCATTCCAATTTTCTCCTCTCTGGATCCTTGATGATGACGCTCGAATCAGAACTAATGTAACGCTTAGACCGTCATGGTTCGACTTATACGAGAAATCGAACTCTCAGAGGTAGCGTATTGATATCCGTGTCAAAGACAAGATAGAGAAATGATATCGAAAATCATTCTCCAATTGAATCGTGCCACACGGCCACCCAGAAATAAAATCGAGAATAAAATCGGATAGAAAAGAAAATAGGAGAGAAATCCAACGCAAAATGGAAATAAAATGCTACTCCTAAAATACGACAATTAAATTCTCCTAAGGGAACTATATCCTAAAAAGAATTAAATCTATAAATCTCCTTAACCAGAAATTAACTAAATCATAAATTCTCTTAAAAGAAAATTAAACTAATTTCCTAAATGAAAATATTATCTAAATACTATATCTATTCTAGAAAGATAATATCCTAACTAAATATAAACTATCCCTAAAATATTACAATTAAAAGTTGCATACAAAAATAATAAAAGTAGATGCAGGGAGAGGGTATACTAGTTACAGGGGGTGCTGCTAGTAAAAACATACAAGGCCCAGCCCAAAAACACACACACACCAAAAAAATGGGAAGGGGGAAGCAAACAAAAACGCAGGTGTGCCAAGAACATAATTGGGCTTAGGAGAGGCCCAAAACCCAGCCACGTATCCACTATCCTCTTCACATTCTGAAAGGGCAAAAACCCTAGGTCTTTCTCCACTCCCAACTACTGTTCATGCGATGTTTCCTTACTCTCTCACACTCTCTCAGACTTCCTCTCATCTCAACTTCCATCCCAAACTTCCCTCTCAACCTCCATTCAAGACCTCCTTCAGCTCTCTCACCATATTCCCTCTCTGTTCGTCTTTACAAACTTTAAAACAAATGAATGAAACAAAAACGACAAATCAACACATTCTAATAACGAAGGATCTTGAAGCTCGTAAGACGTTTGATGACGATTTGAATGGATCTTTGATGAAGATCGGATATCGAATGATGAACGCGTGGATGAAGATCCATGAAGATCGCTCTTCTGATGAAGATTATTTCGGAGATGATTGAAGAACATGAAGATGTTGAAGGTTCTTTGAGGAAATCTGGATAACCTGATGGAGATTTGTTACAAATCGCTGAAGATCTCTGATGATGAAATGATGAACACGCATGCAGATCTGGAAAATTGTGGTGATAGATCGAGGAAGATGATGAGCGTCTAAGATCTTATGAAGATCTTCCTGAAGATGTTTGATGAAGGATGATGTTGAATATTGGAATTTGAGTTCTCGAGGATGAACAATCAATGACGATTATTGAAGATCTGGAAAAAATTCTATGAAGATCGATTACGATTGATGAAGATGTTCAGAGGAATTTCTGGAAACGGTTACCGTCTTTTGCACTGATCCGGATGAAGATTTGACGACGATTCTTGATGTTCTTCTGGAGATGATAGTAATGAGCGTTAGAGATGTTGAACTGGAGAATCTAATGAGGATGCATGCGTTGAAGGTTGTTGATGATGTTTCTGGAGAAATTTGAAGAATATTGGCGATCTGGAATGTTCTTATGAAGAACATGAAGCTGAGGAAGATACTTGATGATCGATTAATGAAAGTTCTTGATGATTCTGATGATGAAGATTGGAAAACGATGAGATTCCGGTGAGGTTTGGTGTTTCCGGCGACAGTTAGAGTTCACCGGTGACCGGTGCGGCGATTGCATGTACTCCGGTGGAGGGGAAGTTAGTGGGAGCCAGGTGTCAGTTGCATGCAGAGGGAAATTATGGGTGAGACACGTGTGGCAGTGGTGAGTGCATGGAGAAGCCAAGTGGCAACACATGCAGGAAGTGGAAGTGTGTTGGCCAGAAAAATGTGAGGTGGGAGAGAAAAAAATACACGCGTGGCAAGCCTTTATAGTGACAAGTGGCAGCAAATGGACTTGGGCCCACGAATTGGACATCTGGCCCATCGAGATTAATGACTCTGATTAAAACTTTATTAACCCCACTCACTTAAGACTAATGACTGCATTTAATGATTAAACCTAATTAAAACTCAATTAAAATGATGATTAATGCCATGATTAAACCCTAATTACCCCACTAAATTCTGATTCAGATGAAATCTGCCAATCAACTTCTAATCAAACCTAATTAATAAAATGACTTCTAATGACCATCTAATTAATATCTATCAACTCTAAACCATATTAAAAATAGAAAAAGATCTATTAAACCTATTAAAACATATTTAAAATTCACTAACAATCTATTGAAAATTCTAGAAACTATTTAAAGAAACAATTATCTATTTAGAACTAATTAAAAGAGAAATATCTATTTAAAAAATTCTATAAAAAGCTATTTAATATCTAAAAAAACTATCTATTTAAAACTATTAAATTCTATTAAAAAAATATTCAATTAACCTATTTAATATCTAGAAAAAAATTCAAATAAATCTACTAAAATCTATTAAAATCTATTAAAGATCTAGAAAATAAAAGGAAAAATTCTAAAAATGCCAGGAAGCCAATTAAATCGATTAGCGAACAACTGCGCAACTATAGCGAAATAAGCGGTAAAAACCGGACACCGAAATGTCCTCAAAAACAAACAGCGAGAGCTGAAAACACCAGGGTGAGCACCGATTCTCAAAATACACTTATTCGAACTGGCCTGAACTGCCTGAAACGCCAGGGAAGGCTGTATTCCCGATAAAATCAAAAATGGCTGAAAAAATGCAATGTATGCGGTATGCGAGTGCGAATGCAAAATGCGCCGAAACATATACCAGATGTGGGAACCGGTTGGTCAAATTTTGGGGTGCAACAATAGGATAGGATGGAGGGTGAATGAAATCAACCATTATTAGAAGAAAAAACTATTTCTAAAGCTCTCTCCTAAAACTCTAATCTCATAAGCTACAAAAAGCTAACAAAAAGAAAAGAAAAGCTCCAAGCCAAGCTCCTCCAGCCACTCCACAAAAGCTTCATCATGTCCATGATATCCTCCAATAAGAACCAGAAGCCCATCATGCAAGAAAAGCCCAATTTGAGTCCATTCCAAATCAATCACCAAAGTTGAAACACCAAATGAACAATCAACTTGAATATTCTATCTAAAATATCAAAAAACAACCTAAAAATCTAATTATTTTTCTATGGGGACATGCATTTGTTAATGATCTACAGTTCAAAAATCAGGACCTAATTCAATTTCTAAGTTCTCTAATAAAATCCCAAGTTGAAAGGCATCACTAAAGAGATCCACTAAAGAGTACTCCTAAACAACTACACTAAAATCTTATTTAAAATGATTTAAAAATCATAAAAAAAATCACACAATACCAACAACATGTATACAACTAGCCTGTAAAATCTCAAGATCAAACTCCAAAATATGTGAGAAATAAAATGGACAAAATCAGCACACAATTATTCCACCATTAAAACCATATTATACTAGAAAAAAATGCAATAACATGGAAAATGCATGGAAAATTAAAATGAAAAACATGATAAAATTCTAAACATCCCAATCTATAATCACAATTTTTTCCAGAATTTAATATCAACATTTGCTATTTTTTAATGAATTAATTCTCACAAGTATAAAAACAGAAAAGAAAAGAAAATAAACAAGAACAGTGGAGGGTGTAAACAACAGCTAATCCAAGTGCAATTCTAGCCTGGGGCCATGCAGGGGGTGTAAAAACACATGGGCACTGGGCCCGTTTGGTTTATTAATTCAGCACAATAAAATCTCAAAGAAGCACGCCCAGGGGGTGCGTTTGGCAAGAAATTCCACATGAAATATGCGCTTGGGCCTGCTAGGGGAGGTGCGGATAGCGCGCTACGTGATAAGCCCAAAACAAGTAAACAATTCCATCCAGTTTTAATTAAATAAAACGAAGCAAACCAGGAATCGAACACGCGCTCTTGGGGTCTTCGCAGCGCTGCCAAAATGACGTTGTTTGGCATCTGTACGCGTGGCGCGTTATCGGCCTTGTGATCGTGAGACTAAGTCTCCTCTCCTCTCCAATCGGACGGCTGGTGGCCATCTTCTCCAATTCAAAATTTCCTGCACATGAACAGTACCCGCGCGGTACTGTAGCAACCGGCCATGGATGTGATGATTTTCCGGCAACTTCGAAACAACGTAACTTCCTCAATTCTTAACCGTTCCACTCGATTCTTGAACCAAAGTTGTGTGAAATTTCACAAGGATTCCAATTATACCAATGAATCATGCTAAAACCTCAAGAATAAAGAAATCCAAATCTCAACCGAAAACGGATCAATTCCTATTTTGTCACTAAACCTCAATTTTTCTGTCCAGAAATCATCTACATCCTAATTGTAACCTAACCACATGAATCTAAGCCATCAAAAACGCATGAATTGAGAGGAAATTCAAGAAATAAAAACCTGGCTTTAAGCTCCGATTGTGGTGGTTTCAGACCTCAATTCTCCTCCAACAAGTGCAGAAAACTTCAATGATTGCTGGTGGACGATTCTTGATAATCAAATCTTGCTGTAATCCTCTAAATCTCCAAAACCAAAAATTCACTTTCAAGTTTTTTCTTCAACTTGCTCCAATGGCTTCTCTCTCTCTTCAGCTCCAATGAGTCACCAACCTCTATCCAATTTCGTTTTTGAATATTTATAGAACATATTAGAACCTTCTAGAGGTAAGGCCCAAGCCCAATCCAAAAATCCAAATCCAAAATTTTTCTCCAAAAATTTGATTATGGTAAACTCAAACTTGTCTCAAAAGCTTGCTTTGGAAGCTTCTAGCATCATACACAAAACCCCTTGAATAAATTCAGCTTGGCTAGAGCCTTGAATTTCCTTTGTGAGTGATTTCTTTTTTGTGATGTTGCTTATTTGTGAAGAAACATGTCAAAACACCATGAATTATGAGTTAATTGAAAATTCTAAAATTGCCAATGTTTCTAAATCATCATTTCTAATCAAATTGAGTGGTCATTTGACATATTTTGTGCACATAACAATTTATTTGAATTTCCCACAAAAAATGCCTTTGAATTTCTCCCTTTACAAGGCCACTTCAAGCCAATCTTTGATATGAGCCAAACCAATTCACCATGAGCTCTTGGTTGACCTAAAAACCATATTTTGAGCAAGTTCCATGTTGAACAAAATTGCATTCGAGATGTGCAAGTTGGAGATTTTGACCTATGATTGAAAATGGCCTATAATCCCACTTTCCCAAAATACCCCTAACTTGTAAACCTCACAACTTGAGTTCTACAAATCATATGGAAGACTTATAATACAATTTGGAAAGCTAAGATAAATAACTTTCATGTTGGCCAAAAGTTTAGGAGAAACACCCTCCTAGGTCAAAAGTAGCTTGGAAGTCAGATGATTTTCACAGACAAATTTCAGAGGCATCTGAGGACATGTAACTTGTCTGGACCATAACTTGAGTTCTATAAATCCAATGGAGGACTTCTAGTACTCAAATTAAATCTAAGAGCATGATCTACAAGTTTCATATTGGCCAAAAATGGAGATGAAACTTTCATCTTGACTTACATGGCTTGGAAGTTTGGCACTAAACAGGGGATTTTACCCTAGGAACCCTGACTTAGCAACTCCAACCACTCTTAATTCTTCTCAACTTGATCTTGGAACAATCTCCCATATGCCTCAACATATCATTTCATGATCTCAATGATCTAGAAGTAGGCTTTGATCTCCTTCAATTGCTCATTTTGGCCTAGGATTAACCAGATGAAACCCTAGTTGCATCCACTTCAACTGTGGCTCCTGTACTTGCTACAAACATCTGACTGAGCTCTGTCTTGATCCTCTAGGAACTTCGTGAGCTCTATCCATACATCATATCCACATCCAAGGCTTCACAACCTCTGATACTCTTCAAATGGCTCCTCATGCTAGAAGATAAACCTCATACAAGCAACTGAACCTCTTAAGAACCCAAACCCCTGACTGATGATCGTGATGGCTTCTCAAACTTGCATAAGACCTCTGGCTAGGCTTCTTTTGACATATATTACACTTGATCCCATGCTAAATGCTAATGTAATGATATGAAAATGCTAGAACTATGTTAGAACAATGTTATGCTATGCAATGAAACATAAACCATGCGAGATAAGGTTAGGCAAATTTTGGGGTGCAACAGCTGCCCCTATTCAAGCTGCTTGGACCCGACTGGGTGGAAAGCGAATGGCTTTCAGGCAATCGAGGTATAAGACAGTTGAATACCAGAGAACCCGTAAATTTGCTAACCTTGGGGACAACATATCTAGACGATTGAATCTGGTTGTCACGGCAACAACTGGTCAACCATCTGATAAAGAAACTGGTTTCACTATTAACCACCTGTGTGACGCCACAGGTGTTGAATCAACATATAATCTCCAAATACACGCTACCGTAAGCAGGCACCGAGCCACAAAACCATATCGAAATATTATCCTTGAGTTTCCACCTCCGAAGAAACGAGCAAGCACTACGTAAAACACGACATCAATATCCTTGATCCTCCATTTCTGCAGAAACGGGCATACGCTAAATAAAAGCGAATATCGTCAATATCTTTGACCTTCCTTTTCCTAAGAAACGGGCAAACGCTGGATAAAGCGAGAAATTGTCAATATCACTGACCTTCCTTTTCCTAAGAAACGTGCATACGCTACATAAAAGCGAATATCGTCAATATCTCTGACCTTCCTTTTCCTAAGAAACGGGCAAACGCTGGATAAAGCAAGAAATTGTCAATATCACTGACCTTCCTTTTCCTAAGAAACGGGCATAAGCTACATAAAAGCGAGTATCGTCAATATCTCTTACCTTCCTTTTCCTAAGAAACGGGCATACGCTAATAAAAGCGAGTACTGTCAATATCACTGACCTTCCTTTTCTTAAGAAACGGGCATACGCTAAATAAAAGTGAGTACTGTCAATATCACTGACCTTCCTTTTCCTTGGAAACGGGCATACGCTAATAAAAGCGAGTATCGTCAATATCTCTGACCTTCCTTTTCCTAAGAAACGGGCATACGCTAAATAAAAGTGAGTATCGTCAATATTTCTGACCTTCCTTTTCTTAAGAAACGGGCATACGCTAAATAAAAGTGAGTATCGTCAATATCTCTGACCTTCCTTTTCCTAAGAAACGGGCATACCCTAAACAAAAGCGAGTATCGTCAATATCTCTGACCTTCTTTTTCCTAAGAAACGGGCATACATTAAATAAAAGCGAGTATCGTCAATATCTCTTACCTTCCTTTTCCTAAGAAACGGGCATACGCTAATAAAAGCGAGTACTGTCAATATCACTGACCTTCCTTTTCTTAAGAAACGGGCATACGCTAAATAAAAGTGAGTACTGTCAATATCACTGACCTTCCTTTTCCTTGGAAACGGGCATACGCTAATAAAAGCGAGTATCGTCAATATCTCTGACCTTCCTTTTCCTAAGAAACGGGCATACGCTAAATAAAAGTGAGTATCGTCAATATCTTTGACCTTCCATTTCCTAAGAAACGGGCATACGCTAAATAAAAGCGAGTACTGTCAATATCACTGACCTTCCTTTTCCTAAGAAACGGGCATACGCTAATAAAAGCGAGTACTGTCAATATCTCTGACCTTCCTTTTCCTAAGAAACGGGCATACGCTAAATAAAAACGAGTATCGTCAATATCTCTGACCTTCCTTTTCCTAAGAAACGGGCATACGCTAAATAAAAGCGAGTATCGTCAATATCTCTGACCTTCCTTTTCCTAAGAAACGGGCATACGCTAAATAAAAGCGAGTATCGTCAATATCTCTAACCTTCCTTTTCCTAAGAAACGGGCAAACGCTAATAAAAGCGAGTACTGTCAATATCACTGACCTTCCTTTTCCAAAGAAATGGTCATACGCTAAATAAAAGCGGGTACTGTCAATATCTCTGACCTTCCTTTTCCTAAGAACGGGCATACGCTAAATAAAGCGAGTATTGTCAATATCACTGACCTTCCTTTTCCTAAGAAACGGGCATACGCTAAATAAAAGCGAGTACTGTCAATATCACTGACCTTCCATTTCCTAAGAAACGGGCATACGATAAATAAAAGCGAGTATCGTCAATATCTCTGACCTTCCTTTTCCTAAGAAACGGGCATACGCTAAATAAAAGCAAGTACTGTCAATATCACTGACCTTCCTTTTCCTAAGAAATGGGCATACGCTAATAAAAGCGAGTACTGTCAATATCATTGACCTTCCTTTTCCTAAGAAACGGGCATACGCTAAATACAAGCGAGTATCGTCAATATCTCTGACCTTCCTTTTCCTAAGAAACGGGCATACGCTAAATAAATCGAGTATTGTCAATATCCCTGACCTTTCTTTTCCTAAGAAACGGGCATACGCTAAATAAAAGCGAGTACTTTTAATATCACTGACCTTCCATTTCCTAAGAAACGGGCATACGCTAAATAAAAGCGAGTATCGTCAATATCTCTGACCTTCCTTTTCCTAAGAAACGGGCATACGCTAAATAAAAGTGAGTACTGTCAATATCACTGACCTTCCTTTTCCTAAGAAACGGGCATACACTAAATAAAAGCGAGTGTTGTCGAACCATCACGTCGACCTTCCAATTCCTAAGAAGTGGGAAAAAGCACTAAATAAAAGTCCAAACCCGAAGACTTGAACAAACAACTCTGCAGGGACATTCTGACGACAGCCGCCAAACACCTATTTCGACAACAGGTAACAACTTCAAGATTTTCAAAACTGGTGTACGGCAGTCTGAAGGAATACTTTGCTGGGGAATAAGAGAAACTTAACCAAGCAACTCTGATGGGGGAAAATTCTACTGGGGAAGTCACGAGTAACAACTCCGAAAGTTTAAACCATGAAATCTTTTAATGCTGACATAACAGCAATCTGAGAAGAACTCTGCTGGGGGGAGAAGAGAAACTTAACCAAGTAACTCTGCTAGGGGAGCATATGACAGGGAGAACACTATCATCGCGTATCTCGCGCCACAAATCTGAATATCTGGACACCTTCCTGAACAATAATCTCAATTATCTGCAGGGAAAAACACCTGAAAACAAAGAGGTAACCAACCTGGCTTATGTTTCAAAATGCATATGTTTGACAATGGTGCAATGCTCCATACAGCATGGAAATGCTACGCATGTGAGTAGATGCAGATATGATGATATATGCAAATGCAAGGAGACGCTCCAGTAAAATAAATGTTGAAGACAAAGCCGAATCTGCCGGGAATAACCGGGTATCACAGACATATTCCAGCAAAATAAATGCTGGAAAGGTGAAACCAACTCTACAGGGGATAACCATCCTGCTGGGGAATAGCTCACAAGCCCTGAGTTGCGAACTCTGCTGAGGATGATCATCCTGTCGGAGGAAAAACAACCTGCTGGAAAACAGAAAGGACGGTCCTGCACAGGGATACTCCTTTCAAACCACTGATCACCTGATCATGCTCTGCGGGGATTAACCATCCTGGGGATACTCAGCTGGGAATCGATTTGTGTACTCTGGTTGTACTTCACGAGAACTCTCTAGGGAGTAAACATATTCATAACCAAACATCATGAATGCATCCTCTGCCGGGTATATAAATCTCGACCCTCTGGGGATGACTTTATCCCACTGATTAAGTCAATCTTGAATTGCTAAGGATAATCTGATCCTGCTCTGATGCAATCCCAACTCTTCTGGGGATAAAAACTTCAACCTCCATCTGTCGGGGAGGAAAAGCAAATTTCGTCCGCTAGGGAGGAATAAGTTTCACATAGAGCCTGCTCCTGTGTTAAAGGACCCTGGCTGGGGAACATGATCCCTTGGATATCTGTTGCAAGGGTGACAACAATGCCCCAGTCCAAATATTTCAACTTGAAAAGGCAAACTTGCCATAAACCGACTTCGAGATGGCTTGCCCCTGACCCTGCGTCAATTTCTAGTAAACCCTGATAAAACAGAGAGGAACATTTCCTTCGCTTCTACTTTTGCTTCCAACTCAAGGGATCTTCGTAAAATCTTCCCTTAAAAGGGCCCTGCAATCTTCGTACCCCGATGGTTGGATATGGATTGCTTCTGCATTTCGAACCTCGAAAAGATGTTCCAACGAATAGCTTTTGTGCTCTCAAGGTGACTTGCCCTGGTCTTGCCATGACTTTGCCCCTGATTGACTGATTCGTGGAGCAGTAGTCCCAGCTGCGAGAGATTTGCTGAATCTCGACCTGATTGCCCCCAGATTAACCATTCTTGGACGACTGCTCTTACCGGGGGTTATTTGATATAGCCGACCACAACTTGACGGAGTATTCAGGCATCCTACATTCTATCCCGATCAAACTTTCCACTGCGGAAACTTTCCTGCTGTCAAGCGCTTACTCGCGAGTAAAACAAATTGTTTTGCATAAACGATATTAAATGCAATGCATATGACAGTTTTCAAAATCCAAGTCTGTTCACTGGAAAAATTTATGACATATAATGAACGAATCAACTATCAAAATGTCAAAATTAATACAACGCTGCAAGAGGAATCCTTTTAGGAGTCAGTTTCGATGCGGTCTTTACCGAAGTATGCTCTCGAACTAAACCTGTTTCAATTAGGACTTTTCCGGGTTGTAACATGGTCGGGTTCACGGTTTAAGAAAGAAAGGATAAAGGCTCAAAATTTATTTTAACCCACCCATTCTCCTTGATGTTCTCCAATCCTACATTCAGCTAACTCGACCTTAGCGCTCACCTTTCAAAGGTTGTATAGGAGTGATAGTTCAGGACATCACACATTCTTCGGAGTGACAGTCATTCACTTTGCGTCTTTCGGGACCTGGAGTCACACGACTTGTGTTTTCGAGGATTTTTCTTTTGCAATCCTTTTGCTTTTCGGTTCTTCTCGTTTTTTCCCTAACTTTTGCCTGGACTAATTCCTCTAAATTTTCGATTTTAAAGTCCAGCGGGATACCTTCATTTTTTCCTAAGTCACTTGTTTTCAGGATTCGACTTAGCGGGTTTTTTCTTTCTTTTCTCTTTCTCTTTTTCGAACAAGTCGTGTGACACTGGCTGTCTGACTCGTTGAGGAATAATGTGACTGTTTCACTCTTGACATTTAACCATTGTGGTTTTTTTAGGCACGACCTCTAGAGGTGTGATTGATCCTTGAACGGACACTCCTTTTGCAATTTGGACGCTCGGTCAAATTAGCTAACACCTACCCTGCCCCTGGTTAAAAATTGAGGGTTTTTCGTTTTCAGAAAGAACTCCTACTACGAGGCTCAAAGGGGTTGACAAGGGATTATCTTCCTTATATCTCCGGTGTTTAGGGATTTGAAACAATGCATGTACATCATCAATATGTTTTATTCAAAAGCATACAATTGGAGGCTCTGCGTCTTTCGATTTTCGTCATCCTCCCCGGATTCCACTTAAACAAGCGTTAGAAATAAATGAAAGCAATAGAGTGAACACGAACGGATTAATTCAAAACATGCATATTTATTTCATTATCAATATTGATTGACAAAACAATAAGTTTTACAAGCGAAAATTTGCAATTCTAACAGGAAAGAAACTACAAATGTAAAGAAATGACATGATAAAATGAGCAGATTCCCAGCTTCTAGGAACTGGGCTTTCACACATGACTCGTTGGCAACTCAGCCGCTTCCAGCTTGTCCTTGGTTTGGCAGAGGATTCTGTACCGTATTGGGAACATCATCGGAGAAGTTGATTGCCTTGCTATCGATCAAGTCTTGCACCTTATGCTTGAACGCATGACAATTCTCAATGCTATGCCCTAATGCCCCAGAGTGGAAGTCGCAACGGGCATTCGCATCATACCCAAAAGGAAGCGTGCCCTTCGGCGGAATTAACGTCCTTTTCTCAATAAGCTGCAGTTGTAGTAAAGTTAGAAAAAAGCTGAGCATACGACATTGGAGGCACCTCAACTACTCTTTTCACGGCCCTATCCTTATCCCGAATTCTTCACTGAGCAGGATGCTGCTGTTTCTGCTGCTGCTGCGGCTGTTGTTGTTGTTGAGGACAATATGACCGCTGACTCCCGGGGAGAGATAATGTTTGATGCATGGACCTTAGGGGTTGTTGACTCTGAATGGTCAAGACATCCGGAGATTGAGCCTGAGATACCAAGGACTCCTTTTGTTCAAGTGCTTTCATCCTCAAGCTTGGTCTGGGCACAGGAAACAACTGAGGACAAGGGGATTCTGACACCATTGATTGCAGGATATATTCCTGGCCTACTGCAGCTTTGGGAACTCCGTGAGCTCTATCCACACATCATATCCACATCCAAGGCTCCACAACCTCTGATACTCTTCAAATGGCTCCTCATGGTAGAAGATAAACCCCATACAAGCAACTGAACCTCTTAAGAACCCAACCCCCTGACTGATGATCATGATGGCTTCTCAAACTTGCATAAGACCTCTGGCTAGGCTTCTTTTGACATATATTACACTTGATCCCCTGCTAAATGCTAATGTAATGATATGCAAATGCTAGAACTATGTTAGAATAATGTTATGCTATGCAATGAAATATAAACCAGGCGAGATAAGATTAGGCAAATTTTGGGGTGCAACAGTGAGGATTTCAAATCTCCTGTGAACGCAGACGCAGTTAAAAAATACTTTGCTTAAAAGAGACCCGCTGGACACAAAAAGAAAATTCCAGACAAAAATGGGGCATCCCGGCGAACCATAAAAAAGGAAAATAGGTTCGGACAAAAATTAGGGATAAAAATGAAAAGATGTAAACCCGCGAAGTCGAAAACCTGAAAAGGCGACTTTGGCAAAAATGGGTATCCCGGTGAATCGAAAACTCGAAAGGGCGGTTCAGGAAAAAGTTAGGGATTGAAAAAGCAAATGACTGCGGTCTGCGTTGGAACTTCATTACTTAGTAGATTGGGAGAACCTGAGGGCCGTGTTTATCCGAATCAATCTCTTCTGAAGATGAAGCGTCGGGGAAGCATCAGAGTCAGGCGAGTCATAGAGGGATCAACTCATGATGTTTTTCTGTGCCACGTTGCCGACATTTTGTACACTTTTGTATATTTCATGTACATATCTCTATTTGTTTTTGTGCAGCTTCCTCTTTTCGGGAGTTGCATCTCTTGTAAAACTTTGCCTATTTATAGGCCATTTATCAATAAACATATACTATTCAGTACTTGATCTGTGTGCTTTGTTTTAACTTTTACTGTTTTGTTTGTGAAAACGCCCAATGTTTTGATGAACTTGCGCTAACATAAACTTGCAGGCCTTGGCCAATAATTGTTAAAACTTTGAATTAATTGAACAACGTCACGAATGATGACTAAGATGATTCCGATTGCGTAGGATATCTTGTTTGTTTGTTCAGTGTTGCAGGGTCGTTACCCTTGGGGCAAAAAGGTATGGATGAAGTTCGTCCTATTCCCATCTTGAATTTACTTCCCCCAATCAGTTAAGTTTACATCTCTATCCCCAGTAGAGTTTGTATGCGGTTTGAGCGAGCAGGCAGCGTGTACGCTTTCTTTCGACAGTTGATGCACAATTAATCCCCGCAAGGTGCATGCTTGCAGCCTGTTTAGGTTCGTTCCCCAGCGGAGCAATCCCCAGAGGCCAGTGAGGTCCTGTTTCTCAGCATAAGTCCAATGGTTATTGGCATGAGCAAGTTTGTGCTCTATCTCCTACAGAATCGTTGATTCCCTGAACAAGGTTATTCTCTTGCCCCGGAAGGGTGTTTTTTGTATCTCTAGCATTTATTTTGCTGATTCAGTTCTGTTGCATCTGCATGCGTGCATATCATCTACCCAAATGCGTAGCATTTCCATTTCGTATGGAGCATTACGTCATTTTCAAACATATGCATGTGAAACATAAGTCAGGTTGTTATCTCTTTGTTTCAGGTGTATCTTCCGAGGTTTGATCTTTTCCCTTGGTATCCAGACCATGTGATTTCTCTTAGCCCGCGTGGTATCCAGACCCCGGCTCATGTTGTTCCCCAGCAGTATCTTCAGATCTCAGAGGATCATGATAAGTATTTATGGTGATTTCTTTCGTCCGTTGAGTATCCAGACTCCGGTCCATTCCCAGTTGATAGGGTTTTCCTTTTCCGTCGAGTATCCAGACTCCGGTAAAGATGGCTGTGGTATCCAGACCACGGTGATTGATATTATTGTGTTTTTCCATCGAGTGTCCAGACTCCGGTGAGGATAGTGTGGTGTTCAATTTTTGATGGGTATATTTGTGATATTTTCCTTTCATCCGTTGAGTATTCAGGCTCCGGTCAATCTTCGTTGAGCATCCAGGCTCCAGTTTCTCCGTTGAGTATTCAGACTCCGGTATATTTTCAGTTCGTGACGTATTGTTTTTTCCGTTGAGTATCCAGACCCCGGTAAAGTCAGGTATCCAGACCTTGGTAAGTTTTATGATAGTACTCTTTCTCCGTTGAATATCCAGATTCCGCTGAATTTCCGATTTGTGGTATTTGGTTTTGTCCGTTGAGTATCCAGGCTCCGGTCAATTTTCTGTTGAGTATCCAGACTCCGGTAATTTCCAATATGTGATGATTCCTTTTGCCCTCTGAGTATCCAGGCTCCGGTAAATTTTTCATTGAGCATCCAGGCTCCGG
This sequence comes from Lathyrus sativus, assembly GCA_963859935.3. NCBI lineage: Eukaryota > Viridiplantae > Streptophyta > Magnoliopsida > Fabales > Fabaceae > Lathyrus > Lathyrus sativus. The sequence continues at coordinate 221,509,112 of OZ012737.1, read as the reverse complement.
TTTATTTTTGTTGAGCGTTCAGGCTCCGATTTATTATGTTGAGTATCCAGAGTCCGGCCAATTTCCAATATGTGGTAATTTTTCTTGTGCGTTGAGTATCCAGACTCCGACAGTTTTTCTGTGACTCCAGTTTCGTTGAGTGTCCAGGCTCCGATAAAATTCCAGTTTATGGTGTACTTTTTGGTCCGTTGAGTATTCAGGCTCCGGTCAATTTTACGTTGAGCATCCAGGCTCCGGCTTCACCGTTGAGTATCCAGGCTCCGGTGAATTGGCAAATGATATATCCTTTTATTCGTTGAGTATTCAGGCTTCGGTCAATCTTACGTTGAGCGTTCAGGCTCCTATTTTTTCGTTGAGCATTCAGGCTCCGGTCAATCTTAAGTCGAGTATTCAGGCTCCGGCCATTACGTTGAGCGTTCAGGCTCCGGCAAATTTCATTGGTTCATTTTGTTCGTTGAATATCTAGATTCCAGCAATTTGAAGTATTCCCCTATTTCAGGTTTTTTTCCCAAGCAGAGTTACTCGTTAAGTTTCTCTTTTCCCCCAGCGGAATGTGTTTGTAATCAGAGCAGTTGCCTCCGGAGATTTTTGTTTGCAGTTTTATTTTCTACGGTTGGCAAATTTCCGGGTTCTTTGGTATTCAACCGTCTTTTACCTTGATTGCGTGAAATCTGTTCGCTTTTCACTCATTCAGGTCCAAGTCTTTTGAATAAGGGCAGCTGTTGCACCCTAAAATTTGCCCAACCTTTTCTTAACTTGGTTTATGTTTCATTTCATTTCTTTCTAGCATTTGCATTGCATAGCATTTTTCATTGAACAGGGGATCAAGAGGTTGTTCATAGAAGAGGAGTCTACTCAGAGTGTTGATCCTAAGCAAGGGGTGTTACTCAAGTTTGAATGGTCATCAGGTCATCTAGAAGTGGGCAATAGTCTTGTGAAAGGATGGATGGATGTGTGTGGGTCAACTCCTAACTGGGAGGCCATGTGAAGATCATCAGAGGATTGTGAATGCATGATCATGGATATAAGATGTTGAGAGAGCTCATTTAGTGCCTTGAGGGTCATTGTGGAGTTCATCCAAGTGTTTATACTAAGTGTGAAAGGTTACAATTGAAGGTGTTGCATCTAGGGTTTTCATCTAGTAAATCCTCAATCAATTGTGAAATTGAAGGAGATTAAAACTCAATTCTAAGTATTTGTGGTCATGGAATATTGTGTTAAGATACATGAGATATCATTTCAAGATCAATTCATCAAGAATCAAGAGTGTGAGAAGTTACTAAATTAGGGTTCTCAGTGTAAAATCCCCTATTTAGTCCCCAACTTCAAGACCACCTATCTCAAGATACAAGTCTCATCTCAACTTTTGACAAACATGAAACTTGTAGAGCATGTTCTTAGCTTTCATTTGAATACTAGAAGTCCTTGATTGGATTTGTAGAACTCAAGTTATGACGCAGGCAAGTTACAGGTCATCAAATGAATGTGATTTTGGTCAACAAAAGTCAACCAACTCCCAATCCATTTTTAACCTAGAAGGATGTTTCTCCTCAAATTTTGATGAACATTAAAGTCGTTCCTCATGATCTTATCTTTCCAAAGAGTACTAGAAGTCTTTCATCTGATTTGTAGAACTCAAGTTATGAGGCTTACAAGTCAGGGGTATTTTGGGAAAGTGAGATTATAGGTCATAAAATTATAGGTCCATTTCACCAACTTGCACACTTCAAATGGAGATTTTTCCAACATCAAATGTGCTTCAAATGGTGTCAATTATTCAACCAAGCCTTGAGAATTCATGAATTTGGCTTGGAATGGTGAATTCCCAAAGTGATTTTCATGGAAAAAGCTTTAAATGAGAAAATTGGATTTAATTCATTATGGATCATTTTTGTGCAAGTAGATACATATTTTGAGTGAAAACTATATTTCAAACACAATGGCAATGATAGAATTTTGATTTGGAGAGTTTTGATGAGCCACTTTCAAGCTTACTTCAAGCTTAAGTCACACTTGAAATATCAACCATTGAGATCAAACAAGGATGAAATCCCAGCCATTCACACTCCTCATGTTACCAGCCAAGTGATTTACATCAGTTTGGAGGCAAATTGGAAGGAATTTCATGCACATGAAGAAGCTAAAAAACTCAAATTCCATGGATATGAAATTGGGCTTTAGGGACTACCATTGGACTTTATTCCTTTCCAAATCCATTGCATATAAGCTTTCCATCATGAACAAACTCTCAGAACACGAATTGGTGTGAAGAATTAGAGCTAGAGCATTTTGAAAAAGTGAAGAAGAAGTGAAATACGATTTTTGAGATTTAGCAAGATTCAAGCAAAATTAAAGGTTGCAAAGGCTTCATTGAAGATCACTGAACATTTCTGGGTACTTTTCTTCAAGCTTAAGCATCAATTGAAGGCTCAGTGGAAGTTCTCCACTAGGTATTTTCAAATCAACCTTACTCTCTAAATATGCCATGTTTCTCTGCCATTTTTGCATGCTTGAGACCTAGACAACATATAAATCATTAATCACTTAAACGAACTGGCATTTGTGATGATTGTTGGATGAAGCTCCAAACTGTTTTGATCTGGTATGGCTTGTTCTTATGATGTTTTTCTTAATTCTTGCTTGATCTGTGATCTCCATAACCTATAGATGATTTCTAGATCAAATTGAGTGAGGTTTGGTGAACTTTTGGTTTTCATGAGCAAATCTGTTTGTCTTCGATTTGGATTTATTATGAGGAATTAAGGAAAACTAGCCTTGGATTCGTGATCCTCATGAGTTGTAGATCAATTTTCATATAAGGTTTGTTAGAATTGGTGAAGTTTTTCTCTGTGCATTGTTCCCCTCGCCGGAGAAGACGACCGGAGTCTTCTCCGACCACCACTGTAATTTCCCTCTCATTTGAGGATTTGAATGAGGAAGATGATCTCTGACCGTTAGATCAGGCTGACTGTGTGGACTTAGTAGGTTGATCCAGCGTGTGAGATTTGTTCTTATTATGTTGACTAGGGTTTTGCATACGCGGCGTGTTGATGATTGTTGGATGTGATTACTTTTGTGATGAATGCCCAGGATTAAGACTCATGATGGGGAGGAGTCAACTGAAGCGTACCCAATCCCCAGTGAAACGCGTCATTTCACTTAAGTTCCCCAGCGCATACGTGGCGCGCTCTATAGCCTCAGATCTGTTGACTGGTAGACTAATCCATTGGCTGTTGTTTTTTCCTTGCATTTTCGTTTTCTTTTATTCATTTTATTTATTTTCTTTTATTCTTGTTTGAATTTAATTCATTAAAAATAGCTCAAATGCTCTAAAAAATTCACAAAAATATTTTTTACAAACCTTGAGATGTCTATTATTTTTAGACATTTTTTATTTTATTTTTTAGATTATTTTTCATTCTTAAATATAATTAAACATTGGAGGTGTTTTTAAATGGATTAAATTGTGCTTTGTTTGTTCTTTTATTTGTTTCTCTCATTTCCTTTGGGTCCAATGAATGAAAATTGATCCTCATATACATGATGAGTTGAAAAATGTTTGAGGACCATTTTTCCCCTGGTTGGTTGACTTTAGGGTTGACTTTTGGAGCTTTTCTTTTGACCCTCGATTCTCCCATTTCAAAGTGGTACATCTTGAATATTATTTTCTTTTGATGGTGCTTTGAGGGGATATTTGCTTAAGCTTTTGGCCTATATTTGCCAACATGTTTAAGTACCTTGTGCATTTTATTTGATCATTCTTGAACCATTTTACTATTTTTGAGGTAACTTACAAGTCAAGTTACCTCCAAGGGAGGTTCACACATGTACCTTGACCTAGTTTGACTTGGATATGACATTTTTGGATCCTTTGAACTCTCAATGCCTTTTGTTCCATGTTGCTGACATGTTAAGGATGATGTTGGTTCAATTTTAGGTCATGATATTGTTTCTTCCTTATTCATTTGTGTGTTTCCTTTTAAGTTTTCAACTTGAACTTCTATGTGATGTTTGCTCGCACTCTCTTATGCTTTTGCTTGCATTTCCTTTTGAATTGAATTGCTTTTGCTTTTGAGCTTTCTTATCTTCACCTAATGTCTATCATAACCTCAAGAGGTTAGAGAACTTATGGGGAGCATGGCAAAGAAAGGCAAAAGAAGAAGAAGAAGAATGCATATGCAAATGAAGATGCAAACATAAGATACACAAATAGAATGAAAGTGGGAGGAAAATAGTGTGGGGCGGTAGCCTCCACAAGCTCATCTCAACCAAGCATGCATATGGAAATGCAAGAAAAGAGAAGAAGAAGAAGAGAACAAGAAGAAATCAATCAAACAAGAACAAACCACACAAAGATGCACCAAAAGTGGGATGAAATGACCTAAGTCAAACAACATCAACCACATCACCAAAACTAAACCAAATGAAAGTTAAAACAAAACCCAAAGCCAAGTGAGGATGGAAGACCAAATGAGGGCAGCAAGGGCCTCATAATAGGTACTCAACCATGAGCATCACAAACCAAGTGCAAAGGAAGCACAAAAGAGTCCTCAAGGATCCATCATTTTAGCCGAACTACGTTCGCTCTGATCTTTCATACCAGATGAAAGTACGTAGGCACAAGACGTGATGTCTTGGCGAGCAACCTTTCCCCTTTCTCCCATAGTTAGTCGAACTACGTTGACTCTGACTTTCCATTGCACGAGGGAGTACATAGGCACAGAGCGGCGATGCTCTGTCGAGTCACTTCTCTTTTCTTTTTCTTTTGTCCCTGAGCCTTTAGCTAGATAGTTTCAACACGCCCTTTTAGATAGACAATAATGCGTGGATCCCGTCGAGTACGACGGACGTGAGGGGTGCTAATACCTTCCTCTTGCGTAACCGACTCCCGAATCCAGACATGGTTGCGATGACCTTGTCTTTCCCTTCTTCGTTAGGTTTTTTCGATCGTTTCTTTTCCCTCTCTTTGGGATAAATAATGAAAGTGGCGACTCTTCTGTTTTTTTGCCGGTTGTTTTTCGCAGTTGCGACAGCTAGCGACTCTGCTGGGGACTCTGGTTCCTATGCGAGTCAATCCTAGCACTTGTCTGTTTATCTTTGGGTGTTGTATATATGTGCTTTATTTATCGTTCTCACATTTATTTTTAGCATCATATATCATTACTGTTGTGCTGTGGGAGGGAAGTTCCACTGAGTGATAAGCCAGACCTGGGCTTGAGTACAAACATAGTATTAGAAGCAAAAAGTAGTGGTGAACCTGTATGTTAGGCATGCACTAGTTCCCACGAAATTTGCGCTCAGACGAGATTCTCTTTGATGACTTTCTTTCCAGCCCAGTGGGCTGTTGAGAGGATTTCAGATTTGAGGGTTGTCGACTCTGGGGACCGATCATCTGTGATTCAGCTAAGTGAGGCCTCTTCGCGAGATGATGATGCCAAACCAGAAATGGTAAACGTATCATCATTTTTCGAAAGTCTGTAACGCTGATGAACACATAGGATGTCGAACCTTGTCTGTGGATAGGTCCATACCTGTGAGAGGATTGGGTTATGCAGGAAACCTTGGCTTTCAGAATACCTGGTTCTTTGCAGTGTGTGAATCTGTTTATTAGTGGGTCCTATTATCGGTACTTTGTTCTTGCTAAGGCGAAGCGCTGATTCTTCTCGACCAACAACACAACAGTCTTGATCCCTTGTTTGCATTTGCATTTGCATTCTCATTTGCATTTCATTAACATGTGTCTATGTTGCAGGTGTATATTTCCTCTTCGATTCTGGTGATCTTGTTCTATTATTGCTGACATGGAGCCCTTGAGGAGGACCCTGGCCTACAAGTTTCCCACACCTGATATTAGAACTCTGTGAAGTTTGATTTCTTTAGCTGACAAGAAGGTTATGGAAGACTTTAGACAGTCTTATGGGAGGCTTTTGAGTGTGGTTTGTAAACCTTCTTTGGATGAATTGAATGGCCTCCAGACGTTGCTGCAATTCTATGATCCTCAGCTGCGAGGCTTCACCTTTTAGAGTTATATGTTGGCACCAACGTTAGAGGAGTTCTTTGCACTGCTAGGAGTGCCTATTCTGAACCAGATACCATCCTATCATGTTGAGGAGTTCTTGCTAAAGCCTTACATGTGGATGCCTCTAAGTTGAAAGGGAAGTTAGCTAGTAGGAATGGCATGTTTGGGTTTTCGTTACCTTTTCTTGTGGATAAGGCTCGACAGTTTGCTAAGAAAGGTTGTTGGGTGGTATTCAGCGCTATATTGGCCCTATGTATTTATGGCATTCTTTTATTCCCGAATATCCCAGATTTTGTAGATGTGGATGCATTCCGTATCTTTGCTTCAAAGAATCCCATACCTACTCTGTTGGGTGATGTTTATCATTCCGTACATTACAAGAACGAGAACAGGAGAGGGAAAAGTGTATCTTGTTGCGCACCTTTACTCTATATATGGTTCATGAGCCACCTTCCCAAGACTGGTTCGTTCTCTGTTACTGCGGGTACATCGGAATGGTCCGAGCGCTTGATGAGATTGTCTGCCGAAGACATTGTTTGGTTTGATAGGGTTGTATTGGGCATTAAGATTATTTATAGTTGTGGAAGCTTCAACATACCAAGCTTAACTCCATAAGATGTCTCTTCACAAACCAAACTCATATCATGAAATTGCTCAATCAGTTCTAACTCTTTTACCATCATCATCGGTATATGCAAAGATTTCCTACTCAATGCATCAGCTACCATGCTTGCTTTATCTGAATGGTAATTCAAACCAAAACCATAATCCTTCAGAAGTCCCAATCATCTTCTTTGCCTCGCATTCAATTTTTTCTATTCAAAGAAATACTTCAAACTCTTATGATCACTAAACATCTCAAATCTCAAACCAAACAAATAATGCCTCCAAAGCTTCGACACAAACACAACAACAACCAACTCTAAATCTTGCGTTAGATAATTCCTCTCATGCACTTTAAGTTTCCTTGAAGCATAAGCTAGAACTTGCTGATGTTGCATTAACACACTTCCCCATCCCATCAACGGAGCATCACAATATACAACAATGGTTCTGCCGAATTTGGCAAAATCAAAACATGAGCTGTTGTCAGCCTTTTCAAAAGCTCTTGATACTTTCTTCACACTTTGCATCCAAAACAAAAGCTTGAACCTTCCTAGTCCACTGTGTCAATGACAAAGATGACTTGGAAAAATACTTCAATGAATTTTCGATAATAATCTGCCAACCCAAGAAAACTTTTATTCTTAAAAATAGGTTTTGGAGCTTCCTATTGCGATACAACTTCAACCTTTGACATATCAACCGCAATAACTCTAATCGAGATCACATGACCAAGAAAACTCACTTCCTTCAACCAAACTAACACTTTGACAGTTTTGCATACAATTGCTTCTCTTTCAACGCTGATAACACAATTTTCAGATGCTCAACATGATCCTCTTTACTCTTCGAATATATCAAAATATCATCAATGAACACAACCATAAACTTGTCCAAATAAGAATGGAAAATCCTATTAATATACTCCATAAATACACATGGTGCATTAGTTACACCAAATGGCATCACGAAATATTCATAATGTCCATACCTTATTTTAAAAGCAGTCTTCTGAATATCTTTATCCTTCACACGAATCTGATGATACCTAGATCTCAAATCTATCTTACTGAACACACTTGCAACAACCAACTGATCCATCAAATCATTAATCCTTGGAAGTGGACACTTATTCTTGATAGTCACCTTGTTCAATTATCTATAATCCACACAAAGCCTCACAAAACATTCTTTCTTCTTAACTAACAAAATTGGTGCACCCCGCGTGTTGCGGTGAGAATCGAATATCAAATTATTGATTAATTTGAATAGAAAATCTTTGAATTCACAATCGGTCTTTGATTTACCCGAAGGAAAGGTTAAAGAAAGGAAAACCTAATTTGCATCGTAAACACAATGCGTGGAGACCTAAGGTTCGGGGGTTGGTTATACCTAGGGAAGGTGTCAGCATCCTAAGCATCTGTAGTACTCTACAGGAACCTCTTGTTTAAATATGTGTTATTTTCTAATCTATCTGTTAAGGGTATGCTAAAGGGTTGAAAGTAAACCTAAGGGGTTAGTCATAAGTATACTCTCTAAGAAATTGCATATTGTGCCTACGTATCCTGACGGGAATGAAATCAGAGTATTCATAGTTCCCCTCAAAGAGGGTGAGGAACTTCTTGACTGTGGTCAAGGTTCCAGGGGGAAGTAAGTGTTCATAGGGAGACCCTTACGTGGAGTGTGGAGACTCCTAGTCTACGTTGAAGTTAAGTTTGAAAAAGAGGGGTAAGTATCCACGGCAGGAACTTACGTGGAGTACGGCGACTCCTGATCCTAAGGATAGGAATAGGGAAAGGTGAAGGTATGTCCATGACAGGACGCTAAGTGGAGTACAGCGACTCCAATTCTAAGGCTAGGATAACAGTAAAGGTGAGTGCAGGTCCACGGTGGGACGCCAAGTGTGAGTACGACAACTCAGATCCTAAGGCTAGGATGACGGGTAAGGGCTAGAATTAATAGTGACATGGCAGTCAACGAGAATGAAACTTTCCTTTGGAATAAAAGGCTTGGTAACAGAAAATTAAAACAATGACCCTCAAAACGCTACAGAATGGATGCGAATATGCGAACATGTAAATCAAGTACTCAAAATATAGGACATCATGATTAAGATGTGATCCCGACCAGATGCATCGTGGGTTATGTTAAAGTCGAAAATTAGTTAAACTCGGCCTGCTGAATTTATGATTAATTCTAATGAATAAGTCTAAATTAAAATTAGGTTAAATAAAAGGAGACAGGAAAATCTAAATGCTTTTAATTGTTGTTTAATTATTATCTGCTTGAATTATGAAAATTAAAAAGAGATTGAATTAAAACTAAAACTAAAAATTCTAATTTATTAAATTCTAAAATCTTAAAAATTCTAAATTGAAAGTTATTGTTTTTTTATTTATTTTAAAATTTTTAAAATTCTAATTATTAAATTCTGAATTAATTTTTTTATTGTTATTATTTATTTTTAGGAAGTTTTACCCCATACCCCTACACTTATACCTATACCCCTACATTAAAAAAATTTGGACCAAAATATCCTCGTATAAAAATTTATTATTTTTTAATTTTTTTTATATTTTTTTATTTGTTTACCGGAAGACTTTTTGGAAGTCTTCCGGTTCACATTTTTTTAGTGGAAGTTTTACCCCATACCCCTACACTTATACTTATACCCCTACATTAAAAAATTTTGGACCAAAATATCCTCGTATAAAAATTTATTATTTTTTAATTTTTTTTATATTTTTTTATTTGTTTACCGGAAGACTTTTTGGAAGTCTTCCGGTTCACATTTTTTTAGTATGTTTACTGGAAGACTTTTTGGAAGTCTTCCGGTACATATTTTTTTCGTTTGTTTACCGGAAGACTTTTTGGAAGTCTTCCGGTTCATGTTTTTTTTTTTTAATTTATAATTAATATTTAAGATTTATTAATTTTATATAAAGACCAATTTAGTAAATTTTTGAATATTATACTTAAAATATAAAAATTCTATAAATAGAAAATCATTTTCAGAATATTTTTTATTTACTATAATTATTAGAATACTAGAATTAAAATCATTTATTTTAAATGATCATAATAGTAGAATTTTCTCAAATATCTTATTAATCTTAAACATTAATAAATAAATTAAATAGAAAATATAAGATATAAGTTTACATTATTCAATATATTTAATCAAATGAAAACATATGTGATAAATAAATAATGTATTTTAACTTAAAATGATCACAATAAGTTAACTTGCAAAATAATATAAGTAATAAATTAATAATGTATTTTATTTAAAATAATCACAATAATAAAATACGCAAATAATGTGTTTTATTTATAGGACTGATATAGTTTTATTGATTATTTAATTTTGAATACTACTATGAATATAGTATTTAATCTATACTTTAGAACTCACATAATTATAAATATAAAAAATATTGTTTTATTACCCATATTTTTATTTAATTAAAAAAAATAAGAATATAAATTTATTATTTGTTTTTCATTTTTGTTTGATCTTTTTAATTATTTCACTTTATTTAATATTTTTAATAAAATAAATAATATATTTTATTTAAAGTAAGCACAGTATAGAATATGTAAAAAATTTATAAATAAAAAAAAGATCAAACGAAAATATAGTAAATAGAAAATATTCTATTTATAGTAAATTGGTCCTAGTATTCTAATAATTATAGTAAATAGTAATTTGATCTTTTTTTTATTTATAAATTTTTTGCATATTCTATCCTGTGCTTACTTTAAATAAAATATATTATTTATTTTATTAAAAATATTAAATAAAGTGAAATAATTAAAAAGATCAAACAAAAATGAAAAACAAATAATAAATTTATATTCTTATTTTTTTTAATTAAATAAAAATATGGGTAATAAAACAATATTTTTTATATTTATAATTATGTGAGTTCTAAAGTATATATTAAATACTATATTCATAGTAGTATTCAAAATTAAATAATCAATAAAACTATATCAGTCCTATAAATAAAACACATTATTTGCGTATTTTATTATTGTGATTATTTTAAATAAAATACATTATTAATTTATTACTTATATTATTTTGCAAGTTAACTTATTGTGATCATTTTAAGTTAAAATACATTATTTATTTATCACATATGTTTTCATTTGATTAAATATATTGAATAATGTAAACTTATATCTTATATTTAAATTTATTTTATTTATTAATGTTTAAGATTAATAAGATATTTGAGAAAATTCTACTATTATGATCATTTAAAATAAATGATTTTAATCCTAGTATTCTAATAATTATAATAAATAGAAAATATTCTGAAAATGATTCTCTATTTATAGAATTTTTATATTTTAAGTATAATATTCAAAAATTTATTAAATTGGTCTTTATATAAAATTAATAAATCTTAAATATTAATTACAAATTAAAAAAAAAACATGAACCGGAAGACTTCCAAAAAGTCTTCCGGTAAACAGACGAAAAAAATATGTACCAACATACTAAAAAAGGAAGTTTTACCTCATACCCCTACACTTGTACCTATACCCCTACATTAAAAATTTTTGGTCGAAAAACAGGAAATGATAAAAAAAAAAAATAATAATTGGGTCGGTGGTGGTCAACCCACCGGACCCGTTACAACACAAAATAAAAAAAAAAAAACAGAAGAGAGGGGGAGGGTCTCAAAACCCTAATTTTTTCCGCCCCCAATTCCTCTCCTCTCTCAGCTTCTCCATTTTCCTCTTTCTCTCTCGACACTCATTTTCTCTCTCTCACGAAACCCTTCCTTCTTCTCCTTCACGTTTTTTTCTTTTTCTTCGCCAATCTCTTCTTATTCAAACTCTTCTTCTTCTTCCTCCCCCTCCGTTTAAACACGACTTTATAACCTACAAACATCAACAAAAACACAGAGATTTAAACAAATTGATGAATCGATAGATTGCCGTAATGAGTGTGCAACGACGGTTCGCGGCGTGTAAGGTGATGGCGATGGAGATATCTACGGCGGACTTGACAGAATCGCGGGGTATTTGCGTTTGGTGTCCGAAAACGGCGACGTCGAAAAAAAGATAAGTTTCCCAAATCCTTTCTCTTTTCGTGTTGTTGTGACGATCCCCTCTGTTCAGTTGTATGTGTATGTGTTTTTCGTTTGAAAATCGGGTGAATAATATGAATTTTCTTTATTCTGTGTGTATGTGATTCAGAATTTGGTTTCCTTGTGTATGTTTTCCGTGTTGGTGAACCTTTCGTGAATCTGTGAACTTCTGCCTCTGTCCCCTCTGTGAATTGGTGTCCTCTAATTTGTAAACTCAAAGATATTGATCCTGAGTTAATAGCTAAGACCGTGTTGATTATATGACAAAGAAACCTTCCATTTTTATGAAACATGTTTGATGAAGTGTTTTGGAAACTTTTCTTTTTTCAATTGCACCTGTCTATGTATGTTTTGGAAAGTAGAGAATATGATCTTGAATTTTGTAAATCATGTTGTTTCGGAAAGAGTTTAAAACCGTGTTTTTTTATGTTTGGAACTTGTCCATAATCTGTTTTAGAAAAGAAGGATCAGCTCTGATTTCTTGTCATTTGAGATTTCATTAATTTCCATTTCCGATGGATTATGTTTGTTTGTAATTGATAAAGATGTTATTTCGCAATTACTGATCAATTTTAATTTGCACAGGTTTTGAAGCTTCTTTTAAGTTGTAATGAAGACAACACCATTCGTACGATAAACGACGGGATCTTGTTGAAGATGCTAGAGGTGATATTTTCATTAGTAATTAAGATTCTACTTCAGAGGCGGTCAAATGACTTTGGAAAAGCAGTGTAGCGGCCCTTCTCAATATCCATTCTAAATTAGGTGATCTTGAAGATATTTAAATGCCAATGAGTAGCGCTGCTCTTTTTTCATCATTAGTGGTTCGTTGGGCAAAGTGGCATAATGAATGGAGTATTTGTGATAACAACAACAATTGTGGGATATTGTAAAATAACCAGTAGACATTCTTGCTCGTTTGTGTCACGTGGTCCAATTTATTCCGCTTTTCTTTTTCTTTTTCTCTCTCTCTTCGATGTTAATTGGTGGCTTAGAACTTGAATATTTGTAAATCTTTAAAAACTTGAGCTCCATGATAATTTGAACTTTGAATTTGGTTTGAGTTTGCCTTGTAAACAACACTTTATTCCCCTTTTCTTTTTCTTTTTCATCATTAGTGGTTCGTTGGGCAAAGTGGCATAATGAGAGTATTTGTGATAACAACAACAATTGTGGGATATTGTAAAATAACCCGTAGACATTCTTGTTCGTTTGTGTCACGTGGTCCAATTTATTCCCCTTTTCTTTTTCTTTTTCTCTCTCTCTTCGATGTTAATTGGTGGCTTAGAACTTGAATATTTGTAAATCTTTAAAAACTTGAGCTCCATGATAATTTGAACTTTGAATTTGGTTTGAGTTTGCCTTGTAAACAACACTTTAGAGTTTTTAAACTAATGTGAACTTGTAATTCTTGTATTTGTAAAGAACTTCAACTCTTTTGCATCTTGCAACTTGGACTTTGTAATGAGAGTGGTTTTGTAAGCTTTGAGTTTTCTTATATGTGGGAAGAAAATGTTAGACTTCATGCTTAAGATTTTGAGTTTTGAACACCTTGATGAAACTTAATTCTCCTTTAGCTTTAGAATAGCACCTTGGACCCTATGAATCTAAATTGCAATTTAATCTCTTATGAAACTTGACTTCTTATCACAAAAGCTCCCGCACTTATGAATCTAAATTGCAACCACGATAAGATCTCGAATTTTAGCATTAATCATGAACTTCATGTTAGAACTCACGATGGAATCAACAATGAAACTTTAGAGCTTTTATAGACAACACGAGTTCTGAATTTTTAAACTAAAAGTTTCTTGAATTGAAACCTGTGGCCTTTAGTTCTTGGATTTGTAAATTTGGATTTTAAACACCCTTGTAATACTTATGCCTTGAAATCTTTTTCAATGATACTTGGCCTCGTGATTCAAATCTCAGATTAACCCCTTTGACAGCATGAACTGGAACTTTTGAAAGAATTTGACTTATGGAGAAATTTTGAATGCTTTGAATTTTGGAATTAAATGAATACTTCGATGAAACCATAACCAAATTCTGATGCACACAACCTTTTGAAGTATTGCATTACAAACAAACTTTTGAAGTACCATAAACTAAAGCCCCAAATCATAACACACTAAAGTCCAAAAAGTTCCAATTGGAGATCCATGCACAAACCACAAAGATTATAGCTTGGTCCTAAATTTACCAAGATATGGCCACAAAATTCACCACCATCTACACTTGAAATTAATGCTCAAATATTGGAGAGAAACGATCCTATACTTGTTGAGGGGCTATAAGAACGAGAGCATATCCTTCTCTTATATCCACAGGAATTCAACCATGGTTGGCTGAGGATTATGAGCACGCCCACAAAGCTCTCATGACCCTTTGAAATTCTCTGCCACACCTAATTTCATAAAACAAAACAAACAAACTGGTTAAAACAATTAGCTAAGAATGGATGATTGATCTAAAATGATATGCAAGGGATCAATGAATCTAAGGGTAAAATTTGGGGTACGACAGTTGCCCCTATTTAAATATCTTCATCGGATGATATGAGCGATGAAGAACTTCGCGAAATCATGCTGAAAGGTATTTAAATACAGATAACCGAAAATTTTGCCCTTAGATGCAATGAAATGCAATGCTATGGACAAACGAAACTAAACCTAAAAATGTTGACAATGCTATGAACTTTAATATGATGCAAAATGATGGGATGATTGTCGCTACGCGAAAAATGACACAGAGTCGCCACCGGATTTTATTTATCCCAAGGAGGGAAAGGGAAATAACGATAAAACCTTTGGGAAAAGAGCATGGTCATCGCAACCAAGTCATAGGGTTCGGGAGTTGGTTATGCGAGGGAAAGGTATTAACACCCCCTCACATCCATCATACTCGATGGGAGCCTTCTAGGTTGTTTAACTTGAATGGGTGTTTTAATCTAAAAGTTTCCTTGCTTAAAAGAAAAGAGGGGGTTAGTTTTTTATTAGAGTGCTCGCCAAGGATTGTGGCCCTTGTGCCTACGTATCCTCACTTAAAAGAAGTGAAGAATCAGAGCTCCGTAGTTCGGAGGCTTGTGAAATGGTTGTTTGTTGGTTGATTTTATACCTTGAAAAAGGGTTTTCGGATTGATGCCCTAAGGCGAAAAGAAGTTTGATGAGTTGATGTTATTTTTAGGTTTTTAAGGAGAAATTGTTCTTGATTAGGATTACACAAAAGACTTTGGATAGAGATGAATGTTTCGAATAACCAAGTCGAGCGCCTTGTATTCAAAACATTCGGAACGAGTGTAGGAGGGTTCCATTCTCATTCCTTCTCCACCACTTTAAAGTTTATGGTGTATGACCCCAATTGTATCTTTATTGTGTTTTGGATTTTTTATGAGAAAAATACCACTTGATGTTGGGTCAAGGGTTTTATTGTTTGTAAAAATATTTGAAGTGATGCGAACAAGGTCGATGACGAACGCACAAGGCGATCGACTTACAAGGGTGAAAATGGCTCGATAAAATCGAGAGTTTATTTTTGAAAATAGTTTTGGAACAAAAAAAGTAAAACATAACCATAATAATGTCCACATACAATAGCCGTTTAACCGTGTCAAGAAGTGCCCAGAACACTAATTTTTTAGGTAAATAGGGGTCTGACACGGCCCGTGTCAGAAAGTGCCCAGAACAATGATTTTTTTTTTGTAAATAGGGAGCTGACACGGTCGCCCGTGTCAGCTGACACGGTCGCCCGTGTCAACACTCCTGGGAGGTGTCACATTGCTGCGAAGAGGGGTCGGTAAGGACTGAAGAGTCGCCACCGTTCGTTATTTATCCCAAAGAGAGGGAAAGGAATAGATCAGAGAAAACCTACAAAAAAGGGAAAAGACAGGTCATCGCAACCAAATCTTGGGTTCAGGAGTCGGTTACGCAAAGGGAAGGTATGAGCACCCCTCACGTCTGTTGTACTCAACGGGATCCACGCTTGTTGTATATCTAAAAGGGTGTTAATCTATCAAAAGCTACAGGCTCACGGGGAAAAAAGAAAAGAAAATAGACTCGATAGAGCATCGTCACTCTATGCCTACGTATTCCCTCGTGCAATCGGAAATTCAGAGTCAACGTAGTTCGGAAAACTACAGGTGAAGATGGGGGAAGGTTGCTCGCCAAGACATCGCCATCTTCTGCCTACGTATCCTCATCTGGTATAAGAAATCATAGCAAACGTAGTTCAGGATAACACGACCACATGTTGGTTCAAGTGTTTTAACTGAGTAGGGTTAAACCTTCATTGTAGCAGTTAGGTGTATTGCTGCTCGACCATTGGAGACTTAGGCGTTACCTGTTTGCGGTAGAACTAAGAGTTAACACACTCTTTCTGAAAATGGTTTTCAATTAATCCCGAAGGATAAAAAGGTTTGATGTTTCTGTTTTTGCATTTTTTAAACAAGAAGTGAATTGAGATAAGTTTGTAACTCATGTTGCACTAAAGGCTATGACTTGAGAGCGAATGCGTCGCATATCGCCCAAAGGGCATATGCTAAACACTCTAGACAATTGAGAGGAGGCCCCTCAACCATCATTTCTCAAGTACTTAAGGTTCATAGCGTACAACACATGTTATCCTTTATTAGATGTTTTGAATTATTTAGGAGATGAGAAGAGAAAGACACAGACTAAGGGGAAACTGGACCTTAATGTTATCATACACAATGCTCCTAAAGTTGGGATAAAAGGGAAGAAACTATCCTAATGTTATCATGCAAAGGATTGAACACCTAATGTCTCTCCTACTCCCATCTTAAACAGAGGGACTAGGAATCCTAGGGGGATCATGGCAAAAGCCAAGTAAATACAAGATAATTCACTCATAGATGAAATGAAAAATGAAAATAAATTGACTTAAACAAGTCAAAGAACAATGCAAGCAAGAGATGCAAGGATGAAAAGAAGAAATGCAAATACAAATGATGCAACAAAGATGAAGAAAAAAGTTTAAACAAAAGGACTTAAACAAGTCTAAAGAGATGGGATGAAATGAGAGAAGCAAACTCCTACAACCATATACCATCAATCATCAAAAGAGAAAGATGATATCCTAAGATGCACACACAAAGAAAAGAGGGTGGAAAAAGTGTGGTGAAGCCACCTCCACAAGCACATCTCAACCATACAATTCTTTGAAACTCAAGCAAAGTAAGGCAAACAAACAATGTAAAACCAACACTAATGTTCATGAAAAACTCAAAATGTAAACATAAACATCAAATTATCATGAACAAGTGTCTAAACCCATGGGGAAGAAGTGAATCACAATGGAAATGATCCAAATTCAAACACAAAACCAAGGCAAAGCACAATTACAATCATATGAAGTGAAGGAACCAAAGTCCTAACACAATCTCAACACTTAAGACAAATGGAGAAGTATGATTCAAAGGTGACTTGTGATGTAAGTTACAAACTCAAATGACCTATGACAAGTTGAAACAACACCTCAAGTATGTTGAAATGGATCAACAAAGCTCAAAAGGTGCATATGGGATCACTCATGATCATATCCCAAAGTTTAGGCCAAACTAGTTTGTAAAAGCATGTCAAAAGAGACTTGAACATGAAGCAACCATGAAAAACAGAAGACACGACCAATAAATCTCAAATAAAATATCAAAGTAAGCTTGACCAATCTAAAAACAGCATATAAAACCTCATGAGCAAAATCAACTCAAGGCACCATCAAATAAATCCAAGAAGGAATGATGTTCCACCCTATCGAGTACATGTCAAGGCTCAATAAAAGCAAATCAAAGCCAAATGAAAATTGTTCAAACATGGACCAAAACCACCCTCAAAGGAGTCTCAATCCAGGTGAGGGAGAAGCCATGGTCATAGGGGATAAAATTTAGAGTCCAAATGAACAAGATCAAAATTAGGGTAAACCAAAAAAACCCTTGTCTTTGTAAAATTCAAATAAAATAACAAAAATAAGTTAAAAATAAAATAAAAATAAATAAAAATTAAATAACACATTAATCTATTAAGAAAATATTGTTTGGGATTTTTATGAAAATTAGAACTATTTTAAAATGAATAAAATAGAAACTAGGAAGAAAATAAAACAAAAATGAAATAAAACCCAAAGGGGGTGTAGCCAGTAAACCAGAATGAACTGAAACTAGTGAAAATGCGCTTGGGCCCCAAAATAAGGGAATGTGAATAGAAAGTTGCGCAAGGCCCATTACCCAAATCTGAAGCCAAGGTGGATTCCTTAAATGACGTGGAGCCTAGTCACGTGAGCTGACAAATGAGATTAAAACAACTCAATGCATTTGAATTTAAATGGTGGCGCCAAAGGCCACCTCAGCTCGTCTCCTTCATACAGACGTCGGAACCCTAGTTCCGGTCGTCTTCTCCGGCGAGAGGTGTAACACTCCTCTAATCCCCGTAATTAATTAAAATAATCAGAGTAAAATTAACATGCATTCAACCAAGGGTGTCACACTTCAAACTTTCAAACACCTGTCATGCTCATCAACACTTCAATGAATAATCATGTTTTACAATTTCAATTAGCATGTAGCAGCGGATTCATTTATCCAATGATTTTTCATAAAGGAAATATTTGTTTTCATCACATAAATCAACAAGGCTCGGGCACTAAGGCCAACTTCTTATCATTTTAATAAACAAGAAAACATAGTATATTTCTAAAACATAAACCAAGCGATCCCAGTGTTACACGACTAGAGCATGACTCGACCCAACATAATAAAAATACTAAACAGCTGCACCAACAACGACTTCGCAACAACGAACAGCTCTACTCTTATACCTGCACGATGTCATGTAGGACATCATTCCAGCAGAAGGGTGAGAAATATTACCATAATAATCAATGCATATAATTATGTATATAAGCAATCATAAAATACATATATGCCACATTTCTCACCATATTTCATATTCAATTCACACATACCTCTCAATTACCTCATCATATAAACTAACATGGTTGATCATCAAGCATATTATCATGCACCTAGCATACTTTCATACAACACTCACATACTCACCACTCTTAAATCAACATATCATGTATATATGCACACTTCTCCTAACAATCACATATTCATCATTTTCAATTACACAAGTCATGTACACATACGTAAGCATAACTTAAATCAACAATTCTATCCATGCCATATGGCTCACGTAAAGCCCATCAATTCTACCAATTCACTATTACACATTCACATTTCTCAATTACACAAGTAATGCACATACGCATATTCCACAATTCTCACCACTATTCACCCTCTTAGTCATATATATTTACCACACATATATAGACAACATGAATATTCACAAAGCATTCCCACATCATGCATACACTCACATTTCCACAATCTTATCATTCACACATAAGCATCTCTTCATGCATATGTCATATATCAATGTGACTCAACAACTCAATGCAACTCATGCAATGCGGTACCGACTCTCGTTATCATTTTTCGGTTTTTACATTAAACCGGGTCCACTCTTCTAGACCGATAACCCGTTATCATTTTTCGGTTTTTACATTAAACTGGGTCCACTCTTCTAGACCGATAACAACAAAGGCCCGTCCTCTAAGCCTTCAAACCCACTCTTCTAGGTTTGGGACAAGTCACTAGTCTCCACGAAACTAGCAAGCATTGCCTCTTGACTAAATGATGCATATGCAATCGAAAATCAAATGCACTTAAGACCGACATCTTAATCTCATGCATTCCAATAATTCATCTCTTTAAGAATTATATCATGATTGCACACACAACATATTCACATAACATTCATCAATGTATTCATAATTCAACACTATCACCACATTATCACACAATGCACACATATCCACGATATGTTCTCATGCATTCTTCACATTTATCAAACAATGCACACATATCCACAATATGTTCTCATGCATTATTTGCATTTAATCACATACATACAATATGCATTTAAAACATCTATCAAGAAATGCACACATATCCAAGACATGTTCTCATGCATTCTATTCATACAACCGCATACAAACAATATGCATTCACAATTCAATATCATCACCACATTATCAACAATGCACACATATCCACAATATGTTCTCATGCATTTCCAATCAATACAAATAATATACACATCTCAAAACCTAGGATTCACGCCATACGGCTACCCATAACACATATATAACAGCATATAACTTTTCATTCCATTAAGAATCGAACCCGATCGAACCACAACACAACATGGAATGAAATCACAGAAAAACAAAATGCTGTCATGTTCGCTACTGCCTCGCCTAGCGAGCAGCTAGCGAACCTTCGCTACATGTTCGCCTAGCGAACTGCTAGCGAACCCAAACAGATGCTACAGACCTCACTCGCTACCTTGTTCGCCACAGCGAACCCCCAGCGAACCATTCGCTACCCTGTTCGCTACCCAACGAAGGAACCTCTCACATTCTGTTTCCACTCGCCAGGCGAGGACCCAGCGAGCGTTCGCGACCAGCTCGCCTAGCGAACAACTAGCGAACGTCTGCGAACCAGAATTTTCCCACTGTTTAGAAATTCCAACTCTCTCCAAAATCGACCGATTTTCATTCAATCAGTTTCCATAACCTTAATATAACCATACCCGACTAAACTATACTACTTATTCTCGATTTTAACCGTTAAACTTCGATTTACACCGATTAAATCCATTTTGCCCTAAAATGAAAAATGGTGGAAAACTCACAACAACCCAATCCAATCATACATAATCATACACATTGCTAAGATAATAATGTTTCTCACCCTTACCTTGATTAAATCGAAGCTTTGGATCGGATCTTGATGATTTTCCAAGTTTTCCTCTTATCTTCCTCTTTCTCTTCTCTTCCACTTTCTTTCTCTTATGTTTTCCTATCCATCTATTTTCCTTCCACTTATCCTTATATACCTTCCATTATTTTCTTTCCATCACATTTCGCTTCTCTCAAAATATCTACTAATCAATTTCTCATAAAATATCCACTTGACCCTTTATTCACCAAAATATCTCATCTTATCATTAATTGGATTGTATCTAGTAATCCCACATTATTCTACCAAATAGAATAAATCAGTTAAATCCAATAACTCACATAGATCAAATAAATCCAATTAATTAGTACAATTAATCCACTATTTTGAAAATTGGGCTGTTACAACCCTCCCCCACTTTAGGAATTTTCGTCCTCGAAAATGTCACCTGATCCAAATAACTCTGGATACGATTCTCGTATCCTAATCTCCCAAATCACCTCCACCAAAGGAATCCCTTTACCTCGAAGTTACTTCTCGTTCATCAACCTGAACTAGCAATGCCTCAACAGTCAAATCATCTCTCACTTGTATACTATCCATCTGAATTAATGTACCTCCTCAGCTTAGACACATGAACACATCATGCAATTCCCACAAGCGACAACGGTAAAACAGTCTAACATGCTATTTTTCCCATGCTTCCGCTGCGCCACTCTGATACAGATCAACAAAACACAGGATATACTTCCGAGACTCCAAGCTCGACCAACACCAGTTACTATCGTAACTCTTAAAACACGTCCTTTCTTGGATCCTTTTGATCTTTTCAGTCGTCTCTTGCACAATCTTCGGCCTGAGTACAACACTCTCGCTGGACACACGTCTATCCAAAGGAGTCCTACACCTCTTACCAAACAAAGTCTCATACGATGTTATTTCGGTACTAGAATAATAGCGGTTATTATAGGTAAACTCAATCAACGACAATTAACCATCTCCTGATCCATCTTGATCCAACACATAAGCTCTCAACAAATTCTCTACATATTGGATAGTCCTCTTTGTCTACCCATCCTTCCACGGATGCTAGACATAGATTATCTTCAACATGTCGCTCAAAGCGTCTACAACTCTCTCAAAATCCCAATGAAAAACTCAGATTCCCATCTAATAGAATGATTCATCCTCACTGGTAAGTAACGAGTTACTCTTGTTAATCCATTCTTAACAGTTCCAGTCGAATCATACTCCTTCAAATTCTTCAGAAAACCCAACACAAAATCCATGGGAATACTATCCCATCCCACTCAGAAATATTCAACAGTTGTATCAGACCCAACAGTCTCTGATATTCACACTTCGACTCCCAACAAGTTTAATCAGCATATACAAACTCAATCACTTCTCTCTTCATCTGTGGTTATCAAAATAATTCCTCAAATTCGGTCACACCTTCCCAGTACCTGCATGGATACTCCATTTATCTCAATGTCCTTCTTCCAGTGTACTCTCATCCAACTCACACTATTCAGAACACATACTCCATCCTGACATCTCATGATACCATTTCCATAAATCCGAAAATCACCTCCTCGACTTTTATCCCTTAAATTCAATCAATCTATTAACTCGAATTAGAATTCCGACCTCCTCTAATCTCATCGAGAATACCAATAGTCAGTCTCATCATATAAAGTTCAACTCCATGAGAAGTCTACTCACAGACTACACTCATATTCTGAATTTACTCAATCATTCTTAACTTCATTACCATCATCATCGGTACATACAGAGATTTCCAATGCAATAACTCAGTTACCACTTGGTCTCAATCGAATGGTAACTCAACCAAAACCATACTCTCTCAGAAGTCCCAATTATTTCCTCCACATCATATTCAACTTCTCAAATCAAACAAATACCTTAAGATCTTAAGATCATTAACCATCTCAAATCTCAACTAAACAATTGAGGCTTCCAACCTCCGGTACAAACACACAACAACAACCAACTCTAAATCACTCGTCTGATAATTCCCTTATGTACTTTAAGTTGCTTCAAAGCATAGACAAAACTCGTTGATGTTGCACTTAACATATCTCCCAGTCATATTAACAAAGCATTACAACACAACGAATAGTTTCGTCGGATTCGGCAAAACCAACACACGAGTTATTGACAACTTTCCAAAAACTCTTTGAACTTCTTCACAGTGGCATATCACTAATTCTTCTCCAATACTGATAACTCTAATTCTCGATGTGCAAATTGATCCTCTATACTCTTCGACGCATCCAAACACCATCGATTACACAACCATTACTCACTCAATTAAGTATGGAGAACCCCATGTCAAACGGACACTCAGTTGTGAACTTATGGCGAAACACGAACCGCACTTACCACAACATCCAAACATATTTCATCAATAAATACTTAATTCCATGTCACTACTTCACCATCGCATAAAGCATTGTAATAACTTTCCGCGCTCCTAATCTTGCATCATTTCGAGTTACGGTCCTCCCGTTACGACAAAAATACGAAAACAACATTTCCACACTTAGAAGGCCATTCAACACATCTTCGACTCTTGAAATGTTTAAAGGTCTAATTGTACCAATATAGTATCCCCCACTTTATTTCCTTTAATAATCACCAGAAGTCACTATCCACCCTTTATATACTTGACTTCACACTATCTTGCCGCATCACACACACCAGACACAAGTCTCAAAACTACTCAACCAGTTTAATTCCTTGACTATCCAAACAGACATACAATATGGAGCTCTTAATATCGGACTAGTTCCCGTAACTAAGTCAATCACAACTCCACTTCACATCCTGGCTGTATATCACTATCCTGTCAGAATAACTTCCAAACAACCACAATTAATCGGCAAACCGCCAACTTCCCACTTTCGTTAACACTCAAAATTTCCATCAAAATGAAACATCTCATCACTGTCCTGCGCCGACTCATCAAAACAATTCTTCAGCACTTGGCTTAACTCCAAACAATTCACTGCTCACGTCATCTAAGCTTGCAAGACACGTCTATCCCATCCAACACAATCCCAACTACTATCAACAAGAGATTAAGGGAGATCAGTTCCTCAATTTGTCAATAGACAGCCGAAATCATAGTGGGGCATAAACCATCTTTACCAAACTATAATAGTGTTTAATCACACACTGAGCTACAACTCCACACTTGCAGCATCCTGGAGAATCACAAGTTTCTTCCCCCACTTCGATCACTCCCACTTCTGCAGACCAAGGTTAAACGACAAACATGTATCGACAGTGTTTTCACACACATGTCGCATACAAGGGAACAAATAACATTAGACAACATAGCCGGACGGACCGACCTGCTCTGATACTAATAATGTAACACCCCTCTAATCCTCGTAATTAATTAAAATAATCAGAGTAAAATTAACATGCATTCAACCAAGGGTGTCACACTTCAAACTTTCAAACACCTGTCATGCTCATCAACACTTCAATGAATAATCATGTTTTACAATTTCAATTAGCATGTAGCAGCGAATTCATTTATCCAATGATTTTTCATAAAGGAAATATTTGTTTTCATCACATAAATCAACAAGGCTCGGGCACTAAGGCCAACTTCTTATTATTTTAATAAACAAGAAAACATAGTATATTTCTAAAACATAAACCAAGCGATCCCAGTGTTACACGACCAGAGCATGACTCGACCCAACATAATAAAAATACTAAACAGCTGCACCAACAACGACTTCGCAACAATGAACAACTCTACTCTTATACCTGCACGATGTCATGTAGGACATCATTCCAGCAGAAGGGTGAGAAATATTACCATAATAATCAATGCATATAATTATGTATATAAGCAATCATAAAATACATATATGCCACATTTCTCACCATATTTCATATTCAATTCACACATACCTCTCAATTACCTCATCATATAAACTAACATGGTTGATCATCAAGCATATTATCATGCACCTAGCATACTTTCATACAACACTCACATACTCACCACTCTTAAATCAACATATCATGTATATATGCACACTTCTCCTAACAGTCACATATTCATCATTTTCAATTACACAAGTCATGTACACATACGTAAGCATAACTTAAATCAACAATTCTATCCATGCCATATGGCTCACGTAAAGCCCATCAATTCTACCAATTCACTATTACACATTCACATTTCTCAATTACACAAGTAATGCACATACGCATATTCCACAATTCTCACCACTATTCACCCTTTTAGTCATATATATTTACCACACATATATAGACAACATGAATATTCACAAAGCATTCCCACATCATGCATACACTCACATTTCCACAATCTTATCATTCACACATAAGCATCTCTTCATGCATATGTCATATATCAATGTGACTCAACAACTCAATGCAACTCATGCAATGCGGTACCGACTCTCGTTATCATTTTTCGGTTTTTACATTAAACCGGGTCCACTCTTCTAGACCGATAACCCGTTATCATTTTTCGGTTTTTACATTAAACCGGGTCCACTCTTCTAGACCGATAACAACAAAGGCCCGTCCTCTAAGCCTTCAAACCCACTCTTCTAGGTTTGGGACAAGTCACTAGTCTCCACGAAACTAGCAAGCATTGCCTCTTGACTAAATGATGCATATGCAATCGAAAATCAAATGCACTTAAGACCGACATCTTAATCTCATGCATTCCAATAATTCACCTCTTCAAGAATTATATCATGATTGCATACACAACATATTCACATAACATTCATCAATGTATTCATAATTCAACACTATCACCACATTATCACACAATGCACACATATCCACGATATGTTCTCATGCATTCTTCACATTTATCAAACAATGCACACATATCCACAATATGTTCTCATGCATTAGTCACATTTAATCACATACATACAATATGCATTTAAAACATCTATCAAGCAATGCACACATATCCAAGACATGTTCTCATGCATTCTATTCATACAACCGCATACAAACAATATGCATTCACAATTCAATATCATCACCACATTATCAACAATGCACACATATCCACAATATGTTCTCATGCATTTCCAATCAATACAAATAATATACACATCTCAAAACCTAGGATTCACGCCATACGGCTACCCATAACACATATATAACAGCATATAACTTTTCATTCCATTAAGAATCGAACCCGATCGAACCACAACACAACATGGAATGAAATCACAGAAAAACAAAATGCTGTCATGTTCTCTACTGCCTCGCCTAGCGAGCAGCTAGCGAACCTTCGCTACATGTTCGCCTAACGAACTGCTAGCGAACCCAAACAGATGCTACAAACCTCACTCGCTACCTTGTTCGCCACAGCGAACCCCCAGCGAACCATTCGCTACCCTGTTCGCTACCCAACGAAGGAACCTCTCACATTCTGTTTCCACTCGCCAGGCGAGGACCCAGCGAGCGTTCGCGACCAGCTCGCCTAGCGAACAACTAGCGAACGTCTGCGAACCAGAATTTTCCCACTGTTCAGAAATTCCAACTCTCTCCAAAATCGACCGATTTTCATTCAATCAGTTTCCATAACCTTAATATAACCATACCCGACTAAACTATACTACTTATTCTCGATTTTAACCGTTAAACTTCGATTTACACCGATTAAATCCATTTTGCCCTAAAATGAAAAATGGTGGAAAACTCACAACAACCCAATCCAATCATACATAATCATACACATTGCTAAGATAATAATGTTTCTCACCCTTACCTTGATTAAATCGAAGCTTTGGATCGGATCTTGATGATTTTCCAAGTTTTCCTCTTATCTTCCTCTTTCTCTTCTCTTCCACTTTCTTTCTCTTATGTTTTCCTATCCATCTATTTTCCTTCCACTTATCCTTATATACCTTCCATTATTTTCTTTCCATCACATTTCGCTTCTCTCAAAATATCTACTAATCAATTTCTCATAAAATATCCACTTGACCCTTTATTCACCAAAATATCTCATCTTATCATTAATTGGATTGTATCTAGTAATCCCACATTATTCTACCAAATAGAATAAATCAGTTAAATCCAATAACTCACATAGATCAAATAAATCCAATTAATTAGTACAATTAATCCACTATTTTGAAAATTGGGCTGTTACAACCCTCCCCCACTTTAGGAATTTTCGTCCTCGAAAATGTCACCTGATCCAAATAACTCTGGATACGATTCTCGTATCCTAATCTCCCAAATCACCTCCACCAAAGGAATCCCTTTACCTCGAAGTTACTTCTCGTTCATCAACCTGAACTAGCAATGCCTCAACAGTCAAATCATCTCTCACTTGTATACTATCCATCTGAATTAATGTACCTCCTCAGCTTAGACACATGAACACATCATGCAATTCCCACAAGCGACAACGGTAAAACAGTCTAACATGCTATTTTTCCCATGCTTCCGCTGCGCCACTCTGATACAGATCAACAAAACACAGGATATACTTCCGAGACTCCAAGCTCGACCAACACCAGTTACTATCGTAACTCTTAAAACACGTCCTTTCTTGGATCCTTTTGATCTTTTCAGTCGTCTCTTGCACAATCTTCGGCCTGAGTACAACACTCTCGCTGGACACACGTCTATCCAAAGGAGTCCTACACCTCTTACCAAACAAAGTCTCATACGATGTTATTCCGGTACTAGAATAATAGCGGTTATTGTAGGTAAACTCAATCAACGACAATTAACCATCTCCTGATCCATCTTGATCCAAAACATAAGCTCTCAACAAATTCTCTACATATTGGATAGTCCTCTTTGTCTACCCATCCTTCCACGGATGCTAGACATAGATTATCTTCAACATGTCGCTCAAAGCGTCTACAACTCTCTCAAAATCCCAATGAAAAACTCAGATTCCCATCTAATAGAATGATTCATCCTCACTGGTAAGTAACGAGTTACTCTTGTTAATCCATTCTTAACAGTTCCAGTCGAATCATACTCCTTCAAATTCTTCAGAAAACCCAACACAAAATCCATGGGAATACTATCCCATCCCACTCAGAAATATTCAACAGTTGTATCAGACCCAACAGTCTCTGATATTCACACTTCGACTCCCAACAAGTTTAATCAGCATATACAAACTCAATCACTTCTCTCTTCATCTGTGGTTATCAAAATAATTCCTCAAATTCGGTCACACCTTCCCAGTACCTGCATGGATACTCCATTTATCTCAATGTCCTTCTTCCAGTGTACTCTCATCCAACTCACACTATTCAGAACACATACTCCATCCTGACATCTCATGATACCATTTCCATAAATCCGAAAATCACCTCCTCGACTTTTATCCCTTAAATTCAATCAATCTATTAACTCGAATTAGAATTCCGACCTCCTCTAATCTCATCGAGAATACCAATAGTCAGTCTCATCATATAAAGTTCAACTCCATGAGAAGTCTACTCACAGACTACACTCATATTCCGAATTTACTCAATCATTCTTAACTTCATTACCATCATCATCGGTACATACAGAGATTTCCAATGCAATAACTCAGTTACCACTTGGTCTCAATCGAATGGTAACTCAACCAAAACCATACTCTCTCAGAAGTCCCAATTATTTCCTCCACATCATATTCAACTTCTCAAATCAAACAAATACCTTAAGATCTTAAGATCATTAACCATCTCAAATCTCAACTAAACAATTGAGGCTTCCAACCTCCGGTACAAACACACAACAACAACCAACTCTAAATCACTCGTCTGATAATTCCCTTATGTACTTTAAGTTGCTTCAAAGCATAGACAAAACTCGTTGATGTTGCACTTAACATATCTCCCAGTCATATTAACAAAGCATTACAACACAACGAATAGTTTCGTCGGATTCGGCAAAACCAACACACGAGTTATTGACAACTTTCCAAAAACTCTCTGAACTTCTTCACAGTGGCATATCACTAATTCTTCTCCAATACTGATAACTCTAATTCTCGATGTGCAAATTGATCCTCTATACTCTTCGACGCATCCAAACACCATCGATTACACAACCATTACTCACTCAATTAAGTATGGAGAACCCCATGTCAAACGGACACTCAGTTGTGAACTTATGGCGAAACACGAACCGCACTTACCACAACATCCAAACATATTTCATCAATAAATACTTAATTCTATGTCACTACTTCACCATCGCATAAAGCATTGTAATAACTTTCCGCGCTCCTAATCTTGCATCATTTCGAGTTACGGTCCTCCCGTTACGACAAAAATACGAAAACAACATTTCCACACTTAGAAGGCCATTCAACACATCTTCGACTCTTGAAATGTTTAAAGGTCTAATTGTACCAATATAGTATCCCCCACTTTATTTCCTTTAATAATCACCAGAAGTCACTATCCACCCTTTATATACTTGACTTCACACTATCTTGCCGCATCACACACACCAGACACAAGTCTCAAAACTACTCAACCAGTTTAATTCCTTGACTATCCAAACAGACATACAATATGGAGCTCTTAATATCGGACTAGTTCCCGTAACTAAGTCAATCACAACTCCACTTCACATCCTGGCTGTATATCACTATCCTGTCAGAATAACTTCCAAACAACCACAATTAATCGGCAAACCGCCAACTTCCCACTTTCGTTAACACTCAAAATTTCCATCAAAATGAAACATCTCATCACTGTCCTGCGCCGACTCATCAAAACAATTCTTCAGCACTTGGCTTAACTCCAAACAATTCACTGCTCACGTCATCTAAGCTTGCAAGACACGTCTATCCCATCCAACACAATCCCAACTACTATCAACAAGAGATTAAGGGAGATCAGTTCCTCAATTTGTCAATAGACAGCCGAAATCATAGTGGGGCATAAACCATCTTTACCAAACTATAATAGTGTTTAATCACACACTGAGCTACAACTCCACACTTGCAGCATCCTGGAGAATCACAAGTTTCTTCCCCCACTTCGATCACTCCCACTTCTGCAGACCAAGGTTAAACGACAAACATGTATCGACAGTGTTTTCACACACATGTCGCATACAAGGGAACAAATAACATTAGACAACATAGCCGGACGGACCGACCTGCTCTGATACTAATAATGTAACACCCCTCTAATCCTCGTAATTAATTAAAATAATCAGAGTAAAATTAACATGCATTCAACCAAGGGTGTCACACTTCAAACTTTCAAACACCTGTCATGCTCATCAACACTTCAATGAATAATCATGTTTTACAATTTCAATTAGCATGTAGCAGCGAATTCATTTATCCAATGATTTTTCATAAAGGAAATATTTGTTTTCATCACATAAATCAACAAGGCTCGGGCACTAAGGCCAACTTCTTATTATTTTAATAAACAAGAAAACATAGTATATTTCTAAAACATAAACCAAGCGATCCCAGTGTTACACGACCAGAGCATGACTCGACCCAACATAATAAAAATACTAAACAGCTGCACCAACAACGACTTCGCAACAATGAACAACTCTACTCTTATACCTGCACGATGTCATGTAGGACATCATTCCAGCAGAAGGGTGAGAAATATTACCATAATAATCAATGCATATAATTATGTATATAAGCAATCATAAAATACATATATGCCACATTTCTCACCATATTTCATATTCAATTCACACATACCTCTCAATTACCTCATCATATAAACTAACATGGTTGATCATCAAGCATATTATCATGCACCTAGCATACTTTCATACAACACTCACATACTCACCACTCTTAAATCAACATATCATGTATATATGCACACTTCTCCTAACAGTCACATATTCATCATTTTCAATTACACAAGTCATGTACACATACGTAAGCATAAATTAAATCAACAATTCTATCCATGCCATATGGCTCACGTAAAGCCCATCAATTCTACCAATTCACTATTACACATTCACATTTCTCAATTACACAAGTAATGCACATACACATATTCCACAATTCTCACCACTATTCACCCTCTTAGTCATATATATTTACCACACATATATAGACAACATGAATATTCACAAAGCATTCCCACATCATGCATACACTCACATTTCCACAATCTTATCATTCACACATAAGCATCTCTTCATGCATATGTCATATATCAATGTGACTCAACAACTCAATGCAACTCATGCAATGCGGTACCGACTCTCGTTATCATTTTTCGGTTTTTACATTAAACCGGGTCCACTCTTCTAGACCGATAACCCGTTATCATTTTTCGGTTTTTACATAAACCGGGTCCACTCTTCTAGACCGATAACAACAAAGGCCCGTCCTCTAAGCCTTCAAACCCACTCTTCTAGGTTTGGGACAAGTCACTAGTCTCCACGAAACTAGCAAGCATTGCCTCTTGACTAAATGATGCATATGCAATCGAAAATCAAATGCACTTAAGACCGACATCTTAATCTCATGCATTCCAATAATTCACCTCTTCAAGAATTATATCATGATTGCACACACAACATATTCACATAACATTCATCAATGTATTCATAATTCAACACTATCACCACATTATCACACAATGCACACATATCCACGATATGTTCTCATGCATTCTTCACATTTATCAAACAATGCACACATATCCACAATATGTTCTCATGCATTAGTCACATTTAATCACATACATACAATATGCATTTAAAACATCTATCAAGCAATGCACACATATCCAAGACATGTTCTCATGCATTCTATTCATACAACCGCATACAAACAATATGCATTCACAATTCAATATCATCACCACATTATCAACAATGCACACATATCCACAATATGTTCTCATGCATTTCCAATCAATACAAATAATATACACATCTCAAAACCTAGGATTCACGCCATACGGCTACCCATAACACATATATAACAGCATATAACTTTTCATTCCATTAAGAATCGAACCCGATCGAACCACAACACAACATGGAATGAAATCACAGAAAAACAAAATGCTGTCATGTTCTCTACTGCCTCGCCTAGCGAGCAGCTAGCGAACCTTCGCTACATGTTCGCCTAGCGAACTGCTAGCGAACCCAAACAGATGCTACAAACCTCACTCGCTACCTTGTTCGCCACAGCGAACCCCCAGCGAACCATTCGCTACCCTGTTCGCTACCCAACGAAGGAACCTCTCACATTCTGTTTCCACTCGCCAGGCGAGGACCCAGCGAGCGTTCGCGACCAGCTCGCCTAGCGAACAACTAGCAAACGTCTGCGAACCAGAATTTTCCCACTGTTCAGAAATTCCAACTCTCTCCAAAATCGACCGATTTTCATTCAATCAGTTTCCATAACCTTAATATAACCATACCCGACTAAACTATACTACTTATTCTCGATTTTAACCGTTAAACTTCGATTTACACCGATTAAATCCATTTTGCCCTAAAATGAAAAATGGTGGAAAACTCACAACAACCCAATCCAATCATACATAATCATACACATTGCTAAGATAATAATGTTTCTCACCCTTACCTTGATTAAATCGAAGCTTTGGATCGGATCTTGATGATTTTCCAAGTTTTCCTCTTATCTTCCTCTTTCTCTTCTCTTCCACTTTCTTTCTCTTATGTTTTCCTATCCATCTATTTTCCTTCCACTTATCCTTATATACCTTCCATTATTTTCTTTCCATCACATTTCGCTTCTCTCAAAATATCTACTAATCAATTTCTCATAAAATATCCACTTGACCCTTTATTCACCAAAATATCTCATCTTATCATTAATTGGATTGTATCTAGTAATCCCACATTATTCTACCAAATAGAATAAATCAGTTAAATCCAATAACTCACATAGATCAAATAAATCCAATTAATTAGTACAATTAATCCACTATTTTGAAAATTGGGCTGTTACAACCCTCCCCCACTTTAGGAATTTTCGTCCTCGAAAATGTCACCTGATCCAAATAACTCTGGATACGATTCTCGTATCCTAATCTCCCAAATCACCTCCACCAAAGGAATCCCTTTACCTCGAAGTTACTTCTCGTTCATCAACCTGAACTAGCAATGCCTCAACAGTCAAATCATCTCTCACTTGTATACTATCCATCTGAATTAATGTACCTCCTCAGCTTAGACACATGAACACATCATGCAATTCCCACAAGCGACAACGGTAAAACAGTCTAACATGCTATTTTTCCCATGCTTCCGCTGCGCCACTCTGATACAGATCAACAAAACACAGGATATACTTCCGAGACTCCAAGCTCGACCAACACCAGTTACTATCGTAACTCTTAAAACACGTCCTTTCTTGGATCCTTTTGATCTTTTCAGTCGTCTCTTGCACAATCTTCGGCCTGAGTACAACACTCTCGCTGGACACACGTCTATCCAAAGGAGTCCTACACCTCTTACCAAACAAAGTCTCATACGATGTTATTCCGGTACTAGAATAATAACGGTTATTGTAGGTAAACTCAATCAACGACAATTAACCATCTCCTGATCCATCTTGATCCAACACATAAGCTCTCAACAAATTCTCTACATATTGGATAGTCCTCTTTGTCTACCCATCCTTCCACGGATGCTAGACATAGATTATCTTCAACATGTCGCTCAAAGCGTCTACAACTCTCTCAAAATCCCAATGAAAAACTCAGATTCCCATCTAATAGAATGATTCATCCTCACTGGTAAGTAACGAGTTACTCTTGTTAATCCATTCTTAACAGTTCCAGTCGAATCATACTCCTTCAAATTCTTCAGAAAACCCAACACAAAATCCATGGGAATACTATCCCATCCCACTCAGAAATATTCAACAGTTGTATCAGACCCAACAGTCTCTGATATTCACACTTCGACTCCCAACAAGTTTAATCAGCATATACAAACTCAATCACTTCTCTCTTCATCTGTGGTTATCAAAATAATTCCTCAAATTCGATCACACCTTCCCAGTACCTGCATGGATACTCCATTTATCTCAATGTCCTTCTTCCAGTGTACTCTCATCCAACTCACACTATTCAGAACACATACTCCATCCTGACATCTCATGATACCATTTCCATAAATCCGAAAATCACCTCCTCGACTTTTATCCCTTAAATTCAATCAATCTATTAACTCGAATTAGAATTCCGACCTCCTCTAATCTCATCGAGAATACCAATAGTCAGTCTCATCATATAAAGTTCAACTCCATGAGAAGTCTACTCACAGACTACACTCATATTCCAAATTTACTCAATCATTCTTAACTTCATTACCATCATCATCGGTACATACAGAGATTTCCAATGCAATAACTCAGTTACCACTTGGTCTTAATCGAATGGTAACTCAACCAAAACCATACTCTCTCAGAAGTCCCAATTATTTCCTCCACATCATATTCAACTTCTCAAATCAAACAAATACCTTAAGATCTTAAGATCATTAACCATCTCAAATCTCAACTAAACAATTGAGGCTTCCAACCTCCGGTACAAACACACAACAACAACCAACTCTAAATCACTCGTCTGATAATTCCCTTATGTACTTTAAGTTGCTTCAAAGCATAGACAAAACTCGTTGATGTTGCACTTAACATATCTCCCAGTCATATTAACAAAGCATTACAACACAACGAATAGTTTCGTCGGATTCGGCAAAACCAACACACGAGTTATTGACAACTTTCCAAAAACTCTCTGAACTTCTTCACAGTGGCATATCACTAATTCTTCTCCAATACTGATAACTCTAATTCTCGATGTGCAAATTGATCCTCTATACTCTTCGACGCATCCAAACACCATCGATTACACAACCATTACTCACTCAATTAAGTATGGAGAACCCCATGTCAAACGGACACTCAGTTGTGAACTTATGGCGAAACACGAACCGCACTTACCACAACATCCAAACATATTTCATCAATAAATACTTAATTCCATGTCACTACTTCACCATCGCATAAAGCATTGTAATAACTTTCCGCGCTCCTAATCTTGCATCATTTCGAGTTACGGTCCTCCCGTTACGACAAAAATACGAAAACAACATTTCCACACTTAGAAGGCCATTCAACACATCTTCGACTCTTGAAATGTTTAAAGGTCTAATTGTACCAATATAGTATCCCCCACTTTATTTCCTTTAATAATCACCAGAAGTCACTATCCACCCTTTATATACTTGACTTCACACTATCTTGCCGCATCACACACACCAGACACAAGTCTCAAAACTACTCAACCAGTTTAATTCCTTGACTATCCAAACAGACATACAATATGGAGCTCTTAATATCGGACTAGTTCCCGTAACTAAGTCAATCACAACTCCACTTCACATCCTGGCTGTATATCACTATCCTGTCAGAATAACTTCCAAACAACCACAATTAATCGGCAAACCGCCAACTTCCCACTTTCGTTAACACTCAAAATTTCCATCAAAATGAAACATCTCATCACTGTCCTGCGCCGACTCATCAAAACAATTCTTCAGCACTTGGCTTAACTCCAAACAATTCACTGCTCACGTCATCTAAGCTTGCAAGACACGTCTATCCCATCCAACACAATCCCAACTACTATCAACAAGAGATTAAGGGAGATCAGTTCCTCAATTTGTCAATAGACAGCCGAAATCATAGTGGGGCATAAACCATCTTTACCAAACTATAATAGTGTTTAATCACACACTGAGCTACAACTCCACACTTGCAGCATCCTGGAGAATCACAAGTTTCTTCCCCCACTTCGATCACTCCCACTTCTGCAGACCAAGGTTAAACGACAAACATGTATCGACAGTGTTTTCACACACATGTCGCATACAAGGGAACAAATAACATTAGACAACATAGCCGGACGGACCGACCTGCTCTGATACTAATAATGTAACACCCCTCTAATCCTCGTAATTAATTAAAATAATCAGAGTAAAATTAACATGCATTCAACCAAGGGTGTCACACTTCAAACTTTCAAACACCTGTCATGCTCATCAACACTTCAATGAATAATCATGTTTTACAATTTCAATTAGCATGTAGCAGCGAATTCATTTATCCAATGATTTTTCATAAAGGAAATATTTGTTTTCATCACATAAATCAACAAGGCTCGGGCACTAAGGCCAACTTCTTATTATTTTAATAAACAAGAAAACATAGTATATTTCTAAAACATAAACCAAGCGATCCCAGTGTTACACGACCAGAGCATGACTCGACCCAACATAATAAAAATACTAAACAGCTGCACCAACAACGACTTCGCAACAATGAACAACTCTACTCTTATACCTGCACGATGTCATGTAGGACATCATTCCAGCAGAAGGGTGAGAAATATTACCATAATAATCAATGCATATAATTATGTATATAAGCAATCATAAAATACATATATGCCACATTTCTCACCATATTTCATATTCAATTCACACATACCTCTCAATTACCTCATCATATAAACTAACATGGTTGATCATCAAGCATATTATCATGCACCTAGCATACTTTCATACAACACTCACATACTCACCACTCTTAAATCAACATATCATGTATATATGCACACTTCTCCTAACAGTCACATATTCATCATTTTCAATTACACAAGTCATGTACACATACGTAAGCATAACTTAAATCAACAATTCTATCCATGCCATATGGCTCACGTAAAGCCCATCAATTCTACCAATTCACTATTACACATTCACATTTCTCAATTACACAAGTAATGCACATACGCATATTCCACAATTCTCACCACTATTCACCCTTTTAGTCATATATATTTACCACACATATATAGACAACATGAATATTCACAAAGCATTCCCACATCATGCATACACTCACATTTCCACAATCTTATCATTCACACATAAGCATCTCTTCATGCATATGTCATATATCAATGTGACTCAACAACTCAATGCAACTCATGCAATGCGGTACCGACTCTCGTTATCATTTTTCGGTTTTTACATTAAACCGGGTCCACTCTTCTAGACCGATAACCCGTTATCATTTTTCGGTTTTTACATTAAACCGGGTCCACTCTTCTAGACCGATAACAACAAAGGCCCGTCCTCTAAGCCTTCAAACCCACTCTTCTAGGTTTGGGACAAGTCACTAGTCTCCACGAAACTAGCAAGCATTGCCTCTTGACTAAATGATGCATATGCAATCGAAAATCAAATGCACTTAAGACCGACATCTTAATCTCATGCATTCCAATAATTCACCTCTTCAAGAATTATATCATGATTGCACACACAACATATTCACATAACATTCATCAATGTATTCATAATTCAACACTATCACCACATTATCACACAATGCACACATATCCACGATATGTTCTCATGCATTCTTCACATTTATCAAACAATGCACACATATCCACAATATGTTCTCATGCATTAGTCACATTTAATCACATACATACAATATGCATTTAAAACATCTATCAAGCAATGCACACATATCCAAGACATGTTCTCATGCATTCTATTCATACAACCGCATACAAACAATATGCATTCACAATTCAATATCATCACCACATTATCAACAATGCACACATATCCACAATATGTTCTCATGCATTTCCAATCAATACAAATAATATACACATCTCAAAACCTAGGATTCACGCCATACGGCTACCCATAACACATATATAACAGCATATAACTTTTCATTCCATTAAGAATCGAACCCGATCGAACCACAACACAACATGGAATGAAATCACAGAAAAACAAAATGCTGTCATGTTCTCTACTGCCTCGCCTAGCGAGCAGCTAGCGAACCTTCGCTACATGTTCGCCTAGCGAACTGCTAGCGAACCCAAACAGATGCTACAAACCTCACTCGCTACCTTGTTCGCCACAGCGAACCCCCAGCGAACCATTCGCTACCCTGTTCGCTACCCAACGAAGGAACCTCTCACATTCTGTTTCCACTCGCCAGGCGAGGACCCAGCGAGCGTTCGCGACCAGCTCGCCTAGCGAACAACTAGCAAACGTCTGCGAACCAGAATTTTCCCACTGTTCAGAAATTCCAACTCTCTCCAAAATCGACCGATTTTCATTCAATCAGTTTCCATAACCTTAATATAACCATACCCGACTAAACTATACTACTTATTCTCGATTTTAACCGTTAAACTTCGATTTACACCGATTAAATCCATTTTGCCCTAAAATGAAAAATGGTGGAAAACTCACAACAACCCAATCCAATCATACATAATCATACACATTGCTAAGATAATAATGTTTCTCACCCTTACCTTGATTAAATCGAAGCTTTGGATCGGATCTTGATGATTTTCCAAGTTTTCCTCTTATCTTCCTCTTTCTCTTCTCTTCCACTTTCTTTCTCTTATGTTTTCCTATCCATCTATTTTCCTTCCACTTATCCTTATATACCTTCCATTATTTTCTTTCCATCACATTTCGCTTCTCTCAAAATATCTACTAATCAATTTCTCATAAAATATCCACTTGACCCTTTATTCACCAAAATATCTCATCTTATCATTAATTGGATTGTATCTAGTAATCCCACATTATTCTACCAAATAGAATAAATCAGTTAAATCCAATAACTCACATAGATCAAATAAATCCAATTAATTAGTACAATTAATCCACTATTTTGAAAATTGGGCTGTTACAACCCTCCCCCACTTTAGGAATTTTCGTCCTCGAAAATGTCACCTGATCCAAATAACTCTGGATACGATTCTCGTATCCTAATCTCCCAAATCACCTCCACCAAAGGAATCCCTTTACCTCGAAGTTACTTCTCGTTCATCAACCTGAACTAGCAATGCCTCAACAGTCAAATCATCTCTCACTTGTATACTATCCATCTGAATTAATGTACCTCCTCAGCTTAGACACATGAACACATCATGCA
This sequence comes from Lathyrus sativus, assembly GCA_963859935.3. Lineage (NCBI taxonomy): Eukaryota > Viridiplantae > Streptophyta > Magnoliopsida > Fabales > Fabaceae > Lathyrus > Lathyrus sativus. The sequence continues at coordinate 221,470,527 of OZ012737.1, read as the reverse complement.
ATTCCCACAAGCGACAACGGTAAAACAGTCTAACATGCTATTTTTCCCATGCTTCCGCTGCGCCACTCTGATACAGATCAACAAAACACAGGATATACTTCCGAGACTCCAAGCTCGACCAACACCAGTTACTATCGTAACTCTTAAAACACGTCCTTTCTTGGATCCTTTTGATCTTTTCAGTCGTCTCTTGCACAATCTTCGGCCTGAGTACAACACTCTCGCTGGACACACGTCTATCCAAAGGAGTCCTACACCTCTTACCAAACAAAGTCTCATACGATGTTATTCCGGTACTAGAATAATAGCGGTTATTGTAGGTAAACTCAATCAACGACAATTAACCATCTCCTGATCCATCTTGATCCAACACATAAGCTCTCAACAAATTCTCTACATATTGGATAGTCCTCTTTGTCTACCCATCCTTCCACGGATGCTAGACATAGATTATCTTCAACATGTCGCTCAAAGCGTCTACAACTCTCTCAAAATCCCAATGAAAAACTCAGATTCCCATCTAATAGAATGATTCATCCTCACTGGTAAGTAACGAGTTACTCTTGTTAATCCATTCTTAACAGTTCCAGTCGAATCATACTCCTTCAAATTCTTCAGAAAACCCAACACAAAATCCATGGGAATACTATCCCATCCCACTCAGAAATATTCAACAGTTGTATCAGACCCAACAGTCTCTGATATTCACACTTCGACTCCCAACAAGTTTAATCAGCATATACAAACTCAATCACTTCTCTCTTCATCTGTGGTTATCAAAATAATTCCTCAAATTCGATCACACCTTCCCAGTACCTGCATGGATACTCCATTTATCTCAATGTCCTTCTTCCAGTGTACTCTCATCCAACTCACACTATTCAGAACACATACTCCATCCTGACATCTCATGATACCATTTCCATAAATCCGAAAATCACCTCCTCGACTTTTATCCCTTAAATTCAATCAATCTATTAACTCGAATTAGAATTCCGACCTCCTCTAATCTCATCGAGAATACCAATAGTCAGTCTCATCATATAAAGTTCAACTCCATGAGAAGTCTACTCACAGACTACACTCATATTCCGAATTTACTCAATCATTCTTAACTTCATTACCATCATCATCGGTACATACAGAGATTTCCAATGCAATAACTCAGTTACCACTTGGTCTCAATCGAATGGTAACTCAACCAAAACCATACTCTCTCAGAAGTCCCAATTATTTCCTCCACATCATATTCAACTTCTCAAATCAAACAAATACCTTAAGATCTTAAGATCATTAACCATCTCAAATCTCAACTAAACAATTGAGGCTTCCAACCTCCGGTACAAACACACAACAACAACCAACTCTAAATCACTCGTCTGATAATTCCCTTATGTACTTTAAGTTGCTTCAAAGCATAGACAAAACTCGTTGATGTTGCACTTAACATATCTCCCAGTCATATTAACAAAGCATTACAACACAACGAATAGTTTCGTCGGATTCGGCAAAACCAACACACGAGTTATTGACAACTTTCCAAAAACTCTCTGAACTTCTTCACAGTGGCATATCACTAATTCTTCTCCAATACTGATAACTCTAATTCTCGATGTGCAAATTGATCCTCTATACTCTTCGACGCATCCAAACACCATCGATTACACAACCATTACTCACTCAATTAAGTATGGAGAACCCCATGTCAAACGGACACTCAGTTGTGAACTTATGGCGAAACACGAACCGCACTTACCACAACATCCAAACATATTTCATCAATAAATACTTAATTCCATGTCACTACTTCACCATCGCATAAAGCATTGTAATAACTTTCCGCGCTCCTAATCTTGCATCATTTCGAGTTACGGTCCTCCCGTTACGACAAAAATACGAAAACAACATTTCCACACTTAGAAGGCCATTCAACACATCTTCGACTCTTGAAATGTTTAAAGGTCTAATTGTACCAATATAGTATCCCCCACTTTATTTCCTTTAATAATCACCAGAAGTCACTATCCACCCTTTATATACTTGACTTCACACTATCTTGCCGCATCACACACACCAGACACAAGTCTCAAAACTACTCAACCAGTTTAATTCCTTGACTATCCAAACAGACATACAATATGGAGCTCTTAATATCGGACTAGTTCCCGTAACTAAGTCAATCACAACTCCACTTCACATCCTGGCTGTATATCACTATCCTGTCAGAATAACTTCCAAACAACCACAATTAATCGGCAAACCGCCAACTTCCCACTTTCGTTAACACTCAAAATTTTCATCAAAATGAAACATCTCATCACTGTCCTGCGCCGACTCATCAAAACAATTCTTCAGCACTTGGCTTAACTCCAAACAATTCACTGCTCACGTCATCTAAGCTTGCAAGACACGTCTATCCCATCCAACACAATCCCAACTACTATCAACAAGAGATTAAGGGAGATCAGTTCCTCAATTTGTCAATAGACAGCCGAAATCATAGTGGGGCATAAACCATCTTTACCAAACTATAATAGTGTTTAATCACACACTGAGCTACAACTCCACACTTGCAGCATCCTGGAGAATCACAAGTTTCTTCCCCCACTTCGATCACTCCCACTTCTGCAGACCAAGGTTAAACGACAAACATGTATCGACAGTGTTTTCACACACATGTCGCATACAAGGGAACAAATAACATTAGACAACATAGCCGGACGGACCGACCTGCTCTGATACTAATAATGTAACACCCCTCTAATCCTCGTAATTAATTAAAATAATCAGAGTAAAATTAACATGCATTCAACCAAGGGTGTCACACTTCAAACTTTCAAACACCTGTCATGCTCATCAACACTTCAATGAATAATCATGTTTTACAATTTCAATTAGCATGTAGCAGCGAATTCATTTATCCAATGATTTTTCATAAAGGAAATATTTGTTTTCATCACATAAATCAACAAGGCTCGGGCACTAAGGCCAACTTCTTATTATTTTAATAAACAAGAAAACATAGTATATTTCTAAAACATAAACCAAGCGATCCCAGTGTTACACGACCAGAGCATGACTCGACCCAACATAATAAAAATACTAAACAGCTGCACCAACAACGACTTCGCAACAATGAACAACTCTACTCTTATACCTGCACGATGTCATGTAGGACATCATTCCAGCAGAAGGGTGAGAAATATTACCATAATAATCAATGCATATAATTATGTATATAAGCAATCATAAAATACATATATGCCACATTTCTCACCATATTTCATATTCAATTCACACATACCTCTCAATTACCTCATCATATAAACTAACATGGTTGATCATCAAGCATATTATCATGCACCTAGCATACTTTCATACAACACTCACATACTCACCACTCTTAAATCAACATATCATGTATATATGCACACTTCTCCTAACAGTCACATATTCATCATTTTCAATTACACAAGTCATGTACACATACGTAAGCATAACTTAAATCAACAATTCTATCCATGCCATATGGCTCACGTAAAGCCCATCAATTCTACCAATTCACTATTACACATTCACATTTCTCAATTACACAAGTAATGCACATACGCATATTCCACAATTCTCACCACTATTCACCCTTTTAGTCATATATATTTACCACACATATATAGACAACATGAATATTCACAAAGCATTCCCACATCATGCATACACTCACATTTCCACAATCTTATCATTCACACATAAGCATCTCTTCATGCATATGTCATATATCAATGTGACTCAACAACTCAATGCAACTCATGCAATGCGGTACCGACTCTCGTTATCATTTTTCGGTTTTTACATTAAACCGGGTCCACTCTTCTAGACCGATAACCCGTTATCATTTTTCGGTTTTTACATTAAACCGGGTCCACTCTTCTAGACCGATAACAACAAAGGCCCGTCCTCTAAGCCTTCAAACCCACTCTTCTAGGTTTGGGACAAGTCACTAGTCTCCACGAAACTAGCAAGCATTGCCTCTTGACTAAATGATGCATATGCAATCGAAAATCAAATGCACTTAAGACCGACATCTTAATCTCATGCATTCCAATAATTCACCTCTTCAAGAATTATATCATGATTGCACACACAACATATTCACATAACATTCATCAATGTATTCATAATTCAACACTATCACCACATTATCACACAATGCACACATATCCACGATATGTTCTCATGCATTCTTCACATTTATCAAACAATGCACACATATCCACAATATGTTCTCATGCATTAGTCACATTTAATCACATACATACAATATGCATTTAAAACATCTATCAAGCAATGCACACATATCCAAGACATGTTCTCATGCATTCTATTCATACAACCGCATACAAACAATATGCATTCACAATTCAATATCATCACCACATTATCAACAATGCACACATATCCACAATATGTTCTCATGCATTTCCAATCAATACAAATAATATACACATCTCAAAACCTAGGATTCACGCCATACGGCTACCCATAACACATATATAACAGCATATAACTTTTCATTCCATTAAGAATCGAACCCGATCGAACCACAACACAACATGGAATGAAATCACAGAAAAACAAAATGCTGTCATGTTCTCTACTGCCTCGCCTAGCGAGCAGCTAGCGAACCTTCGCTACATGTTCGCCTAGCGAACTGCTAGCGAACCCAAACAGATGCTACAAACCTCACTCGCTACCTTGTTCGCCACAGCGAACCCCCAGCGAACCATTCGCTACCCTGTTCGCTACCCAACGAAGGAACCTCTCACATTCTGTTTCCACTCGCCAGGCGAGGACCCAGCGAGCGTTCGCGACCAGCTCGCCTAGCGAACAACTAGCGAACGTCTGCGAACCAGAATTTTCCCACTGTTCAGAAATTCCAACTCTCTCCAAAATTGACCGATTTTCATTCAATCAGTTTCCATAACCTTAATATAACCATACCCGACTAAACTATACTACTTATTCTCGATTTTAACCGTTAAACTTCGATTTACACCGATTAAATCCATTTTGCCCTAAAATGAAAAATGGTGGAAAACTCACAACAACCCAATCCAATCATACATAATCATACACATTGCTAAGATAATAATGTTTCTCACCCTTACCTTGATTAAATCGAAGCTTTGGATCGGATCTTGATGATTTTCCAAGTTTTCCTCTTATCTTCCTCTTTCTCTTCTCTTCCACTTTCTTTCTCTTATGTTTTCCTATCCATCTATTTTCCTTCCACTTATCCTTATATACCTTCCATTATTTTCTTTCCATCACATTTCCCTTCTCTCAAAATATCTACTAATCAATTTCTCATAAAATATCCACTTGACCCTTTATTCACCAAAATATCTCATCTTATCATTAATTGGATTGTATCTAGTAATCCCACATTATTCTACCAAATAGAATAAATCATTTAAATCCAATAACTCACATAGATCAAATAAATCTAATTAATTAGTACAATTAATCCACTATTTTGAAAATTGGGCTGTTACAAAAGGCCACCGGATTTGGACCATACTGTCACACCCTAAATTTTGACCATAAGATCCCACCTATTTTCGCGTTTTTTTTGTTGTTTGACGTTTAATTTAATATCCATGTTTTACAGCTAACCAACTGGTGCAGATGCAGTAATCCCAAGCGAAGATAGCATTCATTCTCAATTGCAAGGACGTGGTTAACTGAGCTTGATTCAGAGGGATTGTGGGTCTTTTATTGGTTTTGTCAAACATCCCTTAAGAGCTTCATTGTTTACTCCTGAAGAGAATTAGGGTCTGCTTCGTTCACTTTGACTTAAAATCCATAAAGGGTTGAGTGGCGTTATCCTTGCTCAGGTTTATTGTCTTAAAGTTCATGAGTACAAGGGTGTTAGTAACCTCTTCATAGCAGTTTCATACAAGTTGAAAATCATTTTAGGTGATGCGGTGTTCAATCATCCCCAGGAGGTCAATTATTAGCTTTGGGCTGCTAGAAGTTTATCTCTTACCAATACGTTACCCCCGATGGGAGGGAGTTGATTTTGTTTGTCCAATTGAGTAGGAATCGGGTTTAACATAATATTGGTCCACAAGCCATTGTGAGTATTTGAGAATGAAAACCGTTACAAGAAATTTGAACTAACCAAAACTATATGTATATTTCAAATCCTGTTATTATTTATCTTACAAGAGGTTCAAGGCCAAATTCCAAGGAATGTAAAATTTGAGTTCAAGTAGTGAGTCAAGATTATTTAAGATATCCAAACCACGAATTCGAGGAATTTTCGAAGAGGATCATTTGTTTGCATTGAGTTTTAAGTGGTGATTCCGTCCCACGTTTGATTTACAGTAACCTTACTCTCAAAGCTCAATCAAAGAGCAATGGCCTTTAAGAGGAAATTGCCGTCTAAATATAATAATAACTAGTATGCTGCTATGAGTGGAAGACGCAGGAATCATATTTTATTATCTTATTCCAAATATTTTATACATTATTCTTTCCTTGGAAGATGTACTGATTTATACATGCTTAATTACAACTCAGGAGTATAAAAGGTCTTCAGCGATGACAACATTTGAGCATACGTTTCTAGCCAACTTTAATTATATCAACATCACGTGACTTTGGGAGGCTAAATGGATTTGATGCTATGAAGACTTCAATTCTGTCTTGCTACTTCATCACAATTCTGTCTTGCAACTTCATCACAGTCCACAGCTGCAACCACATGGAAAATTATCAGTTGTTAAACTAAAATCCCATCTTGGGTTATGAATCAAATTCATATTAACATTACAAGCAAAGACAAATAATTAATTGTTATAATGTTACACTTTATGCACAAAAGGAAAGAAGCGGACGTCCAAAGAGGTGCGAGAATAATCAACACCGAGGCTCCCACTGGTGCAGCCAATTCTGAAACCACTTTGCCCATGAAGACTTCGTTATTTGTCGCCATGACTTTATTGCGTTGAAGGATGGAAAGGAACCACGAACTCCGTTTGAAAACACGACTCGCTCCATATAATCACTTGGATGGTTGGCTTCTTGGTAGTGATATGGGACAAAAAACACAAGACAACACCTGTGGATTGGTTACCGAAACAGAGCGATGGAAAGTACCCATAATTGTATCATTGCCACCTTTTTAAGCCGCCACCGCCTAAAACAATTGCACGAAGTTCCTGCCAGTCAAAGAAGCGACATCAAATGTTTGTCTATTGAATACAACAAGGAAATTTTGTGAATCATCAATACAATGAGACAAAGCTGGAGATTGGCATTCAACCACCTAAAAACCAGCATTGTTTAAGAGATAAAACAGTTCTCAAACCATGTCAAAGCCAAAATAGATGCAATATTATCATAAGAATGTGTTAACAACGGTATATGTTCTTTCCAAAGGAGCTTTTCAACAGAATCATAACAATCATGGTTTTCTCCAGGCAAATCAACACTTACATTTAAAAATAGGCAGAATGGCTGCATTGTGCATTTCTATCGCAAGTTGGTGTACTGTTTCCAACATAAATCCAACAAGAGAAGAAAGCTCTCTCAAACATATTCAACATCAAGATTATGGTTCCCCCATGTTTGAAGCATCAACTATACAATTCACATATCCCTAGTACCAATACAATAATTTCCTTTGCCGGTGCTTGGGGCAGTTGTGACGAATTTGCAGATGAGCAATCCTAATCCAATACCCACGCCATGCCTTTGCTGATTCTAAGCTTCCACACTTGCAGAAGAGGGGCCGTCATTTAGAGCGTGAAATAGATGGCCAACCAGATTATTATTTGGAAATATTATGAAGCTCCTTTGCGACAACCTACGGTTTCTGGAGCAGCCATATCCCAGGGGCCGATTCCTGCAAGAATTTTCAAACAATATTATTCAGTTTCTCTTCTCAGACAATAGCCAACGAATGTGTTCAAGCAAAGAAGGAAATAAATTCATTGATTATCAAACCATTCCCAAATTCAATTCAAATTGGCATTAAACAAAGATTGTGAGAATCATAAGACAGTCTGGGCATTAACGGAAAGTTTGAAGTGGGAATGGAAGCCAATCAGACAAGTTTCGAGCAAATCAATAGTATTTCATTTCTTGCCAAAACCGTATCCGACATGCTCACCCAGAATTGGAAAGATTTTCTTAAGTCTTAATGGGGAGTCATTAGCAGAAGTAATGTGTTTGGTGTCTCGTTTAACTATAAAAGGGGATTCCCAGAGTGAATGGGAAAAGGCCGCAAAAACATCGAACTTCAACATCCCCCAAAAATCCCAATTTGTAAATAAAAAAGGAGGACTTATCTTCTTAGCACCATCAAGCTCCATCGCAGCCATTTACGCGAATCCGACATCCTCAATCACCCCCTTTCGAGCCGTCACGAAACCCCTGCAAGAACCACACAATCTTGACTTTATTTTACTAACATTATATTCTTTAACTTATTTTTGTTTATGTTGATGCAGGAACTGAAGGTGAAAAGGGGAGAATTCACAACAAACGCACGAACAGTCACGAAGCAAAATTCCTAAATCAAAACCCTAAGTTCGTAATCGAAAGGATGAGGAACTTATCTCTTCATAGATTCCGCCGTAAATCGTCAAATACCATTTCAAACCCTCAAATCGACGTCAACGTCATCGTCTGCGAATCATCCGTCGGCACGAACCTCACAACCCTTGTCGCCGGAATCCCCATTTTTTCCGTTCCTCGGCCACCATTGTTGAAGGCTTGCGAGAACCCATTCTTCAAACAAACAAGAGGATGGGAAGAAGGAGAAGAAATGGTGAGATGGAAGACGAGCGAGAAAGAGGGCGAAAAGAGGATTCAAGAAGAAGATCGGGGAAGAGAACTTCGAAGAGAGAAAGAAGATGGCGTTTTCGGAAAAGGGGAAATTGGGGGGATTAGGGTTCAATTGCAATCTTGTTTACCTGTTGTAATCAAATGTGTGTATGTCCATCATAACCACAACGCACCCTCACATCACAGACACACATCTCTATTTGATTACGATCCAACGATCCAGATCGCAGCCCCACGGTAAGCCACTGTCCCTGCATAGCACCCGATCACACGCCCCACTTATAATTGAATCCAACTAATTAGCACTAATCCACCTTTAATTAACCTTTTTGATTTAAATAATCTTTTTTTCTTAATTATTAATTAATAATTTTTTCTGAAAAACATAAAATCTGTTTTTCATTCCAATTAGCCTATTAGTAATCTGTTAATTAATTTAATCCTTTTTTATAATAAAATTATTCATAAAATTTTTTATATAATAATAAAAACCCTTTTTAATCTAAAATCAACCTCTAACTTTTATAGTAATTAAGAACTCTTTTTTTAATAACTTTTATATAGTAAAGAGCCATTTCATAATTAATTAAACCAACTATTTTATTAAAAAATTCACTTCATGATCTATTTATTTTTATCAATAAAAATAATCTTTTATAATAACTTTAATAAACCTTTATAACAAGAAAACCATTTTATAATTTAAATAACATTTGGTAATAATAATAATTGAACCCTTCTTTTAAAGTCATTCCCCTAAGTGACTTGAAACCAAATCTCATCAAATAATATATTTTCTCAACCCGCCTAAATTAATCAAGCTCTCCCTTAAGTCGACTTTTTCTCATAAATCAATCCCAACTAAAATAAATCAACATCAATCGTGCACACCGCCATTTCGTCCGCACACTCACAATCCACATCAATTTCACTCACTTAGCGCTTTCACGCGTGTGTATGCTTTTATCTTTGTCCGCAATTTACATTTACCGCATTTACTTTATCGCATTGCATTCCGTCCAAAGGAAGAACTTGCACGTAACGTAAAACTTGCGCGTATGTATCCCATTTGCATCATTTCCCCATGATCCTTGATCCCATTCAAGTCGATCTTCTAAGTTAGATCCTACCCCATAGGAATGACCTTTATCTTTTACAACTTAGATACAAACAAATCAACTCAATCAAACAACTATTCAAACATATTAGAGAATAAGATATTAATCATCTTAAGCGAGATAAAACTCCTACCCCATAACAATACAATCAATTTTCGTACAACTTTGCGGTGGTTAAAATCAAGTAATCTCCCTTAAAATGACAACTCGTATTTTCTCCTAAAATCAATCAATCAACTACCCTAAACCCGTAAGAACTTTGACCATAGTCAAAGATTTCCTCAAACCCTTTAGGGGAACTACAGATACTCTGATTCCACTCCCGTAAGGATATGTAGGCATAAGATGCGATATCTTATCGAGTATACTTAGATATAAACCCCTAGGTCTTTCAAACATAAGCAGGTAAACTTAGCAATAAAACAACATAAAACAAGAGGTTCCTGTAGAGTACTACAGAAACTTAGGATGCTAGCACCTTCCTTAAGTTTAACCAACCCCCAAACCTATAACTCTCTAGCTTGCATTTGCATTGCATTGTGGGAATTTCGATCTTTATCCCTTCCTTTGGACAAATCAAAGTTCGGTTGCAAATGAATAAGATTCAAGCTCATCAATAGCTTGGTATCCAAATTTCACCGCGACACATACGCGCCCAGAAATGGAGGAAACTGGTACCTCTCCACTCAGAATTTCACAAGGATTCCAAATCCAGGCTCATAATCTAAAAACAAAGTCATCTTCGTGGTGTTTCGAAGGAAAACAGTTGAAGTGTCAAAAGCCAAAACTCCATGAAAACCAACCAAATCAATATGCAAGCAATGCCTACATAAGTAGGTCTTCAGATGTACTCAGTATGCCCTTAGAATATGCCTAAAATGATGGAAAAAGTTTGAGAAAGTACCTAGTGGGGAATGGTCCACTGCCTCTTCTATGCGTGCTGAAACTTCACCAAAAGGTGCAGAACAAATCCTTGTGACTTGAGAGAGTTGTAGGTATGCTTAGATGGCTTTGAATCTCCTTCTAGAACTCCAAGCAAATCTGAACAAGGGATGATCAAGGTGCACGCAGTTGGTTTCTTTTGCCAACAGATGGAAGAGAATGTTATGGTGATGATGATTTAAGAAGAAACTTGTTGAATGACTCAATATGGAGTGAGTTTCGAAGAAAAAACCAGAGGATGCAAAAATATCAAGTTCTAATTTTGGCTCAAAATGATGGCTGCTTCTATCTAGGGTTTTGCCTTAAGCTTATATATGGAGTAAAAATGGATTTTGAAGGTTTTACTGTGGTGAAAAATGAAGGGAGCATATGTTATCATCACATGGAAAATTTGGTTCAATGGTGGATGATGGTTCACACACGAGTAGCTTGGCAATGTGGCTGCTTTTCTTTTGGTGGAGAGACAAATCAGAAGGAGAGCATGATGGTCAGAGCAAGGGCTGCTTGTCTTTTCCATCTTTGGCAAGAAATTCAAAATTGCTCCACTATGGTACATACATTGGTTGGTCTTGTTTTAGCAATGTTTTGGAGTGCATATTTTTCAATTCATGCGCATGATATGGGCAATGCAAGAATGTTGCATGGCTGATTGGAAAAACATGCCAAATGACCTACGAATCATGTCTTGAAAAGTCATCCAAAACACCATCTTTGAGCCATTGTATCTCAATGTACAAAGCTCCTCTTGGTTAGAACTTGGGCTCTAATTAAATATTGCATGGCAAGGAACAACTTTGATGTTGGTAAAATTTTGATTTGCAACTTGGAGGATCATGAAATTGCGGTTGAAAGTCATGTCATGCAAGCTGCCTTGGAATAACTTAGAAAATTTTCTAAGTTATGAATTTGAACCACTTGAAATCCCAACTTTGGACATTCATATCTTGAGCTTCAAACATCACAAGAGGGACTTCTAGTAATGGATGGAAAGCTTGGAACAAGATCTATAACTCTCATGTGGGGAAAAAAATTCCATTTGACAACAAGAGCTTGATGAAAATTGGCTTGGAAAGATGGTCCAAAAATCTGTCCAAACTTGCTAAATTTGAGATCATTGAAAACCCTAACTTTGAACCACCATAACTTGAGCTTCAAGTATCATATGATGATGAATTGGTATTCAAAAGAAATCTTGGAATATGAGGAACAAGTTTGATGTTGGACAAAAGTTCATCTGAAACCTTGACCATGAAGAAAAATGGCTTGGAAAGTGGATGGTTCACACATGAGACTTTGCATAAATGGAAAGCTTCTAAAACCCTAATTTTCCCAAAATGGTAAGTTTCAACACTTCTTGATATTTCATGATTCCCTTGACATTTCTTGGTCATATTGAACTTGAGGAACATGATTTTGATCTTAAAAAGTCAAGAGTTGACTTTTTCTCTGCACAGTTGACTTTTTCCCCAAATCTCCTAATTTGCAATTGGTTGACCACTTGAAGCTCTAAACACCTTGGGACACATGGAGGATTATGGAAATAAGTTTTGCTCCGAGAAACAAGTCTTGACTGATTGTATGTGAAACCCTAATTCCATGCCCTTTTGCCTAGGCTCTTTGCAGATGAACTGAATGACCATTCTAACTCCACAATAGCCTCTAAGGTACTCAACAAACCTCTACACCATGCTTACACCAATTATAGGACCTTATGAACTCTTGACAAAACCCACTGGTGATCCTCAGACGAGGATTCACAGCACACCTCTCCTCTCAAGTAGCTTTGACAACTTCACAATGATACCACACACTTAATGACCTCTACCAATGCCTTTGCTTGAACTTGAAGCCAATAAGACTCTCTTCTTGGATGGAACACACACAATCTTGATCCCCTGTAAGAACAATATTATGCAAATGCAACAAAAAAATGATAAAATGAAGAAATGAAACATAAGCCAAGCAAGAAAAGGGGTTGGTCAAATTTTGGGGTACAACAGCTGCCCCTATTCAAACGACTTGGACCGGAAGGGATGAAAAACTGACGACTTTCAAACATTCAAGGTAAAAGACGGTTGAATACAAAAGGAGCCAGAAAATTTCCAACCGCGACAATAGCAAACTGTAAAACTGATCCACCAAAGTGGAAGTAGAATCATTGGAGAAAACTGTATCTGGTGATTGCAGGGACAATGGGTTGACTCATTACCCATTAGAAGGCATCGACAAGCAGTCAGAAGAAACATCTGCTACCATGCAGGCAACGACATTAAGTCGGTAAGAACATCTGACTTCACCGTCAGGCATCTGTTAAATAAAAACAGGCATCGAACCCGAAGGCCGACTCAACATGAAGCTGAAAAGAAAATCTGACCTCGCCGCCAGTCATCTGTTTAAACAAAACAGGCATCGAACCCGAAGGCCGGCTCAACACACAGCTGAGTAGAAAATCTAACCTCGCCATCAGTTATCTGTTTAAACAAAACAGGCATCGAACCCAAAAGCTGGCTCAACACGCAGCTGAGAAGAAAATCTGACCTCGCCGTCAGTCATCTGTTTAAACAAAACAGGCATCAAACCCGAAGGCCGGCTCAACACGCAGCTGAAAATAAAATCTGACCTCGTCGTCAGTCATCTATTTAAACAAAACAAGCATCGAACCCGAAGGCCGACTCAATACGCAGCTGAGAAGAAAATCTGACCTCGCCGTCAGTCATCTGTTTAAACAAAACAGGCATCGAACCCGAAGGCCGGCTCAACACGCAGCTGAGAAGAACATCTGACCTCACCGTCAATCATCTATTTAAAAAAAACAGGCATCGAACCCAAAGGTCAGCTCAACACGCAACTGAGAAGAAAATCTGAGCTCGCCGTCAGTCATCTGTTTAAACAAAACAGGCATCGAACCCGAAGGCCGGTTCAACACGCAGCTGAGAAGAAAATCTGTCGATTCACCATCTGGGTGAAGAAATCCGTTGGGGAAATATGAACTTGAATAAATAAACTCTGTTGGGGAGAGTGATAAGATGAACACATCTGTCAATGATCTCGTTGGGGTCTGAACGCCACACAGGCTCAAGAAAAACATCGATATTTGCTGTGGACTGGATACTGCACGGGCTTAAGAAAATACGCTGATATTTGCCAGGGACTGGATACCACACGGGCTTAAGAAAATGCACTGTCGTCTGCTGAAGATGCAACTGGAAATAAGAGGTAACAACCTGGCTTATGTTTCAAATGCATATGTTTGAATATGGTGTAGTACTCCATACGAAATGGAAATGCTACGCGTTCAGGAGGATGCTATGCTTAGATGCAAATGCAAAGGAAGCACTCTAGCAAAATAAATACTGAAGAGAAGGAGCCAACTCTGCTAGGGATGACCGGTTGTGCCAAGTACAATTGGACTTATGCTGGGAGAAACAAGCCCTGGATGGCTTCCTAGAAAAAGAACTCTCCTGGGTAAACTGTTCTGCTAAGAATAAAAAACCGTTCCTCTAGGGATCACATAATCAACTCTGCTGAGGAAAATGGCCTTGGACGGCCTACTAGAATACAATTCTTTTGGGGATCAAACGAATCGGCTGGGGAAAATAAATCCACCCTACTGGGGAAAATCAACTCTGGATGGCCTGCTAGAATACGACTCTACTGGAGAAGTAAAGAAAACTGTGGGGACTTACTCCACCCTGTCGGAGATTCCGTTCTGCTGGAAATTTGAATCCACTCTGCTAGGGATAATGAAGAAGATTTACTGAGGAGACATCTCAAACTTTTTGCTGAGGATGGAGAATAACAATTCTCCGGGTCAATCCCATTCTGCGGGGAAGAAAACCATTGACTTCTCTGGGGACCTGCAGGGGGTGGAAATTAACTAGGGGGATATCTCGAAAGAAACTCACTCTGGTGAATACCAATGACCAACTGGATTCTGCTACGAACAACAACTCCGTTGAGGATCACCTGATGTGGGAATCGACATCTACCTCTGCTTGGGGAAATGAGCAACAATCTCAACCATATCAACCTCTTCTTAGAGAAATGGGTCCCTGATTTGAACTATGAGGGGAAAGGAGTCAAATACCTAGACTTCGTGGGGGTAACAACACCGCACTCGTCCCACTTCCGGGAGAACAATCCTAAATATCTGTTGGGGATGACCATGGACTCAAGCTTCTAGGGAGAAACTAGTCATAATCTGCTGGGGATAACTTTCTCGGATATCCTCAAGAATGAGAGCCCTGCAACAAATACAAACAAAGTATCCTGTATGCAACAAGATCTATCTCGGTTATTGTCCATGACATTGTTCAAGAAGATCAAAATTTTGATCATGATTAGCAGAGCCCACAAGTTTATGCATGCAAAGTTTTATCAAAAACATCAGGCGTCTTTTGCAAACAAAACAGTAAAAAGCTAAAACAGGAACAGAAGCTTTATGAATAATATATTCTCATTGATGGATGGCCCGTAAATAGGCAAAATTACAATAGATGCAACTCCTGAAAAGAGAAAGTTGTGCAAAATACGTACAGAAATGCATAAAGATATACAAAATATCGGCAATATGGTACAAACAACCACCATGTAATGACTCAACTATGACTCGCATGACTCCGATGCTTCCCCGATGCTTCAACTTCTGAAGAGATTAACTTGAATGGTCGACCCTCGGGTTCTCCCATAATCTACTATGCTCTGAAGATCAAAACGCAGACCGCAGTCATTTGCTTTTCAAATCCCTAACTTTTGCCAGAATCGCCCTTGCGGGTTTTCGATTCACCGGGATACCCATTTTTGCCAAAGTTGCCTTTTCAGGTTTTCAACTTTGCGGGTTTACATCTTTCTTATTATCCCTAACTTTTGCCCGAACCCGTCTTTTTATGGTTTTCCGGGATGCCCCATTCTTGCCTGGATTTTTTTTTTCCAGCGGGTCTATTTTAAGCAAAGTATCTTTTAACTGCATCTGCATTCACAGGGGACATGAAATCTTCACCATCCATAGTTGACAGTAGCAAGGCTCCTCCTGAGAAGACTTTCCTTACGACATATGGACCTTCGTAATTGGGAGTCCCTTTGCCCCTGTGATATGTCTGTGGAGGGAGGATCCGCTTCAACACTAAGTCACCGGCCTGAAAGCTTCGTGGACGCATCTTCTTATCAAAAGCTTTCTTCATCCTGCTCTGATATAACCGACCATATGCAATGGATGCCAGCCTCTTCTCGTCCATTAGGCTAAGCTGATTCAATCTATTTTTCACCCATTCTGCTTCATCCAGTTTGACGTCAACCAGAACTCTCAAAGAAGGAATCTCGACTTTTAATGGCAGGACAACTTCCATACCATACACCAACGAGAAAGGAGTTGCCCCAATTGAAGTACGCACCGAGGTACGGTATCCATGCAATGTGAAGGGCAACATCTCGTGCCAATCCTTATAGGTTACAACAATCTTCTGCACTATCTTCTTTATGGTCTTATTGGCCGCCTCGACGGTGCCATTCATCTTCGGACGATAGGGAGAAAAATTGTGATGCTCAATTTTGAAACTCTGGCACAGTTGATCCATCATCTTGTTATTCAAATTTGAACCATTATTAGTAATGATTCTTTCAGGCACTCCATAACGACAGATGATGTCCATTTTGATGAACCGGGCTACAACTTGTTTGGTGACGTTGGCGTAGAAGGCTGCTTCAACCCACTTAGTGAAATAGTCGATGGCCACTAAGATGAAGCGATGTCTATTGGATGCGGTAGGCTCAATTTTGCCAATCATATCAATGCCCCACGTGGAGAAGGGACAAGGAGATGCCATGACATTCAAAGGATTCGGCGGCACATGCATCTTGTTGGCATGAATCTGGCATTTATGGCATTTCTTTGCATACTTGAAACAATCAGATTCCATAGTTAACCAGTAATATCCTACCCTCAACAGCTTTCGAGACATGGCATGCCCGCCTGCATGTGTACCAAAGGCGCCTTCGTGGACCTCTTCCATAAGCAAACTTGCTTCTTTTTCGTCCACGCATCTTAACAGTACTAAGTCAAAATTCCTCCGATAGAGTACACCATCCCGGTTCAGATAAAAATTATCGGCCAACCTCCTCAAGGTCTTCTTATCCCGGTTCGATGCCCCTTGAGGATATTCTTGGTTCTTGAGAAATTTCCGGATATCATAATACCAAGGCTTTCTCTATTGCAAATACAAACGCAGGCCTGTCAAGGCGTGAGATGACAATTCTGGGAGCATCATTCCAAAAATTCACCTTATACATTGAGGATAGTGTAGCCAAAGCATCTGCCATCTGATTCTCTGCTCTTGGCACATGATGAAACTCTACCCTATCAAAGAAGGGCAACAACCTCCTGGCATAGTTCATATAAGGCATCAGATTAGGCTGGCGAGTCTCCCAATCTCCTTTAATCTGAATAACCACCAAAGTTGAATCACCATAAATATCAAGGTTTTTGATTCTCAAATTAATCGCTTCTTGGATACCCATAATACATGCCTCATATTCAGCTTCTCTGTTGGTACAAGGAAATGTCAACCTAGCAGTAAATGGTATGTGTGAACCATGGGGAGTTATAATGATTTCCCCAATTCCACTGCCGTAGGCGTTAACAGCACCGTCAAAAATCATTTGCCATTGAGAGCTCTTCTGGGGACCTTCATCGGGTAACGGCTCATCACAATTCTTCATCTTTAAGTACATGATATCCTCATCAGGAAACTAAAACTTCATTGGCTGATAGTTGTCGATTGGTTACTCTGCGAGATATTCTGACAGAACATTCCCTTTAATGGCCTTCTGGGAGACGTATTGAATGTCGTACTTTGTCAAAACCATCTACCATCTAGCAATCCTTCCCGAAAGTTCTTGCTTCTTGAACATTTACTTAATCGGGTCCATCTTCGAAATTAACATGGTTGTGTGGTTTAGCATGTACTGCCTTAAGCGTTTGGCGGCCCAAGCAAGTGCGCAACACGTCTTCTCCAACATCAAGTATCTGGACTCACAATCTGTGAACTTTTTACTCAAGTAGTAGATTGCATGCTCTTTCCTTCTTATCTTGTCCTGTTGACCGAGAACAAAACCCATGGAATTCTCAAGAACCGTTAAGTACATTATCAACAGTCTTCCAGCCACTGGGGGCATCAATACTGGAGGTTCCTGCAAATACTTCTTTATTTTCTCGAATGCCCTCTGGCAATTTTCGTTCCAGACAACTGCCTGATCTTTCTTCAATAGTTTAAACATTGGTTCACAAGTGGTTGTGAGGTGAGATATGAACCTCACAATGTAGTTCAATCTACCCAAGAAACCACAAACCTCTTTCTCCGTCTTCGGCGCTGGCATTTCTTGAATTTCTTTTATTTTTGTAGGGTCAACCTCAATTCCTCTTTTGCTGACTATAAACCCCAACAACTTTCCTGACCGTACACTAAAAGTGCACTTGCTCGGATTCAACCTTAGTTTGATCTTCCTTAGCCTCTCAAACAGCTTTAACAGATTCACCAAATGTCCTTCCTCCGTTTGCGACTTTGCAATCATGTCATCAACATAGACTTCAATCTCATGATGAATCATATCATGAAACAAAGTGATCATCGCCCGCTGATAGGTTGCCCCTGCATTCTTCAACCCAAGAGGCATCACCTTATAGCAAAATATCCCCTATGGTGTGATAAACGTTATTTTCTCCATGTTCTCCGGGGCCATCTTGATCTGATTGTATCCGGAGAAACCGTCCATAAAGGAAAATACTAAATACTGTGAAATATTATCAACAAGCACATAAATATGGGGGAGCGAGAAGTCATCCTTCGGGCTCACTCTATTTAGATCACGGTAATCTACACACATTCATGCCTTACCATCTTTCTTAGGCACAAGTACGATGCTAGCGACCCATGAAGGGTAATTTGCCACAACAAGAAATCCAACGTCCAATTGTTTCTGGACCTCTTCTTTGATTTTTACCGCCATATCCGGCCTGGTTCTTCTTAGTTTCTGCTTGACAGGTGGACACTCTTCTCGAAGAGGTAGGCGATGAACCACAATATATGTATCGACTCCGGGCATATCCTTGTATGACCAAGCAAAGACATCCTTATACTCTCGGAGCAACTCTACCAGTCTTTGTTTGGCATCATCCTCTGAGGCAGCCCCTATTTTGACCTCCTTCTTAGCCTCTTCTGTACCTAGGTTGACGACTTCAACTTCTTCTTGATAAGGCAGAATGACCTTCTCCTCTTGTCTTAATAACCTGGAGAGCTCTTCAAGCAGGTCTTCGTCTTCTTCGACCTCTTCTTCCGCTTGATAGATTGGATAATCAAAGTCATACCGAGTCATAGACGAGTCTGAGTGGGTGGCATCTGCAATGTGAAACTCTTCATAAGTCATTGGGATAGCTTCTTCGATGGTCCAATTGTTCAAGCTCTGGCCAAGAATGCATGGTCGTATCCATGCATCCATATCACAGTCGCTGTCTCCTTCCTCGTCAAACACGGCATTGATTCGCTCAAATATCACCCCACCGCTAGTGAATTGGACTGATCCCTTGTAGCGCGGAGCGCTCTATGAAGAAGATGAAAACGGGTTGTACCCCAGTCTAAACTTGTCTTGTTTATTCGGGACGCTCACAACTTGCCCCCACCTCTGGGATGATCCCGACTTCACCACGGCTTGTTCTTCCTTGAAATATGACATAGCAACCTCTGGCACTCTGCCTTCAAATGACATCTTCTCCTTGATCTGGGCGGTTTCAAAAGCTTGGCATAGCGTTTTATGAATCTCCCCGTCTACCTCCACATACTTAAACGAGGAAAGATGGCTCACCATGATATCCTCCTCACCGCAAACGGTGACGATGTTACCATCCATCATGTATTTTAGTTTCTGGTGTAGAGTTGATGTCACAGCTCCCGCTGAATGGATCCAAGGTCGTCCCAAAAGACAGCTATATGCCGACTAGATGTCCATAATGTAAGACACAACATTGAAAACTTCTGGACCAACCTGGATTGGAAGAGTCACTTCTCCAAAAACGGACCTTCTTGTCCCATCAAATGCTCGCACAACCAAATCATATGGGGTACAGATTACTCCCTGTGTGTCCAACTTCATCAGAGCTTTCTTGGGCAACACGTTAAGTGAAGACCTAGTGTCTACCAACACATGCGACAACCCAACCCCTCTTCATTCAATGGAGATATGCAGAGCGTGATTATGGTCCCTTCCTTTGGGGGTCAAATCAAGATCTATAAATCCAAGCTCGTCCCCAGTGTTAACGTGTGCCACGACTCCTTCAAGCTGATTCACGGAGATTTCCTGCAGTACATAAGCATTATTCAGAATCCTCAACAAGGCATTTCGATGTGCCTCAGAGCACAATAACAGTGATAAGATGGAAATCTTCGACGGAGTTTGTTGCAGATGGTCTACAATCTTATAGTCACTTTTCCTGATTAGACGCATAAATTCTTCCACATCTTTCAACAAAGTTTCTTTCTCACTATGCTGAGAACCCTCTTCAACTACATCCTTCCCTTTACCCTTATCCGATTTTTCAGCATTCGCTTCTGGTGGTGCAAATACCCTCCCACTTCTGGTTACTCCACCGATTCCTACCAAATTATCAACAGAATCAAACGACAAACTCTTCGGCTCCTGCTTTTGACCATTGCAGAAGACCTCAGCCCCATAGTTCCATGAGATCTCCTTGGTGCTTTCATAAGGTATTGGTCCCACCTTAGTAATTATGATAGTGGGTGGCCTCAGAGGCGCAGAAATGTTAATTTTTTTGTAAGGAATGAAGATGGTGGCCACCTCATCCTTCTCTCCATTGATAACCCTTTCATCGTTCTTCCCACTGATCCTATCAAACTGTAGTATACCTTCATCCATCATACGCTGTACATGACTTTTCATACTTTTACATCCCTCGGGATACGCTACACAATCTTCACAATCTCTTCCACAACCAGGGAACACTCCACACTCTAACAACTTACACTTCATAAAACTCAAGGGAGTTTTCATCTCTTCCACATCAGACACCAGATTCAAACCTTCTTCCTCAACAATAGCGTCCACCCCAGCCGCTCCATGATTAGGCATGGGATTCTGGACAACATTGGGCACATCACGGGTGAAATTGATAGCTTTATTGTCGATAAGGTCTTGTACCTTGTGCTTGAAAGCTTTACAGTTATCAATGTGATGACCGGGCACACCTGAGTGGAATTTGCACTGGGCATTAGCATCATATCCTTGAGGCGGTGGGCTAGTCAAAGGTGCTAACATCCTTTTCTGGACCAACTGCAGTTGTATCAAATGTTGTAGCAGTTGTGTGTAAGGCATCATCAGTGCGTTAAATTGCTTGTTCATCATTCGCCCACGGTCTTGGAACCGTCGCGGTGCATAGTTCTGTTGTTGTTGTTGTTGTTGTGGACGTGGTTGCTGTTGCTGAGGTGGTACTGTTGGGATAGCAATACTCGCCACTTGAGGTTGTTGTTGATAGTATTGTTGATGTTGACGCTAATTTTGGTTCTTATTCCGGTTCTTGATACTCGACACTGCATTTGTTTCATTTTCTCTTTTCTTGGTACTAAATTTTTTTCTACCTCCTCCAGATGAGGGCCCTTCTCTTGCCTGTATCTTCCCCAACTTTATGCCATTTTCAACTCTTTCGCCTGTAATGATCAAATCCGAGAAACTACCAGACATGTTGCCTACTGATTTCTCGTAGTAAATTTCGGGCAACGTAGCCATAAACAAGTCAATAAGTTCTCTCTCCACCATGGGAGGTTGAACCCTTGCGGCAAGTTCACGCCATCACTGGGTGTACTCCTTTAAACATTCGTTACTTCTCCGAGATACGTTCTGCAGCTGTACTCGGTTTGGTGCCAAGTCACAATTATACTGATAATGCTTGACAGAAGCCTTTGCCAAATCCCTCCAACTTCTGATGTTTACCGACTATAAGCCCATATACCATTCTAGGGATGGATCTAACAAGCTATCTTGGAAGAAATGCATGAGTAACTTCTCATCATCGGAGTATGCTGACATTTTTCTGTAATAAGAACGAAGATGCACCCTAGGACACGTCGTCCCCTTATACTTATCGAAATCTGGGACCTTAAACTTCGGTGGGATCCTCAACCCTGGAATTAATCCCAAATTGGACATGTCTAGACCCATAGAATTTTGGTTCACAAGGCTCTTCATCTTTTCCTCTATCGCCCTGAACCTTTGTTGTACCCCAAAATTTGCCCTACCTTTTCTCCATTTGGTTTATGTTTCATTTCATTGCATTAGCATATCACATTGCATGTCATACCCCAATTTGTCCTACCTTTGAGATTTCCTTATACCAAGTGGTTATGTGGATTTGAAACTTTTCTGTGCATTCAATTCTAAGGCATGACTTAATTTCAAGTTGAAGTCATGATACAAGATTATATTGAAATTCGCTTCAGAGAGCTCATGGCATGATTAGTATGTGTTTAAAGGAGTGTTTAGTTTGTTTACAAAACCACGGTTCTTAGACGTGCTTCCAGGAGCGATTTTATCAATGAGGGTGTTTATATCTTAAAGTGTATTTGTGAGCTCACGTGGAAGTTCTGGCCGATAACAGATGATTCCCAAGAGGCCATCAATTTGTGTTCAAACAAGGGGGTTCAATTTGAATTGAAAAATAAACAAACTCAAATCTTGCATCAAAATATCTAATTATAATTGGTGGCTTTGCGAAGTTTAGGATATGATTATCTTTAAGACATACTTAAGGTGGTTTTGAAGATTTAGAGATATCTTAAAGATACAGTCATATGTTTTTCTCCTTTGTATTGATTCCAAGGACTTTAAGCCAAAATGATGTCATAATGTCACGCTGAAACATGACCAGGCCTTGGATAGTTTGCCTCGGGACTTAGTCCAAGTTCTATTATGAACTTTTGTTGAATAGTTTTTGTATAGAAAATCATTGATTACAAATAATATACAAGTTTGAGTTTACAAAGAGGAAACGGTACATTCAAATTCAATACTTGAAGTTAGTATTACAAGTTGTGTCAAAAGAGTAAAATCTGTTAAATTTTGAATCTGTTTGGGATTTCTTTCAAAAACTTTCGAAGGTCTTCATCGTTAAGTTGCCTTCATTTCTCCCTAATCCGCATCGACTTATATCCGCGGTTGCTACAAGCCTTCAACAATAGCCTTCCCACAACAGCACATTACCGCAATGCAGTGGCATAAACCGAATTCAACCTGCAACAAATGCCTCCTTATTATGCAGCAAAAGAAGAATAACCCAAAGCAACACAAATCAGTTTGTTGAGGAAGAATAATGGAAGGAGGAGGAGGAGCTCCGGCAGGTGACACGGTGATGGAAGATGCAGCGCCGGCGCAACAGCAAGAGCCACAGCAGCAGGTGACGATGGGGATCGAGAATATTCCGGCAAACACAGCTGCACCAAAAGTCATTATATCAGTAAGAATCAAAATCCAACCAAGACAGAATTAGTATCATGATAAACACATCATGCCGAAAGGAAATAATTAGCTAAAATGAGAATGTGTTGGAATTCATGGCATACTGTAACGGCAGAAAACCATTCACAACCTGAACTCATAAGTTGTTACTCTCTCTTGCATAAAACCAATGCAAACAACCACCTTCATACATGTACCTGCATAAAAAGGGAAGCAAACAGAATGCTGCAGCACAACAAACCGTTATACCCTCCTCCAGATATTGGAAATGGACAGCCACCGGTTTCCAGATGCGTAGAATATAAACAAGATAATCTTCCTCTAGATAAACAATGCAGTACTAGTTTATCCTTAAATAGAGCAGGAAATGGGAGTTATCATGCAACTCTACCTATCAAATTGAAAACAGAACCTACTGACCGGACCGAATCCAGATCTAGTAGTGACCATGGTCACACCACTCCAAGTTTTTCTTTGGACGGAATTGAGCAGAAAAGAAGATGTCACAATATAGAAAAGTTCCATAGACCTGCATTTGATTGTAATAGACATGCTTTTGTAGTCAAGCAAGAACCCGAGCTTCAGTTAAATTTGGCTTCCAACACCAAGGCTTCACGCGATGGGCTTCACGCGGCAAACTCGTCATCTCATTTTTTTTGCACTCACCAACAGGACAAAACCTACACAGCCTGCTCCAAAACCTGCAAAATAAAACAACACAACAAGTATATCACAGGAATTATAAGTAGTGTGAGAATTACAAACTGCAGGTTATGAGTTACAACAAGTGAGACAAGTGTATCCTAAAGTGTTTACTAGAGTGCCGGACAGCGAATGAATTCTCGACATTACGGCGGAGCTCTGACTTAGTGTTGTTACTCGACTGTTTTATGTTTCAACAATTTCATCAATTATCTGAGAAGAAAAGTCAAAGAAAGATGCAGACGAGTCGAGACATATAAGCAAAAGTCGCCGCAATAGTGTTTTTTTTTTCTCGTCACATCAAACCAGTGTTGTGCAGAATTTCCACAGTAAAAACCTGCAAGGAAAAAATCGGAATGGAAATTCAATAAAGATGACAACCTCTTCATTCTGAAAGAAAATTGCTCGGAAAAAGAATGGCTTCTGAGATGGAACTTCAACTGCACGACACCAACAACAAGCAACGATTATCACAGATTTTCTCGTCGAACCAACAACACTTCCTCGTTGAATTGCCCTTTACCTGCAACCACACAAAGAGGTGTCAAAAGATATGTCAGGGGTTATTGTTTCAATCCTTGAAAGAAAAATCTCCATATGCAATTTCTTACCTGCCATTAACAGTCTGTTCAGCTGTAGCTTTAGCGATAGATCAGATCAATTTGATTCTTCGGTCCTTAATGAATGAGGCAACAAAATCAGAGGATACATTTATCCAACTCCAAGAAATTCAAGAATTTGTTAGACTTGCATTCTTTAAAACTGTTTCCTGAATTCTGCTGGTAATTTAGAGCGTATTGGAATTGAACTAGGCCAACGTAGTCTCGCCACATGAGAAGTACACATGTTGTTGAGTTACATTCCAGCTGCTCTAACTTCGAACGCGAACTCGCCAATAAAATACCCCAAAAGATTGAATTCCTATGAACGGTAATGTAGTCAATTATGATGCTCTAAAGGAAAGTGCAATTTGGTGGTTTAAAACGGATAACCAATCAGGGAAAGGATATCACACCGAAGTTAATAGATAGAAGATCAAGATTTGTGGGTATTACCTCAAGCTGTTAGGTAGTTCAGGCCATGATTTCAATGCGGGTTAAGCGTCACCTTACGACATGAACCCATAAACAGGGTTCAAGCTACCAAACCCTCAACAGGATTTCGAAGTTGACTTCGTTGGTTTTCACCTTTGTTCATTCCTTCCTTGCAACGTGCGACTTCAATGCAGAGGCACCACAACCTGCACAAGCATGACAGAAGAAGAAAAGTTTTTCAAGCATTGCACATAAAAGAGGGAAAGGAAAGTTACAAGATAAGTTTGTGGAAAACAATACACGACCTTATTTCAAAATAACAGACAGTAAAAATCACATTTTACTAGCGGTAAAATCAGGGATAATATGGTGTTGTGGTAAAAAGACATTACCTCACTACAGACAAAAGAACTTGTACTACCTCACCTCAAGCCTCTGCATACCCCCTCCATATAAAACCGTGTGAGAAGTAACAGCAGGGGGAGAGCCTTAAAACCCTAGTCACAAAACCCAGCAGCCTCCAAATGAAACCCTAACCCTAAAGAAACAAACTCAAAAAATACCTTCATCTCAAGACTTCAATCTGACTTCATGTTTCCTCCATTTTTTTTGACAGAAACGATTCAGCACCATAAGCTAACTTCAAACCATTACAGAAACACCTTCAACATTATTCCCCAAACAGCAACCACAAACAGCTCCGCCGCGAGCTCCATATCCACCATTCACAACCCATTCTTCCTCACTTCAGAACCAACCCCTTCACCGTCTCTATTAACGAACGACAAAAGCTCTGAAATCTCTTCGACCAACAACAAACCCGGAACAACAAAACCCATATCATTTTCCACCACTCTTTATTTTCGTATTTTGAAATCCACCGCGTCTCGCTCGTAATCGCCGACGGAAGCTCCCACCCCTTCGCATCACCTTCAACAAACCCAGTTCCTCCATTAATAACCATCTTCAACCTTCAAACCTGACCCAAACCAACCCCTATTCAACTCTTCATTGCTCAAACCTCGAAACCCAGGAAACCATAGAATTCGAGATGAAGAGAGGCTTCGAAGAAATGAGAACCTGAGATGAAACTTTTTGAAACAGTTGGAGCCGAACGTGAAACCGAAGCGAGGAAATTTTTAGGACTTAATCGTCTCATCTTCATTTCTCGATCTTGGACTCACGCCATTTTTTCTTTCTTCCGTTAAATCGATAAACAGGTGATCTTCTGGGTGTTGACAAATGACAGATTTATTTTTGGTCGCTATTTCACGGCTTGAGTTTTCTATTGGCTTTGGTTTATTCACTGCCAGATGATGGATTGAGTGGGTTATAGGCCCACCGTGATTCCTTGCATGCTAACCCCCCATTGCAATTCATACCCCCTCCCCTGTTCATTTTTATATTTTATTTTCTTTATTATATATGTAAATTATTATTATTAGTTTTATAATATATACTTTTCATATTAAGTTTTCTATATATTTTTTCTTATTAATTTTAGAGTTCATATATATCTTTTTTATATTATATTTTTGTTAGTTTCTTTAGAACTATTTTATATTTAAGTTTCGAGATTTATTTTCTCTTTAGAAGTTAATTTTATTTCTCATTTGTTATTGGACATTTTGTTCCATTTTTGGGATCGATGACGACATTTCCTTCGATCCTCTGTCAAATTATTGATGAGAAATGAAGGATCTGAGACCACCTCTTTTTCTTTTCTCATTTCTTGTCCAGATTCGATTCACCGACGCTATTAAACCATTTTCAAATCAAATCATCTTTGCATTGAACTAAACGAGGGGATTAAGTGTAGACTTCCTTCCTCTCCGAGTGCCGAGATGCCCACTGTAGTGAGGGTGGTCTCAATGCTCGTCTGTCAATACAAATACGCTTCCAACGCTTCCTCATAAAACCTCGGCCTCGTACCGAGCACACTTTCAATAATGAACTAATTTCTCTTTGTATTGAATTAAAAAAGAGAGGATTAGGTGTAGACCTCTTCCTCTCCGAATGTTGGGATGCCCACTGTAGTGAGGGTGGTCTTGATATTCGTCTTTCAAAACGAAGACGCGACTTTACCCACCATTTCCTTTCACAACTTCCTCCCGCAACCTTTTCACACCTAAAACCTCGGTCCTATACCGAGTGCATTTTCGAAAGTTTTCGTAATAAAAACTTGAATGGTCGTGGAGTGGTTAGGCGTAGGCCTTCTCCTATCCCGAGTGCTGACGTTTACCGTAGGGTTCTCTGTCGCAAAGCACTTACCATTCAAAACCAAAAACACTTAATAAGAGAACGAAGCTCTCTTTATGTTGAATTAAAGAGAGAGGATTTGGTGTAGACCTCTTCTTCTCCGAGCGTTGGGATGCCCACTGTAGTGAGGGTGGTTTCGACGCTCGTCTTTCAATACGAGGACGCCTCGTTCGCCACACCTTTTTATAACAAAAACTTTAAGACAACGAATTGGGTACTACCTGTAGGGGTTACTATCCGAGGACCTGTCTCGCCCCCCCCCCCCCCCCCCCCCTAAAAAACAATCCAATCAATCAAACGCGACTTCTTGCCTCGCGTGGCGAAAACTAATCAATCTTTCAAAAGGATATGATACGTTCGTTCTACCGCAAACAGGTAACGCCTAAGTCTCCAACGAGCGAGCAGCAAATCACCTAACTGCTAGAATACGCACGATAGCATCATCCATAAAAAAACATCAACACATCGTAGGCCGAACTACGGCTGCTCTGATTTCTCATACCAGATGAGAATACGTAGGCACAAGACGGCGATGTCTTGGCGAGCACAATCCCCCCATCACCCGTAGTTTCCCGAACTACGTCGACTCTGACTTTCTCACATCTATTGAGAATACGTAGGCATAGGACTGCAAAGTCCTACCGAGTCTGTTCTTTCTCTTTTCTTCCCTGTTCTCTCTTTCCTCCTAATTTTATTGTTTCTAACCCTTCTTTTACCCTTTGGAAAACGCTTATTATAGCATAATATTTAAGCAAGTAAAATCACACATCGACAAACAAAAGGTTCCCATCGAGTACGATGGATGCAAGGGGTGCTAATACCTTCCCCTCGCATAACCGGCTTCCGAACCCGTTCTTGGTTGCGAGACCATCTTATCCATTATTTTCTTAAGGTTTTCTCGATATTTTCCTTTCCCTTCATGGGATAAATAAAGTTCGGTGGCGACTCTTCTGTCCTATCTTTTTCGCCTCCCCGTCGTTGCGCGATGCATTTTTCGAGTAGCGACAGCTGGCGACTCTGCTGGGGACCTACCTAGCAAGCCACGCCTATTTTGTTTGTCGCATTTGTGCTTTATTTGTTTTGCTATTTATTTTATGGTTATGTTTCTTTCTAACTTGTTGGGTTCATTCAGTTTGGTTTGTGAGGATAAAGCTTTCTACCCGAGCTTTCGAGCATACACACTAAGTTAGGAGGTGGATTCTTTCTGATTTGCGAGACTTAGGACTCGTTGAGTTGGATTGAATCTCACCACTCAGATGAGACTCCGTTGGAATAATTATGTCTTACGTGTAGTCGTAATGGCGTTCTTATCTTCAACTTGAGAGTCCGCGATTCTGAGGACCTTTTGTAGAACCTTTATTCCGAAGGTTGCTAAAACATAACTCTGTGTTCTTCCTTTTGAAGGGATTACCGTCTTACGAGTAGTCGTTATGATGGGAAACTTTTGAGGGTTAGTGCATGGGACTTTGTTTGAAAAGCCTTTGGAATACCCTCTTAAACCAATAGATTGCTCACCCGAGGTGAGAGGTATCTTGTTGTGCTGTCTTGCAGGAAAAACTTTGACCTTCATCCTACCCGTTTGTCAGTATGAACAGTTACAGTGGGACCCTTGTGCTAGAATTGTATGGTTTCAAGGCGAAGCGCTGGTTCGTCACAGTCAACAACACAACAACGTTTGATCCCCTGTTGCATTTGCATATTCATTTGCATTTCTTTACATATCTTGCATATTACATCATTATTCATTTGCATGGAGGTGCTATATTTCTGTGGGCATTATTGCTTCATGTGGTTTTCCATCCGGTTTGTTCCAGAATTGAAGATCCAGCCATTCACCAGTATTCCACCAAAGGAAACCAACAGAGACGACCATGGAACAGATTCGAGAAGAACTAAGGGAAGTTCAGAGCCAGTTGGGGCAGTTTGTGGCAAAGATGCAAGCGTTGCGCTTGGATCAGGATGCACTCAGAGAGGAGAATAATCAACTGAAGACTCAGATGGGCCTGATAACAGAAGTCATGAGGAATGTGTTGAGAAAGGAAGGCGATCATGTGCCCGAAGCTGCAGCAGAGATGGCCATCCCACCTTTACATGTGGAACCTCTCCCAAGGCGTGAAGTGCCTCAAAGATATCTTACACAACCTGAGGTTCCAGTATTTCCTCGCCAGCAACTACTTCCTGTTTCCCGAGACAATCCTAGGATTATGAGGTATGCTCAAAGGACGAAGCAGTCCGACAGAATGTTCAACCAGATCCCTATGACTTATGCTCAGATGTTGCAACTCTTGCTTCAACTTCGATTGGTTAAGCTTCGCACTATGGCTCCGTTGACTGGCAAGCCACCACAAGGCTATGATGAAAATGCCCATTGTGATTTCCATTCTGGGGCACCGGGGCATAATATCGAGAACTGCAAAGCCTTTAAGCACAAGGTTCAGGATTTAATCGATTCAAGAGCATTTGAGTTCATGCCGAGCAATGGTCTTATTCCAGAAGAGGTGGATGTTCCTATTCTTTCCCCTGAAGTTGCATCAGGTCAAGAGCCTGTCTTGCAATCTGTGACCCTAGAGTCTCCCTGCCCGCAGCTATTGCCCGTTCCTAGGCCGAGCCTAAGAATGAAAGTTCCTAAACGAGGGGAGTTCCCGATACCTCAGACTCAGTCTCCCGATGTCTCAACTATTCAGAGTCAACGATCCTTTGGGTCTTTGCATCAGATATTTGTTCCCCGCCAGAGTCAGCAGTCATACTGTCATCAGCAACGTCAGCACGCCCGACGAAGACCGAGGAAGCCAGAGAGACATTTCACTCAGTTGTCGTTGTCGTACAGTCAGATATTGCCAGACTTGATCAAAGTTGGTTTGATTGTGCCGAAGAAAATTGATCCAGAGACTTCTCCACATCCGCCAGGTTCTGATGTCGACACCCGCTGTGAGTACCATGTTGGGGCGCAGGGGCATTCAACCGAAGACTGTAAGGTGCTAAGTGTTGCACCCCAAAATTTGACCAACCGGGTCTCGCATTTGGCTCGATGTTTCGACGCATAACCGCATTCGCATCTGCATATTGCATACATCGCATTTTTCATTGGTGTTGATTTTATCAGGGATCACAGCTCCCGTCTCGTGTTTCAGGTGTTTTTGATATGTAGAATCGATTTTTGGGTTATTTCGGGGCCCGTTTATTTTTACCGATTATTTTTGTGTCGTTTGGTGATTATTTTGTCCCTCTGGGAATTATTGGTATTTTTCTGGATTTTATAGGATTTTTTAGGGTTTAAATGGCTTTTAAATCAATTTTTAGGATTTAATAGATTTTTTAATATTTCTTAATTCTTTTTAAATCAATTTTTAGCATTTTATAGAATTAAATAGATTTTTAAATTCATTTTAGAATTTAATAGGTTTTTAATTCCTTTAAATAGATTTTAAATCATTTTGTAGAAATCTTTTATAGATTTTAATATTTTTAGATAATATGGTAGTATAGTTTTTTTTAGAAATTTAAATAGAATTTAATTGTTTTCTAGAATTTCTTTTATAAAAATAATAAATGTTTAGAGTTTCTTTTATAAAAATAAATAGGTTTTTATTTTTTCTGTTATAGTTTTAATAGACATTTAATCAATTTTAGATTTAATTTTCTGATTAGTATGTTAGGGTATTATTAGTTTAGTGGGATTAAGTGTTGATTAGTTGTTTTAATATCATAATCCAGTTTTGTGCAGTTTTTTAAAGTCATTTTCGTATTGGGCTTAGTTCTTTTTTCGCAGGCCCAGTATGGGGGTTTTTGTCCATGATTCAGCAAAAAAAGAGTCCAGCAAGAGTCCAGAGTGTTCCACCAATTTCCAGCTTTCCCCAGAATTTTCAAGATGCGTCCAGAAGCTTCTGGAATGTGCCAGCAAAGCATCAGCATTTAAATACCAAGTGCACACACGTGTCCACGAGGGAGGGACCCCACTTTTCTGCGCCAAGGCACTGCCACGTATCCCTCACCGTCTCCCTCTCTCAGCCACGCCTTCTCCACGTGGCAGGCATGCATGCCTCCACACCACCACCGTCCACCCACGTGTCCTTCTCCCACGCCTCACCGGAAGAGAGCTCCGGCCACCGTGCATGTGCTCCGGCCACCACAACTCACCGGCGATCATCAAATTCCCAGAATCCGGCCACATCCGTTCATCTTCCTCCATCCAACCTTCATCCATCCGTTCACCTTCCTCCAACCGTCTTCGTCTTCTTCCATCAACCACCGATCAACTCCAGATCTCCACCGTTCTCAACCTCCAAACTCCAGAAACAACCAAAACTCCCAGAAACCACCACAATCCCCAGCAATCTCCGTTCAACACTCGTCACCAAACTCAGAAAACAAACCAGAACGATGAAGATTCATCGTCTTCAACCAAATGTTCATCAGTCTTCATGACCTTCACCAGAATCCTCCATCACCGGCATCATGTTCATCATCACAAGAACTTCAACGATCCACACTCAGATCATGTTCATCATCACAAGAACTTCAACCAATCTCCAATTCGTTCATCAGCGATCCTCATCCACAATCTCCAAGATTTTTTCCAGATCTCAAGCATTCAACCGGCTTCGTATTTTCCGGTAACTTTCAAGAACCTTCATAGACCTTCAACGTTCTTCAATGGAAGGCCCAGAAGAGCTTCACCAGAAGCACGCATGAACGAATCCAGAAGGTTCGGTGAAGAAAATTAAGATAGGAAACTAGACGAAGGTTGAGAGCTCTGAGATGGTGAACGGAGAAGAAGAAGAAGGGAAGGTTGTGGTGGATGGCGGCGCAGTGGGAAGGAGAGAATAGTCTAGGGTTTTTCTGAAACATGAGAATGGAGAAAGGAGGGAAGAAGGTTGGGCCAGGCCCAAACCAATTTTTTTTGGCACGCCTCTTCCTCACATTTTTGGCTGAGACCGGGCTTGGGCCTCATTTCCTCAGCATACACACCCAGTTTCCACGCCACACCCCCCCTCTGCTTTTTTTGGGGAAGACTTGGGTTGGGCCCAGTTTAGCTGTTTTTTATTTTATTTTTTTTCTGCATATAACCCTGTATACAGTGTGCACCCCCCAGCCCCATTTTCTTGTTTTTTTTTCTTTTTAAAGATTTGGAAAATGTAATAGGAAAAAGAGATAGAGAAATATAGTGAAAAAAAGAGAAAAAGAAAAGAAAAGAAGAAATATATTAACAAAGAGAAAAAAAATAGAAAAGAAAAGAATATTGTGAAAAAAAAAAGAAAATATTAAAAGGAAAATAGAAAAAGAATTGATTTGAAAAAAAAAGAAAAGAAAATATTCAATAAGAAAAATAAAAGAAAATATTTTTGAGAAAAGAAAAATAGGAGAAAAGAAAAGGAGAAAAAAAAGAAAAAAATATTAAAGTTTTGATTTAATATTTTTCAAGCATTTCTTTTAGGATACTTTCATAGATTTTATTTCTCGACTTTTAGGATAGAATTAGAGGCCCGTTTGTTAGGGGGCCATTTTCATTCGATTTTTCAAGATAGAATAGGATAGCGTTTCCTAGGAGATTTATTTCGATACTCAACCCATTGTAATCATTTTTCAGAGATGAATAAAACGAGATTTGAGCTGTGGTCCCGATAGTAGCCGAACTACAGCTGCTCTGATTCTTCGTACCAGACGAAGATATGTAGGCATAGGATGCGATATCCTAGCGAGCACACTAACGACTAACTTTTGTTCTCTCGCGGCTGTGCGATCGAGACTTTCCCGCTGACGATTAATTGAGTACCCTTTTTCTCTTGCCCGAGTGCATTTGAGACTCAGCCATAGTTTTGACCATAGGTTCCCGACCCTGTGAAACCAGTTGTTTTTCTCACTGCTGTGTGAGAATGTTTGTTTAGCCGTAGTTAGTCTGAACTACGTAAAGCTCTGATCTTCCATCCCGTGGAAGTACGTAGGCACAGGACGCGATGTCTTGGCGAGCCAATTTTCCCCGTAGTCCCGAACTACGTTGACTCTGACTTTCTCTCTTGAGAATACGTAGGCATAGAGTGCGACGCTCTATCGAGTCAATTCCCTTCCGTTTAGATTTAGCAGCCGTAGATAAGATTGTTTTGCATCCAGTAGACAACCCAAGCAAGCGTGGATCCCGTCGAGTACGACGGACGTGAGGGGTGCTAATACCTTCCCCTTGCGTAACCGACTCCCGAACCCAGGCTATGGTTGCGATGACCATACCTTTTCCCCGTTTTTGCGAGGTTTACTTCGAGCGTTTCCTTTCCCGCTCTGAGGGATAAATAACGCACGGTGGCGACTCTTCTGTCAGCCGGCGCCGATTTTCGCAGTAGCGACAGCTGGCGACTCTGCTGGGGAGTGCGATAGTTTCCTAGGGATTCAACGTCCCGAAAGCGAGTCAATTTTGGGGATCCAACGTCCCCTAAGAGAGAGTCAATCCTAGCGCTTGTTTGGGGCCTATTTATCGATATTATCTGTTGCTGTTGGGGTGTTACGGGTGTTCTATGATATTGAGAGATAAGCCGGACCTGGGCTTGGAGTGCACCTTAGACTTAGAGTAGAAATTAGTGGGTGCCCGCTTGCTTTGCCTTGCTTTGGTGTCCCATGAAATCTACACTCAGACGAGGTTCTGCTGGTTGGCCTCCTGTCCCTTCCTTTGGTTGGCGTGGGTTGCTGGTTAGTTGGATTGTCGACTCTGGGAACCGATCATTTGGAAGTTAGCTGAGTGAGGCCTCTTCAGGACTTGATGATGCCACTCCTTCTGGGAATCGTATCGTCAGTTCTGAAAGTCTGTGACGCTGACGACCGCATAGGATGCCGTACCTTGTCAGATATAGGTCCACACCTGTGAGTGGGGGGTTTTTTATGCAGGAAACCTGACTTTCAACCTATCCGTTATTCTGGTCTTATTTTCAGAGAACGTCTCCGTCAGCAGCGCAGCAGTATTCAGATTTTGTGTGGGGGCTGTGGTCCCATTGTTTGCTGCATTTTGCATATCATGTGCATATCAGTGTTGCATTGCATATCATCCTCCAGCTAGCCAGAGTTCTGATCCAGCCTTTGTTTCCTGAAGGTGATTACCCGGAGTTTGGATTGAGCAGCTGTTGATTGTCAGAAGACCTATCTAGGGGTTGAGTAGATTTGAGCAGAATCAAGCGTCGAAGTCAGCTGAAGATTATTGGTAGCCATGTCTGAAGGCAATTTCCAGTCTCCTAACGCCCTGACAGGGTTCACTATGGCGTCCAACCCTCTGTATGACTCTATGGAAGACTTCCCGCAAGTGAACCACGTTGCTGCAGACCAAGTTATACAGCCTTCTGTTGAGAACCGAGATCGACATGAGCAGTTTGTTGCCCAGAATGAGCGTCCTCCTCCTGTTACCAATCAAGGTGTTGCTTTCCCTGTGATGAATTACCGAAGAGATATTCCAGCAGCTGGGATGGTAGATCCGAGAGCCCTTGACGATGGTAGACGAGTCCGAGTGTTGGAAGAGCAAATGAAAGCTTTGAAAGCCAAAGATGCTGTCAACCTAGATGCTGTAGGCATGTGTTTGGTTCCTGACCTGGTGTTGCCTTACAAGTTCAAAGTGCCGAAATTTGAGAAGTACACGGGAGATAGTTGTCCAAAGCTGCATTTGATGATGTTCTGTCGAAGAATGACTGCGTTTGCGCGAAATGACAAGTTGATGATCCATTGCTTTCAAGATAGTCTGACTGGGGCATCTTTGAGGTGGTATATGCAGTTAGAGAGGAATCAGATTCAGTCATGGATGGATTTAGCCAGAGCTTTTCTGAAGCAGTACGATTACAACCTAGACATTGCTCCTTATCGCATGCATTTGCAAGAGTTGTCTCAAGAGATCAATGAACCGATCAGGAGGTATGCTCAGAGATGGAGAGAATTTGCTGCTAGAGTGCGTCCACCGCTGTTAGACCAAGAGCTGGCAAGCATGTTTGTGGATTCCCTACAATATCCGTACTTCAAAAGGTTGCTCGGAGTTCCGGCAAGTTTCTCTGACGTG
This sequence comes from Lathyrus sativus, assembly GCA_963859935.3. Classification (NCBI taxonomy): domain Eukaryota; kingdom Viridiplantae; phylum Streptophyta; class Magnoliopsida; order Fabales; family Fabaceae; genus Lathyrus; species Lathyrus sativus. Next base: position 221,435,086 of record OZ012737.1, on the reverse strand, counting down.
GTAGCATTAGGAGAACGCCTTGAGTACTCCATAAGAATGGGGAAAATTCAGATTACTTCATATGATCAAGCTGGTGAAACTGAATACCCTTGTGACTATCAGAGTGAAGAAGAAGTGGTGATCAACTCAGTCATGCCAAAGGTTGAATATCCTCCAAGCGAATCAGTGAATTTTGTTGGTTCATCATCTTATCAGAGATCAGTACCTCCCGTGGATTGTTATACTGAACAGACAGCCGTTCCCAGGGCACCATATCAGGAATCTTATGTCGCTTACATTGCAAACCAGCGAACTCGTGGCCGAGGTTATCAGAATCAGCGTCAGAATCAGAACAGACCTCGCAACAACTTGGAACGAAGGAAAGCTCCTTTTCACCCAGTGCCGATGCCGTATAGCCAGTTGCTACCATCTTTGATTCAGAAGTCTTTGGTGGAGCCGAAAGCTCTTAAGCCAGTTCCAGAACCTTACCCTCCTGGGTATAATCCCCACGTGCAGTGTGGTTATCATGGTGGCTCTCCGGGGCATTCGACGGAAGATTGTAAAGCATTTCAGGCAAAGGTACAGCAGTTGATTGATCAGGATCGCATCTCCTTTCGAGAAGGATTTCTGTTTGTTCATCCCTAACCGCTCAGCTGTCTAAGCTCGTAGATTCAGAAGGGTACTCCCCAGCATAAGCCAGTGGTTCAGACAGGCAGGCGCCTCAACATTGGCAGTTATCAAGCTTTTACATCATTTGCATTTGTAGTTTCTTTTCCTGTTAGTTACTACCTGCTTTAAGCATTGTATGTTTTGAATGGTGGTAATAATAAAGTGATTATGCATTTTTCTGAATTAATCATGTCGCTGTCGCTCATTTATTGCATTGCACTGACACTTGCATTTATTCCACTCCATTTTTTCGCTGTGACTAGCAAAGTTAGGAGGGAGGATGACGAAACTGAAACTCATAACCAATGATTGTATGCTTTCAGATAAGACCGTACCGATGACGTACAAGGCATTGTTTCAAATTCCCCAAACACTGGAGATATAAGGAGTTAGTCCATTGTTAACCACTTCGAGCCAGGAAGTAGAAGTTTTTCGGACTTATAAACCCTCACATCTTAACCCGGGGCAGGGTAGTTGTCAGTTAGCTTGACCGAGCATTCAAGTCTTGCAGAGGAGTGTTGTCTTTCGAGGACCAATCAGTTTACACCTTTCAAGAGGTCAAACCTCACCAATCAGGAGTGAGACAGTTACAATCCTTTCGGAGCAATCAAGACAACCAGTGTCACACGACTTTGTTCCAAAAGAAAGAATAAGAAAGCCCGCTAAGTAAAAAGAAAGAAAAGCTGGAAAGCTAAATACTTAGGCAAAAATCAGGGCATCCCGCTGGACTTCAAAAGAAATCGAAAACTCGAAAAGAACTCAAAATGAGTCAGTCCAGGCAAAAATTAGGGAATCAAAAGAACGGAAAAGAGGGATTAAAAAGAAATTTTCCCCAGCAAATCACAAAGTCGTGTACACAGACACCGAAAGCGAAGAAGGAGTAACTATCACTCTAGAAGAAAAACTTGTGAATTCCTTAACTGTGGTTCTTACCATTCAACATACTTCTCGAAGAGGCGAGTGCTTGTGCCAGGTTAACTGAACCTTAGGATCGGAGATCATCACGTAGACGGGGTGGGTACAAATTAAAATTTGAGCCGAATATCCTTTGTTTCACAAACCGTGAACCCGACCACGATACAACCCTCAAAAGACCTAATTGAGGTAGGGTAAATCTGAAGCGCATTACGATAAGGTCGAGTAACCTGACTCCTTCTTGACTTGCTAGTCATATCTTGGTTGTATTTTCACTGACCACGTAAGCACTTCGCTTGAACTTTGGTTCACTCGTCACTCTCAATCATATGCATGTAAATGAGTGACAACTCAAAATTTTTCAAAATCTGCATACCACTACATTAAGATTACCATTCGTAGACAGATGATTCTAATTGCAGGTTAGTAGTTGGCATGAAAGAAATTCCACCAGGGAGTAATCAAGCAGGACTGAGTAATCCAGCAGTCTGAACCAGAATGGTGTATGTTGTGAAGCCTTTTGAATCAGGGGCATTACCTTCCAGTAAGTTCAGTATCAGTCGGTCTGAGGACAAGTCCCGAAGTTCCAGTTGAGCAGGGGCAGTTTGTTTGAGAAGCAGTTGATCAGAAGGAGTCTTCTCAAGATCCAATCAGGGGCAATTATGCAGAGCGTTGAGATTTGAAAGCAGATGCTTCCAATGGATAATCAGATCGGGTTAAGTCGCTAGAACGCTCATTCAGGGGCAAGTCATTGCAGAGAATGTTGAAATCAATTGGGTTGTTAGGTGTTTAATTGGAGATTGAATTCTGTTGTTGTACAGATGCCGGGGCAAGTATTCTCGAAGTATTCTCGTAGCAAGCTGTTCAGAGCAATATTCCCAAGAGTTAGATTGGGGCAAGGTGAATTGTACTGGGGCAGGTGGTGCAAGCCAGTCTTTCTATTCCCAGCTGAGTGTACCGGGGGCAAGTCATTCAAACAAGTTTGTTTATCCCCAGCCAGAGTTGAGTATCGGGGAATCATGTCAATACCCTTATCGAAAACCTTTCAAATAAGAAGGTCTTGGTGTCGTTGGATCATTATCCTGCAGTTTAAACCTGTTGCGTGTCAGTAACCAGTCGTTTCCAAAGTCCAGTTCTCGCCTGGCAAATCGGTAACCAGTTCTCGTCTGGCCCACCCTTCCGTAAGCATCAGTTCCCGTCCTGGTGCAGTTTATTGTAAGCAGCAGTTCCCGTCCTGGTGCAGTTTATTGGTAACCAATTCTCGTTTGGTCACCGTTTCTTCAAAGTGTTGTATCAGTTCTCGCCTGGTACATGTCATCGCATAATCAGTTCTCGTGTGTTTTACCCTATGTGTTATACCAGTTCTCGCCTGGTGTACGTTAAGCTTTCAGCCAGTTCTCGCCTGGTTGTCTATACCTCAGCTTGTTATCCAGTCAGCCCGTCTGATGTTCAAAAACAAAAATCAATTTTCCTAACCTATTTTCCTATCAGTTCTCGCCTGGTAGTCTACCCTTGAATGCTAGTTCTCGTCTAGTATTTTCCACATCTTTCACTGTGTACATAGTCCATGTTTATTCTAAACCAGAAAACTAAAACAAAAAAAAACCCTAAAGGTATCTGACACGGTATTTCCCAATGACTCGCATGTTGTCAGGTTCCCCGATACGAAGCTCGACTAATGCCAGTGCTCCGAGTAATGTTCGAATTCCTTGTGGATGTTGTTAAATCAGAATTGCTGCTCTTCAGCAGATGAAAGTTGCTTATTATACCCGGAAGAATCGAGATTGTCTTTTACCCCGTATCAGAGTAGTATCTTCAGCAGATTAAGATTGATATCCTCGATAGTAGGAGCATTTCCAGCAGTGTGCTGCATTCAATCGACCTCAGTTTGGGTCAATCCCCGCAGAGCGCAATCAGTTGCTAAGGGTTTGAAGAAAGCATCCCCGAGCAGAGTTGTCTTTCTTTCCCAGTGAAGTCTTCAAGCAGGGTTGCCTCTTCATTTCTCCAGCAAGGCAGTTATCCCCAGCGGATTTGATTTCTCGTTTCCAGCATTTATTTTGCTGAGACGATTCTGTGACTTCAGTTCATCCCCAGTGGAGTTGACGTTTCCTTCGGCATTTATTTTGCCAAGTGGTTTTCAGACCTGGTGTTCTCTGGCAGCTAGAGCTTGCATTAGCATTTGCATATATAGTCATAGCATTTATACAAGCAGATAGCATATCCATGTCGTCTGGGCATCGCATTTTCAAACAAAACGCATAGTATTTACATATCATATAGGACATTGCATCATTTCAAGCATACGCATGTCGAAGCATAGACCAAGATGGGTACCTATTGGATTTCAAATTTGTTCACCTGCAGAGTTGTGTGGTTCAGCTTCTTGTCTTCCCCAGCGGAGTGATTCTTCATATTTGGGTGTTACGTCAGCATCGGAAAAAAAAACAACAACAACAACAACAACAACAACAAAGATTGACATATATCAGACTTCTGAAGCTGCCCCCTTTGTCAAAACAGGTGCAAGGCAGTTCCATTCAGAATTCCCCAGGAGAATTGTCCTCAAGTTCGCAATGAACTGTGAGTCGACCAGATTTGATCCCACGAGAGAGATGGGAATCAAGGTGTTTGCTTTATGAAGCATTATTTCAATACTTGTGGCGTCACACAGGTTTTGGAGAAGAAAATTTTATCAGAAAATTGACCAGATGTTGCCGTGATAACCGAACTTCAGTTTATTGGAAGCTATTCCTCAAGCAGCTTTGCGGTATATTCTTGCGGTTGGCAAATTTCAGGGTTCCATTTGTATTCAACCGTCATCTACCTTGAATGTCTGAAGGCTGAGCGCTCTTCACCCATTCAGGTCGAAGTCGCTTGAATAGGGGCAGCTGTTGCACCCCAAAATTTGACCAACCGGGTCTCGCATTTGGCTCGATGTTTCGACGCATAACCGCATTCGCATCTGCATATTGCATACATCGCATTTTTCATTGGTGTTGATTTTATCAGGGATCACAGCTCCCGTCTCGTGTTTCAGGTGTTTTTGATATGTAGAATCGATTTTTGGGTTATTTCGGGGCCCGTTTATTTTTACCGATTATTTTTGTGTCGTTTGGTGATTATTTTGTCCCTCTGGGAATTATTGGTATTTTTCTGGATTTTATAGGATTTTTTAGGGTTTAAATGGCTTTTAAATCAATTTTTAGGATTTAATAGATTTTTTAATATTTCTTAATTCTTTTTAAATCAATTTTTAGCATTTTATAGAATTAAATAGATTTTTAAATTCATTTTAGAATTTAATAGGTTTTTAATTCCTTTAAATAGATTTTAAATCATTTTGTAGAAATCTTTTATAGATTTTAATATTTTTAGATAATATGGTAGTATAGTTTTTTTTAGAAATTTAAATAGAATTTAATTGTTTTCTAGAATTTCTTTTATAAAAATAATAAATGTTTAGAGTTTCTTTTATAAAAATAAATAGGTTTTTATTTTTTCTGTTATAGTTTTAATAGACATTTAATCAATTTTAGATTTAATTTTCTGATTAGTATGTTAGGGTATTATTAGTTTAGTGGGATTAAGTGTTGATTAGTTGTTTTAATATCATAATCCAGTTTTGTGCAGTTTTTTAAAGTCATTTTCGTATTGGGCTTAGTTCTTTTTTCGCAGGCCCAGTATGGGGGTTTTTGTCCATGATTCAGCAAAAAAAGAGTCCAGCAAGAGTCCAGAGTGTTCCACCAATTTCCAGCTTTCCCCAGAATTTTCAAGATGCGTCCAGAAGCTTCTGGAATGTGCCAGCAAAGCATCAGCATTTAAATACCAAGTGCACACACGTGTCCACGAGGGAGGGACCCCACTTTTCTGCGCCAAGGCACTGCCACGTATCCCTCACCGTCTCTCTCTCTCAGCCACGCCTTCTCCACGTGGCAGGCATGCATGCCTCCACACCACCACCGTCCACCCACGTGTCCTTCTCCCACGCCTCACCGGAAGAGAGCTCCGGCCACCGTGCATGTGCTCCGGCCACCACAACTCACCGGCGATCATCAAATTCCCAGAATCCGGCCACATCCGTTCATCTTCCTCCATCCAACCTTCATCCATCCGTTCACCTTCCTCCAACCGTCTTCGTCTTCTTCCATCAACCACCGATCAACTCCAGATCTCCACCGTTCTCAACCTCCAAACTCCAGAAACAACCAAAACTCCCAGAAACCACCACAATCCCCAGCAATCTCCGTTCAACACTCGTCACCAAACTCAGAAAACAAACCAGAACGATGAAGATTCATCGTCTTCAACCAAATGTTCATCAGTCTTCATGACCTTCACCAGAATCCTCCATCACCGGCATCATGTTCATCATCACAAGAACTTCAACGATCCACACTCAGATCATGTTCATCATCACAAGAACTTCAACCAATCTCCAATTCGTTCATCAGCGATCCTCATCCACAATCTCCAAGATTTTTTCCAGATCTCAAGCATTCAACCGGCTTCGTATTTTCCGGTAACTTTCAAGAACCTTCATAGACCTTCAACGTTCTTCAATGGAAGGCCCAGAAGAGCTTCACCAGAAGCACGCATGAACGAATCCAGAAGGTTCGGTGAAGAAAATTAAGACAGGAAACTAGACGAAGGTTGAGAGCTCTGAGATGGTGAACGGAGAAGAAGAAGAAGGGAAGGTTGTGGTGGATGGCGGCGCAGTGGGAAGGAGAGAATAGTCTAGGGTTTTTCTGAAACATGAGAATGGAGAAAGGAGGGAAGAAGGTTGGGCCAGGCCCAAACCAATTTTTTTTGGCACGCCTCTTCCTCACATTTTTGGCTGAGACCGGGCTTGGGCCTCATTTCCTCAGCATACACACCCAGTTTCCACGCCACACCCCCCCTCTGCTTTTTTTGGGGAAGACTTGGGTTGGGCCCAGTTTAGCTGTTTTTTATTTTATTTTTTTTCTGCATATAACCCTGTATACAGTGTGCACCCCCCAGCCCCATTTTCTTGTTTTTTTTTCTTTTTAAAGATTTGGAAAATGTAATAGGAAAAAGAGATAGAGAAATATAGTGAAAAAAAGAGAAAAAGAAAAGAAAAGAAGAAATATATTAACAAAGAGAAAAAAAATAGAAAAGAAAAGAATATTGTGAAAAAAAAAGAAAATATTAAAAGGAAAATAGAAAAAGAATTGATTTGAAAAAAAAAGAAAAGAAAATATTCAATAAGAAAAATAAAAGAAAATATTTTTGAGAAAAGAAAAATAGGAGAAAAGAAAAGGAGAAAAAAAAGAAAAAAATATTAAAGTTTTGATTTAATATTTTTCAAGCATTTCTTTTAGGATACTTTCATAGATTTTATTTCTCGACTTTTAGGATAGAATTAGAGGCCCGTTTGTTAGGGGGCCATTTTCATTCGATTTTTCAAGATAGAATAGGATAGCGTTTCCTAGGAGATTTATTTCGATACTCAACCCATTGTAATCATTTTTCAGAGATGAATAAAACGAGATTTGAGCTGTGGTCCCGATAGTAGCCGAACTACAGCTGCTCTGATTCTTCGTACCAGACGAAGATATGTAGGCATAGGATGCGATATCCTAGCGAGCACACTAACGACTAACTTTTGTTCTCTCGCGGCTGTGCGATCGAGACTTTCCCGCTGACGATTAATTGAGTACCCTTTTTCTCTTGCCCGAGTGCATTTGAGACTCAGCCATAGTTTTGACCATAGGTTCCCGACCCTGTGAAACCAGTTGTTTTTCTCACTGCTGTGTGAGAATGTTTGTTTAGCCGTAGTTAGTCTGAACTACGTAAAGCTCTGATCTTCCATCCCGTGGAAGTACGTAGGCACAGGACGCGATGTCTTGGCGAGCCAATTTTCCCCGTAGTCCCGAACTACGTTGACTCTGACTTTCTCTCTTGAGAATACGTAGGCATAGAGTGCGACGCTCTATCGAGTCAATTCCCTTCCGTTTAGATTTAGCAGCCGTAGATAAGATTGTTTTGCATCCAGTAGACAACCCAAGCAAGCGTGGATCCCGTCGAGTACGACGGACGTGAGGGGTGCTAATACCTTCCCCTTGCGTAACCGACTCCCGAACCCAGGCTATGGTTGCGATGACCATACCTTTTCCCCGTTTTTGCGAGGTTTACTTCGAGCGTTTCCTTTCCCGCTCTGAGGGATAAATAACGCACGGTGGCGACTCTTCTGTCAGCCGGCGCCGATTTTCGCAGTAGCGACACTAAGAAGCAAGGTTCAGACTCTGCTGGACTCCGACAGGTTTTCAATCACGCCTCAGGGTATTCAGATCAATGATCTTCCTTCGTCCAGTTATGTGGGTTCGGCAGCTAATGTTATGGAGGGATTCACCGAGAGCGGGTGTTCAGAAGATTATCAGGATGACTTCGATGAGCAATTCTAAAGATGGCTGGTTCAGCAGCAAGTCAAGAATGAAAGCCCAGTTCCCCGAAGCTGGCAATCTCTCTATCATGTTATCCCTTTGCATTTGTAGTTTCTTTTCTGTTAAAGTGCGAACCTATTTGAAAATCTTATCTGTAGGACGTGTTTGTTTTCGATTGATAATAATAATGAAATGAATATGCATGTTTTGATTAAATCCATTCGTGTTCGCTCAATATTTCTTTTTCAATAATGTCAAACGCTTGTTTAAGCGGAATTCCTTGAGGGAGGATGACAAAATTGAAAGACGCGCAAGCTTCCGAATGTATGCTTTTTGAATTAAAACCATTGCTGATGATGTACAGGCATTGTTTCAAATTCCTAAACACCGGAGATATAAGGAAGATAATCCCTTGTTAACCCCTTTGAGCCTAGTAGTAGGAGTTTCTTTCCGAAAGCGAAAAACCCTCAATCTTAACCCGGGGCAGGGTAGGTGTCAGTTAATTCGACTAAATATCCAAATTGCATAAAGGGGTGTTCCCATTCAAGGATCAATCACACCTATATAGGTCGTACCTAAAGAACCACAGTGGTTATCCTTCACCAGCCAAGGAGTGAGACAGTCACAACCCCTTCAACAAGTCAGACGAGCCGGTATCATACGATTTGTTTAAAAAAGAATCAAAAGAAAGAAAAGAAAAAGCCCGCTAAGTCGATAACTTGAAAACAAGTGGCTTAGGCAAAATTAGGGCATCCCGTTGGACTTCGAAAGAAGATAAACTCAAAAGAGTCAGTCCAGGCAAAAATAGAGAAATAAAAATGACGAAGAACAAGTCGTGTGAGCCAGACACCAAAGACGAAAAGCGAGTGACTGTCACTCCAAAAATTTGTGGTTTCCCGAACCATCACTCCTGTCATTAACCTTTGAAAGGTAAGCGCTTGTGTTGAATTAGCTGAACATAGGATTGGAGAATATTAAGGAGAGTGGGTGGGTTAAACAGAACTTTGAGCCTCATATCTTTTCTTTCAAACCGTGAACCTGACCAAGTTACAACCGTCAAAAGTCCTAATTGAAGCAGGTTTGTTTCGAAAGCATACTTTGGTAAAGATCGCGTCAAAACTGACTCCTAAAAGGATTTTTCTTACCCTATGGGTATGGATATTGATATTTCTGATAAGTGATTCATTCACTATATGTCACAACTTTTTTCCAGTGGACAGACTTGGATTTTAAAACTGTCATATGCATTGCATTAATATTATCTTTTGCAAAACGAATTGTTTTACTCCTGAGAAAGCATTTGACATCAGGAAAGTTTCTACAATGCGAAGTTTGATAGAAATAAGATATAGAGCGCCCGAGTACTCCTTTGAGCAGGGGCAAGTCACATCAGGTAAACATAAGCAGAGTCGGTCATTCCTAGATGCAGCTAATCTGGAGCAATCAGGTCGAGACTCATCAAACCACTCGAAGGCCAGTCGAAGACGCCATTCCCTAAGGTCCGTTAATTTGGGGCAATCAGGTCGAGATTAGGTAAATCTCTCGAAGTCAAAGGCACTTCTCCAAATCAGCCAATCAGGGGCAAATCACTTAAAAGCTGGGGCAGGCCACCCCAGGAGCACGACAACCATCCTTACCCAGAAAGGAAATTAACTTGAAGCGCTTCTTCGGGGTTCGAAGCGCTGGAGCAGTTCATATCTAACCATCAGGGTACCGAAATTTCAGGTATCCTTTCGAGGAAGGTTTTTACAAAAGTTCCACAGGCTGGGGCAAAATCATAAACAAAGGAGATGTGTTCCTCTCCATATCTTCAGAGCATATCAGAGTTATGGAAGCAGATTTGGGTTTATTTCCCCAGCAGTGAGGCGAGTGCAGTACTGTTATCCCCACAGAGTCTGAACAATTGACTCCTTTCCCATCAGAGTCTAGATCATTGACTCGTCCCTCAAGCGGAAGTTGATTATTGTTGAGTTTACTTCTCATTTTCCCCAAGCAGAGGTTGATGATGATTCCCTCCTTATCTAATCCACAGCCAAATTAGCAGAGTTAATTTTCCTCCCCACAGAATGGAACTGACTCAGAGATCGTTCATCTCCATCCCCAGCAGAGAGAGTGTGGGATAACCCTTCCCGTAAATCTTATTCAACATCCCTAGCAGATAGTGGATTCAATCTCCGACAGAATGGAGCTATTCCTCAGCAATCCTCCGTGTTTCCCTAGTAGAGTCATTCTGGCTAATCATTCATAACTGATTTCCCCGGTAGAGTGGAGTTGTTGCCTCCGGCCAAGTTGCTTGATCCCCAGAAAAGTTGTAGGTTGATAGGCCATCCGGGACGTCTTCCGCAGAAGAGTTTGATTTGGATCCCCAGCGGTTTGGTTTTGTTCTTAACAGAGCGGTTTTACCCAGAAGTTTTTCTCGGAGGCCATCCAAGGCTTGTATTCCCCAGCATGAGTTTGTTTGCGCTAGGCGTACCTAGCTCTGACCCAACGAAGTTGGCTCTTTAGCATTTATTTTGCTAAAGTGGTTCATTTGCATCTACATACATGCATAACATCTACCCCAAACGCGAAGCATTTCCATTTCGTATGGAGCATTTCGTCATATCCAAACATATGCATGTGAAACATAAGCCAGGTCGTTACCCTTTGTTTCAAATGAATCTCGCAGATGATTAGTATCTTTGCCCGTATGTCGGCTTGACCCCAGCTCATGCTGTTTCCCCAGCAGAGTTATTTTGCGACTATCACCAATGGATGGTCTTAATTTCGTTTGAATCTTGTTGCTCGCTTATATTTAGCGAGGCTTGGCGGCGATGTTAGATGATTTAGTGTTTCAACGGCGATGTTGAGAAGTCTGTTTCTGGCGGCGATGTCAGAATGATTTGTTTATTCAGCGGCGAGGTTGGATGTTTGTTTCTGGCGGCGATGTCGGAGTAATTTGTTTATTCAGCGGCGAGGTTGGATGTTTGTTTCTGGCGGCGATGTCGGAGTAATTTGTTTATTCAGCGGCGAGGTTGGATGTTTGTTTCTAGCGGCGATGTCGGAGTAATTTGTTTATTCAGCGGCGAGGTTGGATGTTTGTTTCTGGCGGCGATGTCGGAGTAATTTGTTCATTCAACAGCGATGTTGAAAGTTCATTTCTGACGGCGATTTGTTTGTTCAACGGCGATGTTGAAAAGTTTGTTTTGACGGCGATGTCAGATGATTTGATTCTTCAACGGCGATGTTGAGTGTTTGTTTTTGACGGCGAGGTCAAGTGATTTGGTTCTTCAACGGTGATGTTGAGTGTTTGTTTCTGACGGCGATGTCAAGTGATTTGGTTTTCAACGGCGATGTTGAATGAGTGTTTTTGACGGCGATGTCAAGTGATTTGATTCTTCAACGGCGATGTTGAATGAGTGTTTTGGCGGCGATGTCAAATGATTTGATTCTTCAACGGCGGTGTTGAGAAGTTTGTTTTGGCGGCGATGTCAAATGATTTGATTCTTCAACGGCGATGTTGAGAAGTTTGTTTTGACGGCGAGGTCAAGTGATTTGGTTCTTCAACGGCGATGTTGAGAAGTTTGTTTTGACGGCGAGGTCAAGTGATTTGTTTGTTCAGCGGCGAGGTTGGATGTTTGTTTCTGGCGGCGATGTCAGAGTGAGTTGTTTGTTCAGCGGCGATGTTGAAAGTTTGTTTTGACGGCGATGTCGGAGGATCGTATCTTTGGATTCAATATCTGTTTGTATTTAACAGAGGACTGACGGCGAGGTTAGATCTTTTTACCGACTTAATGTCGAGGCCTGACCGTGAGGTCAGATGCTTTTACCAATTATGTTAAGAATTGACGGCGAAGTTAAAATTGTTGGAAATGACGGTGAAGTCAGAAGATTGTTTTAAGAGATGACGGCGAAGTCAGGTTATATGAGAATTGACGGCGAGGTCAGATGTTTACTTGATTTATGACTGACGGTGAAGTCAGATGTTCCATTTAATATGGGAATTGGAGGCGAAGTCAGAAGACGATTTTGAAAAAAATTTTGACGGCGAAGTCAGAAAATATTGAAGACCGACGATAAAGTCAGTTGATTTATAATTTTGACACTGAGATCTGACGGCGAGGTTAGATGCTGTTAAAGGAGCTGACGGCGAGGTCAGACGTTCTACTTAATATGGGTGTCTGGCGGCGATGTCAGAAGTTCGTATCGCGGTTGTCAAATTTCTGGGTCCTTGGGTATTCAACCGTCTTTTACCTTGAATGTCTGAAAGTCGCTTACCTTTCATCCCTTCAGGTCTAAGTCGCTTGAATAGGGGCAGCTGTTGTACCCCAAAATTTGCCCTACCTTTTCTCCATTTGGTTTATGTTTCATTTCATTGCATTAGCATATCACATTGCATGTCATACCCCAATTTGTCCTACCTTTGAGATTTCCTTATACCAAGTGGTTATGTGGATTTGAAACTTTTCTGTGCATTCAATTCTAAGGCATGACTTAATTTCAAGTTGAAGTCATGATACAAGATTATATTGAAATTCGCTTCAGAGAGCTCATGGCATGATTAGTATGTGTTTAAAGGAGTGTTTAGTTTGTTTACAAAACCACGGTTCTTAGACGTGCTTCCAGGAGCGATTTTATCAATGAGGGTGTTTATATCTTAAAGTGTATTTGTGAGCTCACGTGGAAGTTCTGGCCGATAACAGATGATTCCCAAGAGGCCATCAATTTGTGTTCAAACAAGGGGGTTCAATTTGAATTGAAAAATAAACAAACTCAAATCTTGCATCAAAATATCTAATTATAATTGGTGGCTTTGCGAAGTTTAGGATATGATTATCTTTAAGACATACTTAAGGTGGTTTTGAAGATTTAGAGATATCTTAAAGATACAGTCATATGTTTTTCTCCTTTGTATTGATTCCAAGGACTTTAAGCCAAAATGATGTCATAATGTCACGCTGAAACATGACCAGGCCTTGGATAGTTTGCCTCAGGACTTAGTCCAAGTTCTATTATGAACTTTTGTTGAATAGTTTTTGTATAGAAAATCATTGATTACAAATAATATACAAGTTTGAGTTTACAAAGAGGAAAAGGTACATTCAAATTCAATACTTGAAGTTAGTATTACAAGTTGTGTCAAAAGAGTAAAATCTGTTAAATTTTGAATCTGTTTGGGATTTCTTTCAAAAACTTTCGAAGGTCTTCATCGTTAAGTTGCCTTCATTTCTCCCTAATCCGCATCGACTTATATCCGCGGTTGCTACAAGCCTTCAACAATAGCCTTCCCACAACAGCACATTACCGCAATGCAGTGGCATAAACCGAATTCAACCTGCAACAAATGCCTCCTTATTATGCAGCAAAAGAAGAATAACCCAAAGCAACACAAATCAGTTTGTTGAGGAAGAATAATGGAAGGAGGAGGAGGAGCTCCGGCAGGTGACACGGTGATGGAAGATGCAGCGCCGGCGCAACAACAAGAGCCACAGCAGCAAGTGACGATGGGGATCGAGAATATTCCGGCAAACACAGCTGCACCAAAAGTCATTATATCAGTAAGAATCAAAATCCAACCAAGACAGAATTAGTATCATGATAAACACATCATGCCGAAAGGAAATAATTAGCTAAAATGAGAATGTGTTGGAATTCATGGCATACTGTAACGGCAGAAAACCATTCACAACCTGAACTCATAAGTTGTTACTCTCTCTTGCATAAAACCAATGCAAACAACCACCTTCATACATGTACCTGCATAAAAAGGGAAGCAAACAGAATGCTGCAGCACAACAAACCGTTATACCCTCCTCCAGATATTGGAAATGGACAGCCACCGGTTTCCAGATGCGTAGAAGATAAACAAGATAATCTTCCTCCAGATAAACAATGCAGTACTAGTTTATCCTTAAATAGAGCAGGAAATGGGAGTTATCATGCAACTCTACCTATCAAATTGAAAACAGAACCTACTGACCGGACCGAATCCAGATCTAGTAGTGACCATGGTCACACCACTCCAAGTTTTTCTTTGGACGGAATTGAGCAGAAAAGAAGATGTCACAATATAGAAAAGTTCCATAGACCTGCATTTGATTGTAATAGACATGCTTTTGTAGTCAAGCAAGAACCCGAGCTTCAGTTAAATTTGGCTTCCAACACCAAGGCTTCACGCGATGGGCTTCACGCGGCAAACTCGTCATCTCATTTTTTTTGCACTCACCAACAGGACAAAACCTACACAGCCTGCTCCAAAACCTGCAAAATAAAACAACACAACAAGTATATCACAGGAATTATAAGTAGTGTGAGAATTACAAACTGCAGGTTATGAGTTACAACAAGTGAGACAAGTGTATCCTAAAGTGCTTACTAGAGTGCCGGACAGCGAATGAATTCTCGACATTGCGGCGGAGCTCTGACTTAGTGTTGTTACTCGACTGTTTTATGTTTCAACAATTTCATCAATTATCTGAGAAGAAAAGTCAAAGAAAGATGCAGACGAGTCGAGACATATAAGCAAAAGTCGCCGCAATAGTGTTTTTTTTTCTCGTCACATCAAACCAGTGTTGTGCAGAATTTCCACAGTAAAAACCTGCAAGGAAAAAATCGGAATGGAAATTCAATAAAGATGACAACCTCTTCATTCTGAAAAAAAATTGCTCGGAAAAAGAATGGCTTCTGAGATGGAACTTCAACTGCACGACACCAACAACAAGCAACGATTATCACAGATTTTCTCGTCGAACCAACAGCACTTCCTCGTTGAATTGCCCTTTACCTGCAACCACACAAAGAGGTGTCAAAAGATATGTCAGGGGTTATTGTTTCAATCCTTGAAAGAAAAATCTCCATATGCAATTTCTTACCTGCCATTAACAGTCTGTTCAGCTGTAGCTTTAGCGATAGATCAGATCAATTTGATTCTTCGGTCCTTAATGAATGAGGCAACAAAATCAGAGGATACATTTATCCAACTCCAAGAAATTCAAGAATTTGTTAGACTTGCATTCTTTAAAACTGTTTCCTGAATTCTGCTGGTAATTTAGAGCGTATTGGAATTGAACTAGGCCAACGTAGTCTCGCCACATGAGAAGTACACATGTTGTTGAGTTACATTCCAGCTGCTCTAACTTCGAACGCGAACTCGCCAATAAAATACCCCGAAAGATTGAATTCCTATGAACGGTAATGTAGTCAATTATGATGCTCTAAAGGAAAGTGCAATTTGGTGGTTTAAAACGGATAACCAATCAGGGAAAGGATATCACACCGAAGTTAATAGATAGAAGATCAAGATTTGTGGGTATTACCTCAAGCTGTTAGGTAGTTCAGGCCATGATTTCAATGCGGGTTAAGCGTCACCTTACGACATGAACCCATAAACAGGGTTCAAGCTACCAAACCCTCAACAGGATTTCGAAGTTGACTTCATTGGTTTTCACCTTTGTTCATTCCTTCCTTGCAACGTGCGACTTCAATGCAGAGGCACCACAACCTGCACAAGCATGACAGAAGAAGAAAAGTTTTTCAAGCATTGCACATAAAAGAGGGAAAGGAAAGTTACAAGATAAGTTTGTGGAAAACAATACACGACCTTATTTCAAAATAACAGACAGTAAAAATCACATTTTACTAGCGGTAAAATCAGGGATAATATGGTGTTGTGGTAAAAAGACATTACCTCACTACAGACAAAAGAACTTGTACTACCTCACCTCAAGCCTCTGCATACCCCCTCCATATAAAACCGTGTGAGAAGTAACAGCAGGGGGAGAGCCTCAAAACCCTAGTCACAAAACCCAGCAGCCTCCAAATGAAACCCTAACCCTAAAGAAACAAACTCAAAAAATACCTTCATCTCAAGACTTCAATCTGACTTCATGTTTCCTCCATTTTTTTTGACAGAAACGATTCAACACCATAAGCTAACTTCAAACCATTACAGAAACACCTTCAACATTATTCCCCAAACAGCAACCACAAACAGCTCCGCCGCGAGCTCCATATCCACCATTCACAACCCATTCTTCCTCACTTCAGAACCAACCCCTTCACCGTCTCTATTAACGAACGACAAAAGCTCTGAAATCTCTTCGACCAACAACAAACCCGGAACAACAAAACCCATATCATTTTCCACCACTCTTTATTTTCGTATTTTGAAATCCACCGCGTCTCGCTCGTAATCGCCGACGGAAGCTCCCACCCCTTCGCATCACCTTCAACAAACCCAGTTCCTCCATTAATAACCATCTTCAACCTTCAAACCTGACCCAAACCAACCCCTATTCAACTCTTCATTGCTCAAACCTCGAAACCCAGGAAACCATAGAATTCGAGATGAAGAGAGGCTTCGAAGAAATGAGAACCTGAGATGAAACTTTTTGAAACAGTTGGAGCCGAACGTGAAACCGAAGCGAGGAAATTTTTAGGACTTAATCGTCTCATCTTCATTTCTCGATCTTGGACTCACGCCATTTTTTCTTTCTTCCGTTAAATCGATAAACAGGTGATCTTCTGGGTGTTGACAAATGACAGATTTATTTTTGGTCGCTATTTCACGGCTTGAGTTTTCTATTGGCTTTGGTTTATTCACTGCCAGATGATGGATTGAGTGGGTTATAGGCCCACCGTGATTCCTTGCATGCTAACCCCCCATTGCAATTCATACCCCCTCCCCTGTTCATTTTTATATTTTATTTTCTTTATTATATATGTAAATTATTATTATTAGTTTTATAATATATACTTTTCATATTAAGTTTTCTATATATTTTTTCTTATTAATTTTAGAGTTCATATATATCTTTTTTATATTATATTTTTGTTAGTTTCTTTAGAACTATTTTATATTTAAGTTTCGAGATTTATTTTCTCTTTAGAAGTTAATTTTATTTCTCATTTGTTATTGGACATTTTGTTCCATTTTTGGGGTCGATGACGACATTTCCTTCGATCCTCTGTCAAATTATTGATGAGAAATGAAGGATCTGAGACCACCTCTTTTTCTTTTCTCATTTCTTGTCCCGATTCGATTCACCGACGCTATTAAACCATTTTCAAATCAAATCATCTTTGCATTGAACTAAACGAGGGGATTAAGTGTAGACTTCCTTCCTCTCCGAGTGCCGAGATGCCCACTGTAGTGAGGGTGGTCTCAATGCTCATCTGTCAATACAAATACGCTTCCAACGCTTCCTCATAAAACCTCGGCCTCGTACCGAGCACACTTTCAATAATGAACTAATTTCTCTTTGTATTGAATTAAAAAAGAGAGGATTAGGTGTAGACCTCTTCCTCTCCGAATGTTGGGATGCCCACTGTAGTGAGGGTGGTCTTGATATTCGTCTTTCAAAACGAAGACGCGAATTTACCCACCATTTCCTTTCACAACTTCCTCCCGCAACCTTTTCACACCTAAAACCTCGGTCCTATACCGAGTGCATTTTCGAAAGTTTTCGTAATAAAAACTTGAATGGTCGTGGAGTGGTTAGGCGTAGGCCTTCTCCTATCCCGAGTGCTGACGTTTACCGTAGGGTTCTCTGTCGCAAAGCACTTACCATTCAAAACCAAAAACACTTAATAAGAGAACGAAGCTCTCTTTATGTTGAATTAAAGAGAGAGGATTTGGTGTAGACCTCTTCTTCTCCGAGCGTTGGGATGCCCACTGTAGTGAGGGTGGTTTCGACGCTCGTCTTTCAATACGAGGACGCCTCGTTCGCCACACCTTTTTATAACAAAAACTTTAAGACAACGAATTGGGTACTACCTGTAGGGGTTACTATCCGAGGACCTGTCTCGCCCCCCCCCCCCCCCCCCTAAAAAACAATCCAATCAATCAAACGCGACTTCTTGCCTCGCGTGGCGAAAACTAATCAATCTTTCAAAAGGATATGATACGTCCGTTCTACCGCAAACAGGTAACGCCTAAGTCTCCAACGAGCGAGCAGCAAATCACCTAACTGCTAGAATACGCACGATAGCATCATCCATAAAAAAACATCAACACATCGTAGGCCGAACTACGGCTGCTCTGATTTCTCATACCAGATGAGAATACGTAGGCACAAGACGGTGATGTCTTGGCGAGCACAATCCCCCCATCACCCGTAGTTTCCCGAACTACGTCGACTCTGACTTTCTCACATCTATTGAGAATACGTAGGCATAGGACTGCAAAGTCCTACCGAGTCTGTTCTTTCTCTTTTCTTCCCTGTTCTCTCTTTCCTCCTAATTTTATTGTTTCTAACCCTTCTTTTACCCTTTGGAAAACGCTTATTATAGCATAATATTTAAGCAAGTAAAATCACACATCGACAAACAAAAGGTTCCCATCGAGTACGATGGATGCAAGGGGTGCTAATACCTTCCCCTCGCATAACCGGCTTCCGAACCCGTTCTTGGTTGCGAGACCATCTTATCCATTATTTTCTTAAGGTTTTCTCGATATTTTCCTTTCCCTTCATGGGATAAATAAAGTTCGGTGGCGACTCTTCTGTCCTTTCTCTTCGCCTCCCCGTCGTTGCGCGATGCATTTTTCGAGCATCGACAACCTTCTATCTGCATTAGATTATAGACCTCCACCAAGGTCTCCCATGGAGAAGACGTCATCCTGCTCATCTTGATCCCATTGGGGACCTTCATTACCGTGCACTGCACACGTCGCTCCTGGAATGTGAACTCCATTCTGGTTTCCTCCGTCCGGAGGGACAACCACTGTCGAGATAGCATCTGCGTGCGGAGTACCCACATCAGTCGGAGGAGGAACAACAACAGTTCCACCATGAAGAACCCCACTTTCGTCAACCCTTGCGATCAGAGGTTGGACCAACATCCTCAATTGTTCTTGTCCATTGGAGACCCCTTGCATCAGGTTCATAAACTGTGTCATACGATCACGGAACTCCTGTAGCTCGTTTTGAATCTGGTCCATAACTTTTCGTTGATTTCCCTGCGTAGAATAGCGATGAACTTCTTGGTCTTCAATCCTGAAACAAACTAATGGAGAAACCACAGGAAGAAGTAAGGTCAACAGAATCGGGACACCTGCAATGGAATATGAAAAAAAATGATGCAAAATTCAGACATGCAAATATGTTTCAGGGAAATTCTCCCCTTGATTCTAGTTCCACGGGCATGATAGGAGGCTAACAGCGGTAACCAGAAAAATCATCTCATAAATAAAATGAGGCGCAGAGTATCATATCACAGAGGATATACAACAAAATCAACACGACCTCATCCAACAATCCTGGTGATGGTCGAAATACAATATAATAACAAATAAGAGAAACTACATCAGGTACGACATCGAGTCTGGAACTCTTCTAATAACTCCTTCGTGTCCGGATGATCAGGCCTGGCAATCAATCCTTGGGTGAGCAAATTCCTCTTGCTGACGGTGGCTTGCAAATCTTGAACGTAGTCTTCCCAAGCATCCTCCCCAAAGGCATCTTCAAGTCGGGGTTTCTTCAAGTCTACTCTCAACTTGTATTCTTCCAACATTGCAAGAGCTTCGCAGAGTTTACGGTTGCTTTCATATTGGCGCAAGGATTCTCCTGGAGTTTTCTCAATTCTGACTCGAAGCTGAGTTTTCAAACTGTCAATCTGCTGACGAAGTTTATCTTCTCTCTCTTTGTTGTTAGTTAGGATAGCATTCCATTGGGCGTTGAACTTTGATATCTCTAAATATGCTTTCTCTAACTCCTTATTTTTACCTTTGAGAACATCACTGACACTCTTCAAATCTCGGCCTACTCGTTCTCGGGCACTGATCTCTTTTGTCAATTCTTTAGCCATCCTATTTACTATCTCTATTTGCTTCTTAGATGAATGGGTAGCTTGATTCCTCTCACTCCTAAGTTGGATAATCTCCTTCTCCAATTCTTCATTCGCCTTGCGTAGTCCTTCTTTTTCAACCCACAGTTGATTTTACTTCTGAATATCAACTGTCGTTGATTCTTCAACCACCACGGGGTACAAAGGTTCTCTGATTGGAAAGGGCAGCAATAGTCTGTCAACTCTCTCCTGAATCTATTCCACATATGGTCCATATGCTCTGCAATCGCTCTTGCCTAAAGAAAGCTTTCCTCTCAGATGAATGTTGTTCTAAGCCTGTTACAAACTAGTTAGAGTAACAGCATCAACTAAGCCCGTGAAATACAGAGATTCCTATACTTCATCCTTCTTCGGAGGTTCTCTTAAAGCGTAGCCAAATTGCCTGATGGCGAGAGCTGGATTGTAGTTTATGCCACCTTTTCTCCCAATCAAAGGAACGTTGGGAAAATCTCCACAGCTATAAATAAGATCCCTACCAAGGAGGTCTCTGCTGAACCACACAATATTCTCGGAAGTCAAACCCATAAGCCGGTCAGACCAACCAACAGTGTCTGTTGTATCAATAAAAGGTCCATACTTGGGCAAGTGCAAGATAAACCACTTGTATAGCAACGAGGTACAACAGGAAACATTCTTCCCTCGCCGGTTCTCATTCTTGTAATGGGTGGAATGATAGACGTCACCTAAAAGAGTTGGCACAAGATTCCTAGAGGCGAAGATATAGCAAGCATCCAAGTCAACAAAATCTGGTAAGTTGGGAAATAAGACTATCCCACAGATACAGAGTGTCGGGACTGCATTAAAGATAAACCAACATCCTTCCTTTTCAAAGTGCTAAGCCCTACCCACTAAGAATGGTAATGGAAACCCAGGCACTCCATTTCTCTGTACCATTTTTCCATCTAGTTCAGAAACATCCACGTGCAGAGAATTGTCTAGTTTAGTCAAATCGGGCTCTTCTTCAGAATGCACAAAAGGCATCTCCTCCAATACTGGAATTCCCAACAACTGAGCAAATTCTTCTAAGGTGGGCAACAGGACATACCCAGGGAAAGTGAAACAGCGTAACTGGGGGTCATAAAATTGTAGCAATGTGTACCTTCCAACTCATGCTTAGAAACTTTGCAGACAAGGCTTAAGATCTTCCCATGTTCCTTCTTGAAATCCTTCATAACTCCATGCTCCACCCCAGAAATAAGACCAACCAAAGATTTCACATCTGATATTGGGAACTTGTAAATAACAGTCTTCTTGAAACCGAGCTCTATGACAACAGTGGATTAGACCACTAGAATCAAGAGGAGGATATATACCTGAAACACATGTACATGTCAATGTTAAAATGCAAATGAAATGCAAATGCAACAGAGGATCAAGATTGTTGTGCTGCTGACGAAGATGAACCAGCGCTTCACTTTGGCGAGAAAATACCAGAACACCAAAGTAAAGGAACCTCATAACATCAGAGATCAAAGGTCCGCATTGATAAGAAAACCGGGTAAGTTGAAGGTTAAGGTTTCCTGCATAACCCTCACAATTCACAGGTATGAACCTATCTCTGACAAGGTCCGGCGTCTTATGCGGCCGTCAGTGTCACAGACTTTTGAGAAACGATGATACATTCACCATCTCTGGTTTGGCATCATAGTCTAACGAAGCGGCCTTACTTAGCTGACTTCCAAATGATCTGTCTCCAGAGTCGACGGTTTTCAGATCCAACACCCCCTCCTGACCAATGCACAGGATAGGATGTCTTTAACAGAAAACCTCGTCTGAACGCGAATTTCAAGAAGACTAGTGCACGCCTAACGTGTAGGTCCTCACTACTTTCCACTCTAATGCTATGGTTATTCTCAAGCCTAGATTTTGGCTTATCACACAATGGAACACCCCCCACAGCACAACAATAATGATATACAACAATGCTGAAAGTAAAATGCAAAATGCAATAGAAATTCAAATGCAACACATACTGCACATATATACACACCCAAAGATAAAAAACAGACAAGCGCTAGGATTGACTCGTATAGGGGATGGGAAGATGTCACCAACAGAGTCGCCAACTGTCGCATTGCTGTGAAGAGGGGCAGGCAAGGACAGAAGAGTCGTCATCGTTCGTTATTTATCCCAAAGAGAGGGAAAGGAAACGATCAGAGAAAACCTACGAAAAAGGGAAAAGACAGATCATCACAACCAAATCTTGGGTTCGGGAGTCGGTTACGCAAGGGGAAGGTATGAGCACCCCTCACGTCCGTTGTACTCAACGGGATCCACACTTGTTGTCTATCTAAAAGGGTGTTAATCTATCAAAAGCTACAGGCTTACGGGGACAAAAGAAAAGAAAAGAGACTCGATAGAGCATCGCCGCTCTATGCCTACGTATCGCCTCGTGTAATGGGAAAGTCATAATCAACGTAGTTCGGAAAACTACAGGTGAAGGTGGGGGAAGGTTGCTCGCCAAGACATCGTCGTCTTGTGCCTACGTATCCTCATCTAGTATAAGAAATCAGAGCAAACGTAGTTCGGGATGACACGACCACATGTTGGTTCAAGTGTTTTAACTAAGTAAGGTTAAACCTTTGTTCTAGCAGTTAGGTGTATTGCTGCTCGACCATTGAAGACTTAGGCGTTACCTGTTTGCGGTAGAACCAAGAGTTAACACACTCTTTTTGAAAATGGTTTTCAATTAATCCTGAAGGATAAAAAGGTTTGATGTTTTTGTTTTTGCATTTTTTAAACAAGAAGTGAATTGATTTAAGTTTGTAACTCATGTTGTACTAAAGACTATGACTTGAGAGCGAATGCGTCGCATGTCTCCCAAAGGGCATACGCTAAACACTCTAGAAAGTTGAGAGGAGGCCCCCAACCATCATTCCTCAAGTACTTAAGGCTCGTAGCGTACAACACATGTTATCCTTTATTAGATGTTTTGAATTGTTTAGGATATGAGAAGAGAAAGACACAGACTAAGGGGAAACTGGACCCTAATGTTATCATACACAATGCTCCTAAAGTTGGGATAAAAGGGAAGAAAATATCCTAATGTTATCATGCAAAGGATTGAACACCTAATGTCTCTCCTACTCCCATCTTACTAGGAATCCTAGGGGGATCATGGCAAAAGCCAAGTAAACACAAGATAATTCACTCACAGATGAAATGAAAAATGAAAAGAAATTGACTTAAACAAGTCAAAGAATAATGCAAACAAGAGATGCAAGGATGCAAAGAAGAAATGCAAATACAAATGACGCAATAAAGATGAATAAAAAAGTTTAAACAAAAGGACTTAAACAAGTCTAAAGAGATGAGATGAAATGGGAGAAGCAAACTCCTAAAACCATATACCATCAATCATCAAAAAAGAAAGATGATATCCTAAGAAGCACACACAAAGAAAAGAGGGAGGAAAAAGTGTGGGGCATCCACCACCACAAGCACATCTCAACCATATAATTCTTTGAAACTCAAGCAAAGTAAGGCAAACAAACAATGCAAAACCAACACCAATGTTCACGACAAACTCAAAATGAAAACATAAGCATCAAATTATCATGAACAAGTGTCTAAACCCCATGGGGGAGAAGTGAATCACAATGGAAATGATCCAAATTCAAACACAAAACCAAGGCAAAGCACAAGTACAATCATATGAAGTGAAGTAACCAAAGTCCTAACACAATCTCAACACTTAAGACAAGTGGAGAAGTATGATTCAAAGGTGACTTGTGATGCAAGTTACAAACTGAAGTGACCTATGACAAGTTGAAATAGTACCTCAAGTATGTTGAAATGGATCAACAAAGCTCAAAAGGTGCATATGGGATCACTCATGATCATATCCCAAAGTTTAGGTCAAACTAGTTTGTAAAAGCATGTCAAAAGAGACTTGAACTTGAAGCAACCATGAAAAATAGAAGACATGACCAATAAATCTCAAATAAAATATCAAAGCAAGCTTGATCAATGTAAAAACAGCATACAAAACCTCATGAGAAAAATCAACTCAAGGCACCATCAAATAAATCCAAGAAGGAATGATGTTCCACCTTATCGAGTACATGTCAAGGCTCAATAAAAGCAAATCAAAGCCAAATGAAAAATGATCAAACATGGACCAAAACCACCCTCAAAGAAGCCTCAATCCCTTACCTAAGTGAGGGAGAAGCCATGGTCATAGGGGATAAAATAACAAAAATGAATGAAAAATAAAATAAAAATAAATAAAAATTAAATAACACATTAATATGTTATGAAAATATTTTTTGGGATTTTTATGAAAATTAGAACTATTTTAAAATATATAAAATAGAAACTAGGAAGAAAATAAAACAAAAATGAAATAAAACCCAAAGGGGGTGTAGCCAGTAAACCAAGAATGAACTAAAACTAGTGTAAATGCGCTTGGGCCCTAAAATAAGGTAGTGTGAATAGCAAGTTGCGCAAGGCCCATTACCCAAATCTGAAGCCAAGGTGGATTCATTAAATGACGTGGAGCCTAGTCATGTGAGCTGACAAATGAGATTAAAACAACTCAATGCATTTGAATTTAAATGGTGGCGCCAAAGGCCACCTTAGCTCGTCTCCTTCACACAGACGCCGGAACCCTAGTTTCGATCATCTTCTCCGGCGAGAGGCCACTGGATTTGGACCATACACGCCTAGAAATAGAGGAAACTGGTACCTCTCCACTCAGAATTTCACAAGGATTCCAAATCCAGGCTCATAATCTAAAAACAAAGTCATCTTCGTGGTGTTTCGAAGGAAAACAGTTGAAGTGTCAAAAGCTAAAACTCCATGAAAACAAACCAAATCAATATGCAAGCAATGCCTACATAAGTAGGACTTCATATGTACTCAATATGCCCTTAGAATGTTCCTAAAATGATGGAAAAAGTTTGAGAAAGTACCTAGTGGAGAATGGTCCACTGCCTCTTCTATTCATGCTGAAACTTCACCAAAAGGTGCAGAACAAATCCCTGTGACTTGAGAGAGCTGTAGGTGTGCTTAGATGGCTTTGGATCTCCTTCTAGAACTCCAAGAAAATCTGAATAGGCGATGATCAAGGTGCACGCAGTTGGTTTCTTTTGCCAACAGATGGAAGAAAATGTTATGGTGATGATGATTTGAGAAGAAGCTTGTTGAATGGCTAAATATGGAGTGAGTTTCGAAGATAAAAACAGAGGATGCAAAAATATCAAGTTCTGATTTTGGATCAAAATGATGGCTGCTTCTATCTACGGTTTTTCCTTAAGCTTATATATGGAGTAAAAATGGATTTTGAAGGTTTTATTGTGGTGAAAAATGAAGGGAGCAGATGTTATCATCATATGGAAAATTTGGTTCAATGGTGGATGATGGCTCACACACGAGTAGTTTGGTAATGTGGCTGCTTTTCTTTTGGTCGAGAGACAAATCAGAAGGAGAGCATGATGGTCAGAGCAAGGGCTGCTTGTCTTTTCCATCTTTGGCAAGAAATTCAAAATGGCTCCACTATGGTACATACCTTGGTTGGTCTTGTTTTAGCAATGTTTTGGAGTGCATATTTTACAATTCATGCGCATGATATGGGCAATGCAAGAATGCTCCATGGCTGATTGGAAAAACATGCCAAATGACCTATGAATCATGTCTTGAAAAGTCATCTAAAACACCATCTTTGAGCCATTGTATCTCAATGCACAAAGCTCCTCTTGGTTAGAACTTGGGCTCTAATTAAAGATTGAATGGCAAGGAACAACTTTGATGTTGGTAAAAGTTTGATTTGCAACTTAGAGGATCATGAAATTTGAGGTTGAAAGTCATGTCATGCAAGCTGCCTTGGAATAACTTAGAAAAATTTCTAAGTTATGAATTTGAACCACTTGAAACCCCAACTTTGGACATTCATATCTTGAGCTTCAAACATCACATGAGGGACTTCTAGTAATGGATGGAAAGCTTGGAACAAGATCTAAAACTCTCATGTGGGACAAAATTCCATTTGACAACAAGAGCTTGATGAAAATTGGCTTGGAAAGCTGGTCCAAAAATCTGTCTAAACTTGCTAAATTTGAGATCATTGAAAACCCTAACTTTAAACCACCATAACTTGAGCTTCAAGTATCATGTGATGATGAATTGGTATTCAAAAGAAATCTTGGAATATGAGGAACAAGTTTGATGTTGGATAAAAGTTCATCTGAAACCTTGACCATGAAGAAAAATGGCTTGAAAAGTGGCTGGTTCACACATGAAACTTTCCATAAATGGAAAGGTTCTAAAACCCTAATTTTCCCAAAATGGTAAGTTTCAACACTTCTTGATTTTTCATGATTCCCTTGACATTTCTTGGTAAAATTTCACCCATTGGCCATATTGAACTCGAGGAACATGATTTTGATCTTAAAAAGTCAGGAGTTGACTTTTTCTCTGCACAGTTGACTTTTTCCCCAAATCTCCTAATTTGCAATTGATTGACCAATTGAAGCTCTTCTGGTTGAAATTGATGATCAATCTTCTACCTCTAAAAACCTTGGGACATATGAAGGATCATGGAAACAAGTTTTTCTCCAAGAAACAAGTTCTGACTGATTGTATGTGAAACCATAATTCCATGCCCTTTTGCCTAGGCTCTTTGCAGATGAACTGAATGACCATTCCAACTCCACAATAGCCTCTAAGGTACTCAACAAACCTCTACACCATGCTTACACCAATTATAGGACCTTATGAACTCTTTACAAAACCCACTGGTGATCCTCAAACAAGGAGTCACAACACACCTCTCCTCTCAAGGAGCTTTGACAACTTCACAATGATACCACACACTTAATGACCTCTACCAATGCCTTTTCTTGAACTTGAAGCCAATAAGACTCTCTTCTTGGATGGGACACACACAATATTGATCCTCTGTAAGAACAATGTTATGCAAATGCAAAAAAAAAACCTAAAAT
This sequence comes from Lathyrus sativus, assembly GCA_963859935.3. Lineage (NCBI taxonomy): Eukaryota > Viridiplantae > Streptophyta > Magnoliopsida > Fabales > Fabaceae > Lathyrus > Lathyrus sativus. The sequence continues at coordinate 221,408,358 of OZ012737.1, read as the reverse complement.
GAAGAAATGAAACATAAGCCAAACAAGAAAAGGGGTTGGTCAAATTTTGGGGTACAACAGGAGGTGCACACGAAAAAAAGTTTAAACAGCGGGCTGACACGGCCGCCCGTGTTAGCCCTGCTGGGTGAAAAATCTAAACTATGTTTTTTTGTTCCTCTTCTTTCTTGCGGTTCTTATAGAGGTTCCTTGGTCCCTCTTGGGACCTTACACAAGGTACACATCACAAAAAGAACACTTAAAAGAGATAACAAAACACAATGAAAAATATAAAGAGAGAAAAGTTTGAAGAAATGGATACCAAAGAGTTGCTCTCCTTCTTGCAAAACCTCCACTGATTTTGGTTAGGTGTTCCCTTCACTCTTCACTCTATGTTTTGATGGTTCTGCTTCTCAATGGTTCTCTTGTGTTTTTATGTGACTCTCTTAATTTTTTTCTGATTTTCTTTCTCTCTATTTTTCTGGTTTTCTAGGGTTTCTCGCTCTCTATTTTTTGGTTTTCTAGGGTTTCTTGTTCTCCCTATTTCTCAAGGTGTAATGAATAGTCCCCCCTTTGTTTGCAGCCCTCATCTCCTCTTTTATCTCAGCATATTAGGGTTTTCCCTTCTTTCAAAACATCAGAATTTTTCATGGAGAAATGTTTCTTGCCACTTTCCTCATGTCACTCTCTTTCTTTCCATTTCCATGTTGTTGCACCCTAAAATTTGCTCAACCTATTTCACCTGGTTTATGTTTCAATTGCATTATCATTTGCATAGTAAATCATGTACATAATCTAATCATTTGCATAACATAGCATAGCAAGGCATCCAACAAGGGATCAAGTGCCATTCTTATCTAAAGAAGCACATCAAGGGTTTTTTATTCAAGCTTAAGGCCACCCAAGTCATCAAGAAATGGTTGAAGCTTTGAGGAGATTTGAGTGTCAACAGGTGGATTTCTCTCCTGACTTGAGGTGTATTGAGGGTCATCAATGGGGGTGTGAGATATGAATGGAGGGAATGGAATGTGTACAAAGCTTATGAGATGCATAGAGGGTCATATTGAAGATAAGACAAGTCATGGGTTCGAGTACAAGAGCCACAGTTGAAGTGCAGTCAACTAGGGTTTCATCTGGGTCAGCCCTAGGTCAACTGAGTGATTGAAGAGCATCAAGGCTTAATTGGAGGTTGTGGGATTCATGAATTGATATGTTGATACATGTGTGGTGTTGTGCCAAGGATAAATCAAAAAGGATCAAGAGGAGGAGGAGTTGCCAAATTAGGGTTTCAATGTAAAACCCCCTAATTTAGGCCTAACTTCCAAGCCAGATAAGTCAAAATGAAAGTTTCAAATGGAGTCTTGCCAACATGAAACTTGTAGATCTTCTCAATAGCTTTAATTTGAGTGCTATAAGTCTTCAAGAAGATTTGTAGAACTCAAGTTATGGTTCTTGTAAGTTATGGGTCCCCAGAGGACACTGAAATTTATCTGTGAAAGTCACTTGACTTCCAAGCAACTTTTTCCCCTCAAGGAGTTTTCAAATGGATTCTTGGCCAACCTAAGAATTGTAGGGCTTGATCTTAGCTTTAATTTGAGTACTATAAGTCCTCAATAGGATTTGTAGAACTCAAGTTATGATCTTGGCAATCCAGGGGTATTTTGGGTATTGATGATTATAGGTCATTTTTCAACATAGGTCAAAATCTCTATCTTCCACTCCTCAAATGAAAAAATGTTCAACATGAGATGTGTTTAGAATGGTGCTTTTGGGCTAGGTAATAGGTCATGGGTGATTGGAAGGGCTTATATCACAAAATTGCAAAAATGGCCTAAAATAAGGGTGAATTTTAAATGGATGAAAATTGGGATTTTTGATCTATGGATCCAAACCAAGCCATATGACATACCAAATTGATTGGAAAACATATTTTGAAAACAATGACATTGCCACATTTTTGATTTGAGGGATAATTCAATGACTTCCTTTGTAAAGTGGTTACTTACATTATAAGTAACATATGCAACTCATTCCTTGGATCAGCTACAAGGCCCTATTCAATCTAAACACTTCCTAAATCTCATTTGGAGAGAAATTGAACATAAAGCAAGGGCAAACACAAGCAGATATGTGACTGTCATGTATGGAGCTTGTCATGAAAATTTCAAGAGATGAGAAATTGGATTTCTCATATAGAGCTTTCCAGAAGTTTCTAGATTGTTCATACACATTCTATATAAGGATTAGAACTGGTTCAAAGCCTGAGTTGGTGGAAATTGAGAGAGAAGTGAGAGATAGCACATTGAGTTTTCAGTTTGCAAAACAGAATCGGTTACAACAAATTGATCCATTTCAATCCATTCTTTGGTGTTCAATAGCTTCCTTTGGTGTTGGTGAGTGATTCCAGATACAATTCAAGGCAAGATTGGTGCAAAATCGTGGGAGAGCATTTTGGATTCATCTCTTGCAAGTCAGAATCGGATTTAAGGATTCAAGAGGTTTCAATCCAATTGGTTGCATACAGAAGCTTGGTAATTGATCATAGAACGTGTCTGGAAGATCTTGGAACTTGATTTGGAGGTTTTACCACTCTGTTCATCCAAGATTTGCAGGTATGTAAAATTCTTTCTATGGCTCGATTCATGAAGTTTCTTTAGGTTTTAGATGGTGATATGCATTGTAGAACATGGCTAGGTGGATTCTGGTAACAATTGGCATGATTTAGAGACAAAATTAGGTTGAGCACCATTTCTGTTCATGATCGTATCTTGCAATTCTTGGAGGTTTAAACCTAGTTTGATAGTGGATTTTGCTTAGTGTAGCATGGTGATGATTTTAGGCCTCTCAATTTTAAGTTTGGTGAGAATTGATGTTTGAGCACTTTCTGAGTATTTCTTCGTGTTTTGAGGAAGAATTTGATTCAATGCCAATGGATAGTATGGTTGAATTCCTTGTGAAAAAGCGAGCCAGATGATGTTATTAAGGTTGAAGTTTGGTGAGGATTAATGGAGCTGAGGTTTGGAGAAGAAGAAGGTTGAAGCTCTGTTCAGCCATGGCGTTTTTCCCTCCATCATTTGAAAGGTATAAGATGACTCCATCACCCTTAGATCTTAGGAGACCTTTGACCAAAGCCTCATCCAACGGCCACGAGCGAGCATTAAGTTATGAAGGAATTCCGAGAGGAGGGTGAAACACACTGTTTCACTTAATAAGTTGTAGTGGGCTTAAGTCATTTGTTGCTATGTACACCCCAGCTTAGAGGCCCAATGGAAAACACACATGACTTGCTTGCTATTCGTACCAAACTTTTTCCATTTTTCATTTGTTTTTTTCATGTTATTTTCTGAAGTAAATTGGGCCTAGCGCGCTTCTTATTCACACCCCACCCTGGGCCCATCTCTGATATTAAACTGGTTCTAATTGCTATTTGTCACGCCTTTTTTTCATTTTCTTTTATTTTCCTTTTATTTTCACATTTATTTTAGGTTAATTAGAAAATTCATAACTAATGGAAAAATAAACATTTTTGGATGAGAATTTTTTCCTTGTTTTCCTTAGGGTTTCTAGAATTTAATAAAACAATAAAAACATTATTTCATGCATTTTATTTTGTTTGGTATATTTTACAATTTTATTGATTTTATTTTGCATTTGTTTGATACCTTATTTTTTCTGAATTTGATATGAGAGATTGATGAATGTTTTTGAGTTGATTCTTGTTGGATTGATTAGATTAGAGATACATGCTCCCTTAGTGATTTTTCTCATATTTTTATGATGAAGTTTAGGTTAGTTTTGAATAATGAACTTTAGGGTGTTAGGATTAGGGTTTTACAACACTTAGGTGTAGTGTAGGGCATAGTTTGGATACTTAGGCTTTGATTTAGGCCTTGGGGTTTATGTGGGGTATAGGGTACATAGTTAGGTTCCCTTAGAAATTAATCTAGGATTTTATGATGAGTATTACCATTTTATTTGATTTTTGCAAATTGGGTGATATTGGTGTGTTTCCCTCTTGGGATGTTGTTTTGTTTGTTGGGTTTTGGGTATTTCAATTGGGTGTTGGGCTTGGGCTTTGCTTGTTAGAGCTAATGAAGACCTTGGAGGTGATTGAAGATAAAGGATGGAGCTTGATGCATGAAGATTCTTATCTTTGAAGGTTGCTTTTGAAGACTTAGGAGATAGGAGATATAGGGAGAGCTTTAGAGTAGACTGATTTCTTCTGTCAAACATAGAGAGCTTCTTGTGCCTCTATTCCATCCTATGACACAAGGTCCCCCAAAGAAGTTCCATCTCTCCTTAGGAGGGATGTAGAGCATGCTTTGATTGGGTAGAACCTTGAGGATACCTTTCACTTGCTATGATTAAGATCTTAGTGATTTCCTTGGGTTATCATTAAGCATCTTAACATTTCAACTTCCTTTATTAGTTGATTCTCCTCCTGAGTGGTGGCATTGGAGAAGGGAACCTATTGGAGAAGGAAGTTCATTAAGGATTGGTGAAGGGGAAGCTTGTGCCTGTCAAAGAGAGTTATCTGTTGAAGACTAGGGTTTTGCTGCTGTTTGAAGTTGTTTGCTTGTTGGGGTTTAGTGCTTGCTAGAGCTAGGGCTTATTGAAGATAGGAGCTTATCTAAAGCTTGAAGATGGTTGAAGGGTAAAGATGGGGTCTTGCTGGGAGAAGTTGTTGCTGTCAACCTTGTTGCTGTTAATCAACTGTAGATGTCAGAGCTGTTGCTGTTTGAATTGCTTACTGTAAGAACTGGTGTTGCTGTCAGAGCTGGTGTTGGGTCTTATTTTCTTTTTTGTATTGTTGTTGGCTTGTTCAGCTCGCCCCTTAGGTTTAAAGTGAAGCTGTTTCACTTTGCCTATTGTTTTCCCAGGTTCGAGGTTGAGTGGGACTCCCTTGCCTCGCTTGTACTGTTGCATCTCATGCATGTTTACTGTTTACTGTATATCTGTTTCTTTTGCTGTTTATCCCCTAGGATCTCTGATTTCCTTTGTGCAGGAGGGAATTATGACAGACATTAGGTGTTAACCCATGCATGATAACATTAGGTTAGTTTTGATTCCCTTTTCAACCCTAGGTTTTTAGAGCTTCTTTCTCTTCTATCTCAAAACAATTCAAAACACAGTAATAAGGATAATCGATGCCGTACGCTACGAGCCTTAAGCTATTTGAGAGAGGGTTGCTGGAGGGCCACTCTTCAGTAATCTGATTGCTTAGTGTGTTACCCTTAGGGTGACATACGATGTAGTCACCCTCAAATCATAGTCTCTAGTGCGTCAGAGATTGCAAACATCATAAAAAACAGTTCTTGCGTAAAAGACTGAAAACAAACATCAAAGTGTCATTTTTGTCCGCTTGGACTCCTAATCAGGGGAAAACCTTTTCAGAAAGATAAAAACAGTCAGACAAATCTGTGTCTTCCGTAGCCCGAACTACATTTGCTCTGATCTTTCATGCTGTATGAAAGTACGTAGGCATAGGATGCCGTAGTTAGGCGAACTACGTTGACTCTGATTTCTCGTTCCAGACGGGAATACGTAGGCATAAAGTGCGATACTTTGCCGAGTCATTTTATTTTCTTTTAACCTCAGACCTTTAGAGTAGATAGAATAACAATCCGTACTAGAAAACAAGCGTGGATCCTGTCGAGTACGACGGACGTGAGGGGTGCTAATACCTTCCCCTTGCGTAACCGACTCCCGAATCCAGGATTTGGTTGCGACGACTATTCCTTTCCTGTCTTTGTAGTAGGTTTATTTCGAGCGTTTCCTTTCCCTCTTTAGGATAAATAATGCCCGGTGGCGACTCTTTTGTTTAGCCGGCGCCGATTTTCGCAGTAGCGACACATGTATGTTGATATGCTGCATTTTTGTTGCACTACTTGCCTATGTTGTCTTTTTCTTTGCTGCACTTTTTGCTCTCAAATCTTGTACCCATTTGTTGGCTTGTGCTTGGACAACTCTTGTGGTCAATGCTACTACCTTTTGACAGCATTTTGAAAATTCTAATATTTAATATGTAGATGCATCATTGTGGGTTCATTTCCTTGGTCTTGTGACATGTAATGGTTTTGTGATATAATGCAAATTGTCACTTCTTGCATGGGGCTGTTTTGGATCATATTAAAATTACCCATGGCTAAGCAAGCATAGTCTTTGATCTTGACATGTTCCAATGTTGAGTTAACTCCTAATTATTTTCCTTGGATGTTTGTGGGCACAATGTGGAACATGTAAACTTGTTGGGGCATGAAGGGTACCATTGCATGAATTTGATTAGAGACTTGAATCAAGATTAGAAATAGATTAATTTCTAAACATTACTTAGAGTTGGAGATTTTGTAACAAATGGCATTCGTGTAATGTCATAAAATTTCTCTTTGTAATATTCTCGTCTTGAATTCATGAATCTTGAACTTTGAATGATGGATTTCCCTTATACCATTATTTGGAATGAATGAAGTATTGAATTATGCACTTGTGATCTTGACTCATGCTTTGCAAATTTGAACTTCCCTTAGATCAAGAATTTGAAACAAAGTTGGAGGAAGAAACCTTAAATTAGGCATTGCATTTCATGTATATTAGGGATATTGATCTTGAATATCCTAATATTTTTTCAAGTAACTTCTCCTTGAAGAAATCTACATGAGTAGACTTTCTAAATTGAATCAAACCTTAGATGATGGACCTTTTCTTCCATGATAGACAATTTTTCTTATTTGAAATAGAAAATAAATGAACCGACCCAACCCTTAGCTTGTGAATCCACATGCTCGATATGCAATAGAACAGTGTATGATATGACGAATGTAAGGTATGAAAGGCTAAAGGTGAAAATGAGGGTGTGACAATGATAAATGCAAAATGCAAATGCAAACGAACAAACAGGGACGAAGCCAAACAATAAGTAACCAATCATTAGGGATGACAACACACTGGGGAAAAGAAACAAAATTGGGGAAACTAAAGTGATGAACCAGCAGGTTCAAGCATGACCGGCTGACACTTCAGAAAGAAAGGCATCAAAAGATCCTCAATGGAGATAACACTGGTAAGACGGCCTCCACTAGGGAATATCCAGAGTAGTTGCTCAACAGGTCCAAGCATGACCGGTTGACACACTAGGATAAAAGGTAAAGCAGGATCCACTTGGCAGTAATATCGTGCAAACAAAATGCTGGAGTTTTTGTCCAAGCTGCTGGCAATTCCATAAACAAAGAGATCAACCGGGATCTTTAGGAAATATCAGGAAAAAAATACAGGGTAATTAACTCCTCTGTATGCCAAAATAATTGGACTCCAAGGGGGAATGCCCTAATAAGCTTCTCAAGAGAGACTGCCACTTATCATTGCAAGGGACTTACACCACCAAAAAGGATAAGCTTCTCAAAGAACGATACTGCCACTTATCTAAAAAAGATAACAATGATAAGCTTCTCATGTGAGACTGCCACTTATCGGGGATATAGATAAAAATGATAAGCTTCTCCGGAGAGACTGCCACTCATCTTGGAAGAGGTAATGGAAAAAAACTTCCCAAGGGAGATGGCCACATGTTGCTGGACATAATGAAATAGGATAAGCTTCTTAGGCGAGACTGCCACTTATCTGAAAAGGGTAACAGGGATAAGTTTCTCGGGTGAGATTGCCACTTATCTGGTGCACGGTGAAAAATGGTAAGCTTCTCAGGTGAGACTGCCACTTATCAACAATAAGGAGTTGTAAAAGGCTCTACTTGATATATAGTGCAAAATAAATGTACGTCCAGGTCAGGTTCGATGACCGACGGGACCAAAATTCAATCTAGAATTGAGCTAGAAAGAAACTGTCAAACAAGACTCCAACCATTAAGGAATGAACTCAAATGGGGATTTATCTCATCCAGGCACGGAGAAGATAACTGAAATAACCATCATCCACGAGGGTTGAACTCTATGGAGAAATCGGAAATAGTAGGTATTTTATGCTTAAGGTTGACAACTCTACTTGGAGAGAAAGGACAAACCCAATTACTTGGCAGTAACCACAGCCAAAGTAAACGATAAAAGGCAACAAGGACAGCAAACATGCAGATGCTAAGCACATGTATATGTCATGTAAATGAACGCATGTATGTTTATGCATATGCTGACAAAACAGACCAAAGGAGGAGTAAACGGGAGATGAAATAAACATCTCGACGAGGATACCCGGCGAACCTCTGTAAAGGTACATCTATCAAGAGATGGATAAAAAGTCATAGGTGGAACCAAAATCTTGCTTCAAAATTCCAAATTCTCTAGGGAGAAGAATATTCCACTTGGGGAAATGATATCATGACTTCACTTGAAGGATCGCCATCATGTATCTGAATTTCTTTATCAAAGAAGACCTGTTCATTGGGGAGAGTCCTCTTAGGATTAGAGACTTCCGGGGGATAAAATAAATATCCACTTCCTCGGGGAAGTATGGAGCTAAGGTAGCTTGCTAGGGAAAGTATAACAACTTCAGTGAGGAAACCAGATGATTCCACTAGGGAGTGGGTCCTCAATATCAATAAACATGTATCACTTGATGAATACTGGGGAGATTCTCTACAATCTTGAAAATCACTGGAGATTACAGGATTGGTCCAAAAGTGTTGTCGACTTATGTTTTGCTAGGGATTTGTGTTGAACAATGGTCTAAAAGTGCTTCTACAACCTTGAGACTTTCTGGGGAACAGTGATGTCCTTCGGATATTTCCACAAGTCAAAGCGACTTTATATCCTTTTCAAGTGTTTTCAAAAACAGTTTTAGGTTTAGAAAACTTTTCACTTTCAAAATTATTATTAACAACTAACATTTTGCATAACAAGAAAAAGTAGAGAAAACATAAATGGAAAAAGTTGAATAAGCAAAAGGTTTAATTTTATTGAAGAATGGTAGCTTTCTAATGGCGAAGCTCCATGGAGTATTACAATTGAAATTGGCAATAGGGAAAGGTTACATTGAATCCAATGACCTCTATTGACCCTAATAACTAAGACTATCCAAAATCCTGCTTCTGATAAGAGTGGTTGGATTTGATTTGATTTTCTGATTTTTCTGTTCTTCGATGATCGGCGTCATCTGATGTAGTGAAATGCCTTTGTCCCTAACTTTTGCCTGGATCACCCTTTCGGGTTTTCAGTCCATCGAGACGCTCATTTTTTCCTAAGCCGCCCTTTCGGGTTTTCAGCTTAGCGAGCTATATATTTTTATTTTCATCCCTAATTTTTGCCTGGATCTCCTTCATAGGTTATGATCCACTGGGATACCCATTCTTGCCTAAGTCGCCTTTTCAGGTTTTCGACTTAGAGGTTTTTTTAGGCATAATATTTTCAGACTGCATCAGAGTTTACAGGATGTGCAAGCTCTTCACCATCCATTGTTGTGAGAATTAGCGATCCTCCGGAGAAGACTGTATTTACAACAAATGGACCTTCATAGTTAGGCATCCATTTCCCGCGCATGTCTTTATGAAATGACAAGATCTTCTTGAGTACAAGCTCTCCTTGATGGAATTCTCGGATTCGGACCTTCTTGTCAAATGCTCTCTTCATCCGTTTCTGGTACAACTGACCATGACACATTGCAGTCATGCACTTCTCATCTATGAGATTCAATTTTTCAAATCTTTCTTGGACCTATTCTGCTTTATCAAGCTTGGTTTCCATCAGTACCCTTAAGGACGATATCTCTACTTCGATGGGGAGGACGGTGTCCATTCCATACACTAATGAGAAAAGGGTTGCCCCTGTTGAAGTTTGAACTGAAGTTCTGTATCTGTGCAAAGCAAATGGTAGCATTTCATGCCAATCTTTGTAAGTCTTTACCATCTTTTGTAGGATTTTCTTAATATTTTTGTTTGCAGCTTCAACAACTCCATTCATTTTGGGATGGTAAGGAGAAGAATTGTGATGCACAATCTTGAAACTTCCACACAACTCTCATGGTTTTATTGTTCAAATTGGTCTCATTATCTGTTATGATCTGGCTTGGAATTCCATAACGGAAGATAATCTCTTTCTTGATGAAGCGGGAAAATACTTGCTTGGTTACATTGGCATAAGAAATGGCTTCTACCCATTTTGTGAAATAGTCAATAGAAACTAAGATGAATCGATGACCGTTGGAAGCTTTAGGCTCGATTACCCCAATCATGGCAATGCCCCACATTGAGAAAGACCACGGTGATGATAAAATGTTCAACAGCGTTGGAGGCACGTGCACCTTATCAGCATAAATTTGGCATTTATGGCATTTCCTGGCATATTGGATACAATCAGATTCCATGGTTAACCAGTAATATCCTGCTCTCAAAATCTTCTTTGACATAGCATAACCATTGGCATGAGTTCCAAAGGTTCCTTCATGAATTTCTTGAAGTAACATGTCTGTTTAATGTTTGTCAACACATCTAAGCAGGATTATGTCATAGTTTCTTTTATATAACACATCATTGCTGAGAAAGAACTTGGATGTTAATCTTCTCAAAGTCTTTTTGTCAAGAGTTGTAGCATTGGCTGGATACTCCTGGTTTAGCAGATAATTATTAATGTCATGGAACCATGGCTTGTCATCAATTTCTTCTTCAACCATTTGATAGTAGGCAGGCTCAGTCTTGCGCTCATTTCGAATGCGTGTGGCATCATTGACGAATCTGACTTTCCACATCGAGGCTAACATAGCTAAAGCATCGACAATATGATTTTCAGTCCTTGAAATATGTTTGAAAGTGATTTCGTCAAAGTACTCAATCATTTAAAAAATGTAAGCTCTGTATGGGATCAATTTCTCATCTCGGGTCTCCGATTCACCTTTGACCTAGTAGATTACCAAAGCTGAGTCACCAATCACTTCAAGAATTTTGATTCTGAGGTCAATAGCTGCTTCAAGGCCTAAAATGCATGCTTCATATTCGGAGATATTGTTTGTACATTCAAAATCTAACCTTGTTGTAAATGGGGTATAGCCACCATCTGGATTCATTAAAACGGCACCTATGCCATGCCCACTGTAATTAGAAGAACCATCAAACATCATCTTCCAACGGGAACCGGGCTCGGGACCTTCATCAGGACCTGACTCTTCATAGTCCTTCACTAACATAACGTCTTCGTCAGGAAAGTCAAATTTGAGAGGTTCATAATCTTCAACCGGTTGGTCTGTAAGATAATTTGATAAGATACTTCCTTTAATAGCTTTTTGAGTCACATACTGGATGTCGTATTTAGATAACAACATATGCCAACGGGAAAGTCTTCCAGTCTGAGCAGGCTTCTCAAAAATGTATTGGATCCATTTTAGAGATCAACAAAGTAGTGTGACAGATCATGTATTGCCTGAGACGCTTAGTAGCCCATGCTAGCGCACAACAAGTCTTTTCCAAAAGTGAATATCTGCTTTCACAGTCAGTAAACTTCTTGCTTAAGTAGTAGATGACATGTTCTTTTCGTCTAGTCTCATCGTGCTGACCCAGTACGCAACTTATAGACTTCTCGAGAACAGTCAGATACATGAAGAGTGGTCTTCCAGGAATAGGAGGAATCAAGATAGGAGGTTCTTGCAAATAACTCTTGATTTTATCAAATGTTTGCTAACAATTAGAATTCTAATCAATTATCTGACCCTTGCAAAGTAACTTGAATATTGGCTCACAGGTAGTAGTCATATTAGAAATGAATCTGGAGATATATTTCAGGCGTCCGAGAAAACATATGACTTGTGTTTCATTTTGCGGAGCTGGCATGTCTTGAATGGCTCAGACTTTATCAGGATCTACTTCAATTCCTTATTGGCTGACGATAAATCCGAGTAATTTTCCAGATCTAACACCAAAAGTACACTTAGCCGGATTCAGTTTCAACTGGTACTTCCTGAGTCATTCAAACAGTTTTAGCAATTGATTCAAGTGGTCCTTTTTGTTTTGAGATTTGGCAATCATATCTTCAACGTACACTTCGACCTCTTTATGCATCATGTCATGAAAGAGAACGACCATAGCTCTTTGATATGTTGCCCATGCACTCTTCAAACCGAAGGGCATAACTTTGTAGCAATAGGTTCCCCAAGGAGTAAAGAATGTAGTCTTTTCTCTATCGGCAGGGTCTATCTTGATCTAATTGTAGCCGGGGAAAACCATCCATAAAAGAGAAAACTGCAAAACTGGTTGTATTATCCACAAGGGTATCAATATGCGGTAGAGGGAAATTGTCCTTTGGGCTTGCTTTGTTCAAATCCCTGTAGTTTACATACATTCTGACTTTACCGTCCTTTTTGGGCACTGGTACAATGTTGGCTACCCATTCAGGATACTTTGCTACTGTTAGAAAACCTGCATAAAGTTGTTTCTTAACTTCATCTTGAATCTTCAAAGCCATGTTAGGTCTAATTCTTCGAAGTTTCTACTTTACAATTGGGCACTCTGGTTTAAGTGGCAACTTGTGAACAACAATATCAGTGTCTAAACCAGGCATATCTTGGTACGACCATGCAAACACATCAACATATTCCTCTAAAAGCTTGACCAATCTATGCTTGACATCAGCCTCAAGTGTTGTACCAATCTTGACTTCTTTCTTTTCTTCACCAGTGCCAAGATTAATCAAATCTACCTGCTCTTTGTGCGGTTGAAGCTCAGTGTACTCATACTTAACCAATTTTTCCCGTTCAATGGGAACTTCAAAACCTTCATCACTCTAATCTTCAGCTTGATAAGTGGGTGAATCAAAGTCAGGAGTGAAAGCAAGGTCATCGGATTCAAGAAGGTTTGGGATAGTTCTACATGTTTAGGAAGGCTTATTTTATTAAATGTGCAAAGAAAAATGCAAGAGAAAAAAATGTTTTTTTTTTCTAGTTTTGAAAAAGATTGCCAATTTCTTTAAAAATGTAAAAGCAAAAAAACGGTAAATGAAACAACAAGAATTCAACAAAATTCATTTATTGATAATCATTTGAAAGCGAAAAGGTGGCCCTACAAAATAATCCTGTAGCCTTGGGAATGGCTATGGAATTTTCGAAAACAACAAGAATTAAATTACTTTGACACAGGAAAAATCACTGGGATTTCTATTGCTTCCCAGTTGTTCAAAGCTGCATCACACTTGAATACCAAATTGCTCAAGTCTTCGTCTTCACTATCATCCTCAACAGCATTGACCTGGAAACCTCTGCTGACAAACACCTCCTGGACAATCTTCGGACGACCTTTGGCAGATGTATAAGCTCTAACATTAGTTGGTTTGTAACCCAAGCCATGGTGATTCATCTTGGTCTTGATATTTATCACCTCTCCCTAACCTTCATATACGCCTCCTTCAATTGTTGATCTGGTGCTCTTGAAAAATGCAAAAGATGGATAACTTTGGCCCATTGTTTCTTTGACTTCCAACAGGACAGCATTGGCGATCTCAAGTGCTTGGAAAGAAGTTTCTAAAGCATCCTCGTCAGCTTCTATGTAACGAAAAGAAGACAGGTTACTGACCATCAAATCCTCTTTACCATGCATAATAACCAGCTCCTCATCAACCACAAATTTCATCTTCTAATGTAATGTTGAAGTTACAACACCAATGGTATGAATCTATGGCCTTCCAAGTAAACAACTGTAGTTAGGATTGATGTCCAGTACTTGGAATGTGATGTTGAATACATGTGGACCAATCAAGATTGGTAGCTCAACTTCTCCAATTACAGTTCTGCGGGAACCATCAAAAGCCTTGACTATCAAAGAAGTAGGCTTCATCTCAGTTTCTTTGTAAGCCAACTTGGTGAGAACCCTCTTAGGTAAAACATTCAAAGAGGAACCAGTGTCTACAAGCACCCTTGATAAGTTATCTTCTTGACATTTCACGGATACATGTAAGGCACGATTGTGATTCTGACCTTCCCTTGGTAACTCTTCATTGCTGAAGCTAAGAGTATTACAAGCAGTAATATTTGCAATCACATTGTCAAATTAACCAGTAGTAATGTCTTGGGCAACATGAGCTTGAGCCAACAACTTCTATAATGCAGCTCGGTGAGAAGGTGAATTCATCAACAGAGATAGAATTGAGATCTTAGAGGGAGTCTGGTGAAGCTGATCAATGACTTCGTAATCACTTTTTCTGATTATCCTCAAGAACTCGACATCTTCATCATTTGTAACCGCTTATTTTCCTTTGTCTTTGGCAAGCACGGTGGTAACAGTTTCCTTAGGCAGAGCCTCATTGAAACGGGGAGTATAAATACGACCATTTCGTGTCATCTTGCTTGCCCCAACTATATTAGTCACATCTTCACTAACACTCTCCAGTTCTTTCCTTGAAATAACTTTCCCAAATTTTTTGTCAATCATGGTCACATCATACTTCCAAGGTACAACTTTAGGGTCATTGAAATGAAATGGACTAGGCTTCTGAATGATCACTGGCTTCGGCTGATTAACCGTAGGAGCAACAACGGATTCTGGCACGTTGAACACAGGCTTTGGTGTGCTAAAAACAGGTACTGCAGAACCTGATTTTGACAAATTGAAGACAGGAACTTTAGCACTTGGTTTTGACAAGTTGAAGACGGGCTCAATCACAACAACTTCATCCTTCTTCACTATACTACTCCCTTGCAGGAAACCATCATTGATCAAGCTTTGAATATCATTTTGAACCAACATACATCCCTTGGCACTGACATCACAAACTGTACAATCATCGTGACAAACATTTACCAAGCCGGCTTCAAACAACTTTGAATGGAAGATTCAGAGGGGAATCTTGATCTGAGAAACATCAAGAATTGGGCTCTCATCAAATGCCTCATCAACAACACTAATAGACCCGTGAGTAGGCAAAGGGTTGCTCTTAACATTTGACTGAGGATCATCAAAATATAGAATCTTCTTTTCCATTAATTCTCTTACAAGATGCTTGAGAGCACAACAATTTTCTAAATCATGGCCAGGTGCACCCTTATGAAATAAACAATCAGCGATAGGGTTGTAATTAGTTGGCAGTGGATTTGGAGGTGGACCCAAAGCTCTTGTAGTTATCAGACCTTGTTGCACTAATGAAGGGTACAACTCGGTATAAGTCATTGGAATAGGAAGACACGACTTATACTGTCTCCTGTTAGGAACATTATGGTGAGGTGCCTGATTCTTCGGTTGTTGATAGGCAGGAGCGTTAGACGCTTGTTGATAATTGGGTGGAGCTTGTGCATGCTGATAACTAGGAGGAGGTTGATAAGCAGGAGCTAGTTTCACAGGCTGGTATGTAGGAACTTGTTGATTGAAAGCAGGTGCGACAGTAGCTACATATGGTTGTTTAGCAAACTGAACAGGGTAACCTTGTTGTTGAACATAGTTTTGCTGATGCTGCCATGGTTGATTTCTTCTTCTGCTTGCAGTTACCGCATTAGTTTCACCCTCTTTCTTCTTGTGAGAGGTAAATTAAGGCTTCTTAGCATGGTCTTTATTGGAGCTTGAACTACCAGCAGTACTTGACATTTTTCCGCTTTTCAGACCCAATTCTACCTTCACACCAACATCAACAATATCTGAAAAGTTTGCAATCACACTACCAACCATTCTTTCATAGAACTTAGGACGAACAGTATCAATAAACCAATCAGCTAGTTCTTTTTCAGTCAACGGAGGTTCTACTTGCGAAGCAATCTCTCTCCATCTCTGAGCATACTCTTTGAACGATTCAGGATTCTTCAGGGACATACTCAGTAATTGCCTTCGGTCAGGAGCTAGATCCATATTGTATTTGTAATGTTTGATGAAAGCATCAGAAAAATCTTGGAAACTCTTAATACGAGACTGATCCAGAGTTAAGTACCATTTTGATGAAGCACCCTTCAAACTGTCTTGGAAATAGTGAATCATCAGCTTATCATTATCAACATGAGCAACCATTTTACGGTAATACATGATCCAGTGACTCTTCGGGCATGTAGCTCCTTCGTAACGATCAAATCTAGGAGTTTTGAACTTTGGAGGGATAATCATACCAGATACAAGACACACTTCTCTGGCAGCAGCACCAAAGATTTGATCTCCTTCCATCATTGTCAACCTTTTATCAATGGTTTCCACATTTTCCCAGAGCTTTTCATGACACTCATCTTCATCTTCCTTCATGTCAGGGATATCATATACCGGTTGATGCTCATTAAAGTATGGTTGCACATGAGTATGAACAACAACTGATGCAAAAGTATGGATCACTTGAGGAGTTTCAGTAACCAAAGGAACAACTTGTTGAATTTGTTGAGCAATGGGAACTACAGTAAGTGCTGGCACAAAACCATGTGGAAGACAATATGGTGGTACACTTGCAGTAGTAATAGATGGTTGAGGATCCACAACAGAATTGGTAATCTCAGAAACAACAGTGGATTGAGGGTCCATCCTTGCACGTATAACTTGTAGCATCTCCATAATCTGTCCCACACTTCCTCGAAGGTCTTCTAATTCATTTCTGACACGGTCAAGCTCTTGATTTTGTTCCGCCATCTTTTTACGAGCTCGAGCTCTGGTGTTGTACTAGTGCAGAGGACTCAGGGTGACAGAACTGGAGAACGAAAATGAGAAAACCGGAAGGAAAACGCACATGCAAAGACATGAATGTAATGCAATACAGTGGTTTCAAGGATTTCAATAGTCAGTTGCAAATATTTCTTAGGAAAACTGAAAAAGTTTAGATTTTGGAATTCGAGATTTTTTTTGAATTTGCAAAGGACTGAAAGTTGAATTCTTTAAAACCAGGAATGTCATGATGCTCAAATGGAATGGATGCATAAACACACATATACATATAAGTAGACAAAGCCCTAGATTAGAGGTTCATAAGCATGGAGCCATGATCTACCCATCCCAAAAGGTATGTATTAAGGGTTAATTGTACCTGTAGAACAAGGGTTATAAGAGATGCCCAAAAGCATCAGTCTGTCTTTCGGATATTATCAATTTCCCGAATAACTCAGTGGTTAACAATATTCTCAAGAGAAACTCTTTTGAGTGTAGTATCACGTATCAACTATTTTGGGACTACTCCCTCATAGTCATTGCACTACGTCCTAAGAAGGCCAAAGTGGGGTAAAAAGGTAACTAAAGGTTCCCAGTATCACAGGCTCCTAGGTCGAAAATAATAATTGTCTTCATGAATACTCGTTCAACAATACCAATTTTCAAAAGGGCCTCAACTGAGCGGTGATTCTCAAGTCAGCTTGGTCGGGAATCACTCCCTATAAGCCTCGCCGAATATATCACCTTCCTATCATAAGTACGCTCAAGTCCGAGTGTAGGACTTATCTCACAACAATATATAACCCAAGCAGATACAGTAATATAAATATAAATAGATATACATCAAATAAAGCATAAATAAACAAGTTAGAGGTAACCCTCGAAAGTTATACTCCCCAGTGAAGTCGCCATTTTCTGTTGCAGTGAGAATCAGATATCAAATTATTGATTAATTTGAATCGCAAATCTTTGAATTCATAACCGGTCTTTGATTTATTCGAAGGAAAGGTTAAACCTAATTTGCATCATAAACACAATGCGGGGAGATCTAGGGTTCAGGGGTTGGTTATACCTAGAGAAGGTGTTAGCATCCTAAGCATCTGTAGTACTCTACATGAACCTCTTGTTTAAATATGTGTTATTTGCTAATCTATCTATTAAGGGTATGCTAAAGGGTTGAAAGGAGACCTAAGGGGTTAGTCCTAAGTATACTCACCAAGAAATCGCATCTCGTGCCTACGTATCCTGACGGGAATGAAATCAGAGTATTCGTAGCTCCTCTCAAAGAGGGTGAGGAACTTCTTGACGGTGGTCAAGGTTCCAGGGGGAAGTAAGTGTTCATAGGGAGACCCTTACGTGGAGTGCGGCAACTCCTAGTCTATGTTGAAGTTAAGTTTGGAAAAGAGGGGTAAGTATCCACGGCAGGAACTTACGTGGAGTACGGCGACTCCTGATCCTAAGGCTAGGAATAAGGAAAGGTGAAGGTATGTCCACGGCGGGACGCTAAGTGGAGCACGACGACTCCGATCCTAAGGCTAGGATAATGGTAAAGGTGAGTGCAGGTCCACGGCGGGACGCCAAGTGTGAGTACGATGACTCAGATCCTAAGGCTAGGATGACGGGTAAGGGCTAGAATTAATAGTGACATGGCAGTCAACAAGAATGAAACTTTCCTTCGGAATAAAAGGCTTGGTTATAGAAAATTAAAACAATGATCCTCAAAACGCTACAGAATGGATGTGAATATGCGAACATGTAAATTAAGTACTCAAAATATAGGACATCATGATTAAGATGTGATCCCGACCAGATGCATCGTGGGTTACGTTAAAATCGAAAATTAGTTAAACTCGGCCTGGTGAATTTATGATTAATTCTAATGAATAAGTCTAAATTAAAATTAGATTAAATAAAAGGAGACAGGAAAATCTAAATGCTTTTAATTGATTTTTAATTATTATCTAGAATTTTGAAAATTAAAAAGAGATTGAATTAAAACTAAAACTGAAAATTCTAATTTATTAAAATTCTAAAATCTTAAAAATTCTAAATTGAAAGTTATTGTTTTTTTTTATTTTAAAATTCTTAAAATTCTAATTATTAAATTCTGAATTATTTTTTTATTTTTATTATTATTCTTATTATTACTATTTTAAAAAAACAAGTCTAGGCCCAGCCCAATGTAAAAAAAACCGAAAATGATAAAAAAAACAAAAAAACAAAAAAACAATTGGGCCGGTGTGGTCAACCCACCGGACCTGCTCCAACACAAAATAAAAAACGGAAGAGAGGGGGAGGGTCTCAAAACCCTAATTTCTGCCGCCCCCAATTCCTCTCCTCTCTCAGCTTCTCCATTTTCCTCTTTCTCTCTTGACACTCATCGTCTCTCTCTCTCTCTCTCTCTCTCTCTCTCTCTCTCTCTCTCTCTCTCTCTCTCTCTCTCTCTCTCTCTCTCTCTCATGAAACCCTTCCTTCTTCTCCTTAGCGTTTCTTCTTTTTCTTCGCCCATCTCTTCTTCTTCAAACACTTCTTCTTCCTCCTCCTTGCCTCATTTCCTTTCTCATTCTCCTTCCTTATTTTCTTTCTCATTCTCTCTCCGTCCCGTCTTATTTCCTCCCTCCATTTAAACACGGCTTTATAACCTGCAAACATCAACAAAACACAGAGATTTAAACAAATTGATGAATTGATCGATTACCGCAATGAGTGTGCAGTAACGGTTCACGGCGTGTACGGTGATGGCAATGGTGATATCTACGGCGGACTTGACAGAATCACGAGGTACTTATGTTTGGTGTCCGAAAACGGAGACGTCGAAAAAAAGATAAGTTTCCCAAATCCTTTCTCTTTTCGTGTTGTTGTGACGACCTCATTTGTTCAGTTGTATGTGTATGTGTTTTTCGTTTGAAAATCGGGTGAATAATGTGAATTTTCTTTATTCTCTGTGTGTATGTGATTCAGAATCTGGTTTCCTTGTGTATGTTTTCTGTGTTTGTGAACCTTTCGTGAATCTGTGAACTTCTACCTCTGCCCCCTCTATGAACTGATGTCCTCCAATTTATAAACTCAAAGATATTGATCATGAGTTAATAGTTAAGACCAAGTTGATTATATGAAAAATAAACCTTCCATTTTTATGAAACATGTTTGATGAATTGTTTTGGAAACTTTCCTTTTTTTTCAATTGCACCTGTCTATGTATGTTTTGGAAAGTAGAGAATATGATCTTGAATGTTGTAAATCATGTTGTTTCGAAAAGAGTTTAAAACCGTGATTTTTTATGTTTGGAACTTGTCTGTAACCTGTTTTGGAAAAGAAGGATCAACTCTGATTTCTTGTCATTTGAGATTTCATTAATTTCCATTTCCGATGGATTATGTTTGTTTGTAATTGATAAAGATGTTATTTCGCAATTACTGATCAATTTTAATTTGCACAGGTTTTGAAGCTTCTTTTAAGTTGTAATGAAGACAACACCATTCGTATGATAAACGACGGGATCTTGTTGAAGATGCTAGAGGTGATATTTTCACTAGTAATTAAGATTCTACTTCAGAGGCGGTCAAATGACTTTGGAAAAGCAGTGTAGCGGTCCTTCTTAATATCCACTCTAAATTAGGTGACCTTGAAGATATTTAAATGCCAATGAGTAGCGCTGCTCTTTTTTCATCATTAGTGATTCGTTGGGCAAAGTGGCATAATGAATGGAGTATTTGTGATAACAACAGCAACTGTGGGATATTGTAAAATAACCAGTAGACATCTTGTTGTTCGTTTGTGTCACGTGGTCCAATTTATTACCCTTTTCTTTTTCTTTTTCTCTCTCTCTCTTTGATGTGCCTTGGTGGCTTAGAACTTGAATATTTGTAAATCTTTAAAAACTTGAGCTCCATGATAATTTGAACTTTGAATTTGGTTTGAGTTTGCCTTGTAAACAACACTTTAGAGTTTTTAAACTAATGTGAACTTGTAATTCTTGTATTTGTAAAGAACTTCAACTCTTTTGCATCTTGCAACTTGGACTTTGTAATGAGAGTGGTTTCGCAAGCTTTGAGTTTTCTTATATGTGGGAAGAAAATGTTAGACTTCATGCTTAAGATTTTGAGTTTGGAACACCTTGATGAAACTTAATTCTCCTTTAGCTTTAGAATAGCACCTTGGACCCTAGTGAATCTAAATTGCAACTTAATCTCTAATGAAACTTGATTTCTTATCACAAAAGTTCCCGCATTTATGAATCTAAATTGCAACCACGATTAGATCTCGAATTTTAGCATTAATCCTAAACTTCATGTTAGAACTCACCATGGAATCAACAATAAAACTTTAGAGCTTTTATAAGCAACATGAGTCCTAAATTTTTAAACTAAAAGTTTCTTAAATTGAAACCTTTGTGGCCTTTAGTTCTTGGATTTGTAAATTTGGATTTTAAACACCCTTGTAATACTTATGCCTTGAAAACTTTTTCAATGATCCTTGGCCTTGTGAATCAAATCTCAGATTAACCCCTTTGACAACATGAACTGGAACTTTTGAAAGAATTTGACTTATGGGGAAATTTTGAATGCTTTGAATTTTGAAATTAAATGATACTTCGATGAAACCATAACCAAATTTTGATGCGCACAACCTTTTGAAATATTGCATTACAAACAAATTTTTGAAGTACCATAAACTAAAGCCCCAAATCATAACACTAAAGTCCAACAAGTTCCAATTGGAGATCCATGCACAAACCACAAAGATTATAGCTTGGTTCTAACTTTACCAAGATATGGCCACAAAATTCACCACCATCTACACTTGAAATTAATGCTCAAATATTGGAGAGAAATGATCCTATACTGGTTGAGGGGATATAAGAACGAGAGCATATCCTTCTTTTATATCCACAGGAATTCAACCATTGTTGGCTGAGGATTATAAGCACACCCACAAAGCTCTCATGATCCTTTGAAATTCTCTGCCACGCCTAATTTCATAAAATAAAATAAACAAATTGGTTAAAACAATTAGCTATGCATGAATGATTGATCTAAAATGATATGCAAGAGATCAATGAATTTAAGGGTAAAATTTGGGGTACGACACCACGGTGACACACTCGGACAAGAGAACCTCTCCTCAAGCAGATCTTCAAGTTGATTCTTCAACTTATTCGATTCCGATGTGGACATACGATATGGAGCCATCGCTACCAAACTAGTTCCAGGAACTAGGTCTATCGTGAACTCCACTTCAGATTCCAGCGGTAAATCATTTATCTCATCAGGAAAAACTTCCGGATAATCACAAATAATTGACACACCACCAACTTCCCCACTTTATTAACACTCAAAGTTTCCATCAAAATAAACATCTCAGCACCATCCTGCACCGACTCACCAAAACAATCAGTAAGCACGTAGCTTAACTCAAAACAAATCACTGCATACGCCATCAAAGCTTGCAAGACACGTCTATCCCATCCAGCCTAACTCTGTCTACTATCAACAAGAGATTAAGGGTGATCAGTTCCTCAATTTGTCAATAGACATCCGAAAATTATGATGGGGCATTGTCGCTACTGCGAAAAATGAGGCCGGCAAGATAGAAGAGTCGCCACCTTTCGTTATTTATCCCTCAGAACGGGAAAGGAAACTATCGAAAAAACCTGACGCAAAAGGTATAAGACAAGGTCATCGCAACCATTGTCTGGATTCGGGAGTCGGTTACGCAAGGGGAGGGTATTAGCACCCCTCACGTCCATCGTACTCGACGGGATCCACGCTTGTTGTGTTTATCTAACGGGTTTGTTACATCTATCTACGCTAAAGGTATGGTTTGAAAAGGAAAGAAAATGACTCAGCAAAGCGTCGCACTTTATGCCTACGTATTTCCGTCTGGAACGAGAAATCAGAGTCAACGTAGTTCGCCTAACTACGGGGGAAGGTTCCTCGTCCAGATATCGCATCTTGTGCCTACGTACTTTCACACAGCGCGAAAGATCAGAGCAAACGTAGTTCGGGACAACGAGAGACACATGTTTGTCTTTTTTATCCGAGTAAGGTTAACAGACGGTTCCAGCAGTTTGGTGTATGCAGCTCGCTCAACGGAGACTTAGGCGTTTACCGTTTGCGGTAGAACTGAGAGTTAACAAAACTCTCCTTCTGAAAAAGGTCTCCAAGAAATTAAAGGTCAAAGCGGACAAAAAGAGTTTGATCTTTGTTTTCTGTTTTTTAGGGAAGTATCTTTTATGGATGTTTGCAGCCGATATCGCACTAGACACTATGACCTGAGAGTGAATGCATCGCATGTCACCCAAAGGGTGCCATACTAAACATCCAAACTGTTGAAAAGAAACTCTCCAACAATCCTTTCTCAAGTAGCTTAAGGCTCGTAGCGTACGACGTCAATTAACCTTTATTACTGTATTTTAATTTTGTTTGAAGATGAGAAGAGAAAAGACGCACTAAAGGGGAACTGATCCAATCCTAAAGTTGTCATGCAAAATTGATCCTATGGTTGAGGTTAGGAGGAAATCTACCTAATGTTATCATGCATGGTTAGAACCCTAATGTCTGTCATAACTTCTCTTGAACAAGAGAAGTCAGAGTTCCTAGGGGAACATGGCAAAGGAAAACAACAACAAAGAAATAACTGTACAGAAACAACTGTAAATAAAACGCATGCAATGCAACAAACAAGCAGAAGGAGCCAAGCTCAACTTCTAGAACAAGCAAGCCCAAAGGCAACACACAAAGCACAGGCAAGGGAGACAGACTCAACCTTAAGCCAGCAAGCAAAGCCAGTCAATAACAGTCAAGCAGAGGGAGACAGACTCAACCTCTAGATGCAGACAAGCAAAGGGAGCTAATCTCAACCTTTAAGATGCTCTTAAGCCTAGATCAATATATGAGAAACCTATTCTAAATGAAACACACATTCAATCAGTTACACAAGCAAAGCAGAGCAGCCAAAAAAGACAGCAGACAAAACAGCAGACAATCAGCTCAACAACAAAGTAGATAAACAGCAAACAGACAAACAATCTGCAAACAAACAACTTCAAGCCAAACCAAGAGAAGTCCTCATCTCCATGCTCCAACAAGCTCCAACAAAAGGGAAGAGAAATAACATCAAGATATTGGATTGATGATGGGAAGCAGGAAGGAAACCAAAGGAATCCAACCAGACACTCAACCAGTCATCTGAGAAGGGCATCCTCAAAGGTTCTACCTATTATGAAATGCCACACATCCTTCCAAAGGAAAGATGAGGCTTTCACATAGGGACCTTGAATAATAGGAAGATAATGGAAAGCAATCAAAGTAATCCATGTTTTATGTGAAGAAGGAGAGAACAACTAAGCTCTTCCTAAACCTTATTTGAACAAGCTCAAAGAAAGCTTCTAAAGGGTGGTCTAAACACCAAATCAAACATCTACAACAAGCAAACAGAATCTTAAACATGTCTAAAACACCATCAAAGAAGATTAGCAAGCTTATCATGCACTAAAAGCAACCATTGGGGTCAATCTAAGGCAAGTGCTATGTTGAAAGCAACTAAAATTAGCCTAAGTATTAAATCTATGAAAAATACTAAAACACCTTCTAAAATCCTAAGAAATTTTCTAAGGGAACCTAAACATGTTAATGACCTATGGGCAAGGTTCAGAATCTTAATCTAAAGGGAAGTCACCTAAAGAAATCCTAAATCACAAGGTACCAAATTAAAACCCTAAAATGGAAAGTCTAAAGACCCTAGTTCAAAACAGAACCTATTGTTGTCTAAAAAATCTAAATAAAATCATAGGGGATCATGTATCTCTAATATACCAGCTAGCAAAAAACCAGCCCCAAACTCAATACCAATTGCAAGAACAAAAATCAACAAAAACATGTATCAAATATACAAAATTAAAGAAATTAATAAAATGGAGAAATTCAAATTAAATTGAAAAATAAGCAAACCAGAAATATAAAAGCACAGAAAAATCACAAATAAAAAGAGGAGCATGAACATATTTTTGTTTTATTTTTCTGATGAAAATTGAAATTAATATGATTTTAAAAATGAAAATGCAATTAAAATAAAAAAGAAAATCAAATAAATGAATTAAAAGCTGAGAAATTATCACAGGCGTTGGATGAGGAGACTGAGTATGCTAATCCAAGGGATGATACGCTGCCAGCGGATAAATGGAACGCTGCGTTTCGCAGCCAAAACTCCAATCCTTAGAACAAATCACGTCCACACGATCTAATGACAAAGTCAAGACTAAAGCCAGATCCAAGGGTAGAAACATCATCTTCTTCGTTTGAAAGATCAAATGGAGGGAAGTCAAGCACGGTAGCCGGAGATGACCTCCGGTAATCTTCTCCGGCGAGCAAACACTTGTAGGTCAGGGAAACTCAATGAAACTTATACAGATCCACTCCAAATTTCGTGTAGAACTCAAATATGATCTCCAAATTTCCTAAATCCTCATAGATCCTCAAACAAGATGGAGATCTTAAAATATGCATAATTCTGTAACCTCACCATTCCTCAAACTAAAACTATAGATCTGTTCCTCTTGTTACACTGATCAACCTAAACTAAATAGATCATGTAGAATCCTCAAGATCATGCCAAACCAACTCTCAACAGAAATCACATTGCATCCTATTTTGTCTCTAATCATCCAGATTTCTATCCAAAATCCATCTATGTTTCAACCTAATGCTTAACCACATACTAATCCAAGCTAGATCATGCTAGAATCAGTACAATTCTGAAAGTTACATACCTGGTTTTGAGCTTCAAATTGAGGCAGTTATGGAGTGTTTCTTAGCTTCAAATCGTGCAGAAACTTTCAATGAAGTGTGCTGAAGAAGAAGGACACCTTGAATTGCCTTGAAAACCTCTCAATCAGAATTCACAATTCTCACTTTTTGCTCTTGAACTCAAACTTCAATCTCTGCTTCCAGCACGAATCAATCACCAAACTGGAGCAAAACCTTCTTCTGAACTTAAATAGAGATGGTTTATGGGCTTTTGAGGTCCAATTGAGGCCCAAATCCAGAAATCCACATTTCACTTTTCTTTCAAAAACTCAACCATGGAGAGCATGAATTCTGGCTCAAAACTTCCCTTGGAAGCTTTCATTCCATCCCTTGTGGTCTGGTGAGAGTGTCTAGGGTGATTAGAGAGCTTGAATTCATCCCATGACCAAATTTGGATGTGTTGCTTACTTGTGAAGTAACAAGCCACAAAGCTATGAAATTGACCTCAAATGAAAATTCTAAAAATGCCAAAGTACTCAAAATGATTTTTCTGATTAGAATGATTACCCACTTGCCTTGTTTGAGCACAAAATGAATTAATTTGAGAATTTTCACTTATATGCCTTTAAATTCTTCTTATTTTTGCAAAATTTCTCAAACCAAGTCTCACCTTAAACCAAATCAATTCCTCATGAGGACATGGTTGACCTAAAAACATTATTTTGGACAAGTTTCATGTTGAACAAAATTTCATTTGAAGCTTGCAATATAGAGATAATGACCTATAATGCCAAATGACCTATAATATTACTTTCCCAAAATACCCCTGACTTGTAGACCTCATAACTTGAGTTCTACAAATCAGATGGAAGACTTATAATACAATTTGGAATGCTAAGATCAAGACCTACAACTTTCATGTTGGCCAAAAGTTGAGGAGAAACATCCTTCTAGGTCAAACGTTCCTTGGAAGTTGGTGAACTTTCACAGACAAATTTCACATTCCTCAGATGACCTGTAACTTGTCTGTACCATAACTTGAGTTCTATAAATCTAATGGAGGACTTCTAGTACTAAAATTAAAGTTAATAGCATGCTCTACAAGTTTCATGTTGGCCAAAAGTGGAGATGAAACTTGCATCTTGAGATAAATGGTCTTGAAGTTAGGCACTAAATAGGGGATTTTACCCTGAGAACCCTAATTTAGCAACTCCTCACACTTTGAATTCTTCTTGAATTGATCTTGGAATATCATCTCATGTATCTAAACACAACTCTCCATGACTACAAAGACTTAGAATTGAGCTTTGATCCTTTTCAATTGCCCAGTTGACTTAGGATTACTCAAATGAAAACCCTACTCGCAACACCCTCAACTGTGGCTCTTCACACTTGACACAATGACTTGTCTGAGCTCCACCATGACCCTCAAGGCACTCTATGAGATCTATCCATACACTCTCTCCTTGATCAAGGCTCCATAACCCACTGATGATCTTCAATTGGTCCTCAGATTAGGAGATTGACCACATAATAACAACTGAACTTCTCAAGAACCCAACTCTCTTCCTGATGACTTTGATGACTTCTCAAGCTTGAACAAGACCTCAAGATAGGCTCCTCTTGATATAAACCACACTTGATCCCCCTGCACAAATGAACAATGCTATGCTATGCAAATGCTAGATCAATGATATGCTAATGCAATGAAACATAAACCAAGTAAGAAAAGGTTAGACACATTTTGGGGTGCAACAGCTGCCCCTATTCAAGCGGCTTGGACCCGACTGGATGAAAAGCGAATGACTTTCGAACAATCGAGGTAAAAGACGGTTGAATACCAGAGAACCAAAAAATTTGCTAACCGAAGGAAAATAAACTGCACAAACTGCTTGGGGAAAAGATCCAGAAAATTGAATCCGGTTGTCACGGCAACAACTGACTAATCATCTGATACAGAAACTGATTTCAATATCAACCCCCTGTGTGACGCCACAGGCATTAAATCCAAACAATCAACTTCAAAATACACTACAATAAGCGGGCACTACGTAAAGTGCGTCATCCACATACTATCCTGGATCTTCCATAAAAATGCGGAACTGTCAATGTACTATCTTTTGACCTTCCATTTCCGGGCAGACGCTACGTAAAGCGAGGTATCCCTCCGAAGACTTGAACAAGCAACTCTGCGGGGAAAATATGGCAACAACTCCAAAGTCCCATTATGAAGCCATTCCATGCGAACAACGAACTTCAAAGTCTAATTATGAAGCCGTTTAATGTTGATAATAACTTCAAGGTCGAATTATGAAGCCAATCAAAGAAAACTTCGCCGAACTTCAAAGTCTAATTTTGAAGCCGCTCAATGCTGACGTAACGGCTACTAGAGAAAAAATCTGCTGAACTCCAAAGTCAAATTATGAAGTCTGCAATGTTGACGTAACAGCTACTAGAGAAAAAATCTGCCGAACTCCAAAGTCAAATTATGAAGTCTGCAATGCTGACGTAACAACTACTCGAGGAAAATTCTGCCGAACTCCAAAGTCAAATTATGAAGTCTGCAATGCTGACGTAACAGCTACTAGAGAAAAAATCTGCCAAACTCCAAAGTCAAATTATGAAGTCTGCAATGCTGACGTAACAGCTACTCGAGAAAAATTCTGCCGAACTCCAAAGTCAAATTATGAAGTCTGCAATGCTGACGTAACAACTACTCGAGGAAAATTCTGCCGAACTCCAAAGTCAAATTATGAAGTCTGCAATGCTGACGTAACAGCTACTCGAGGAAAATTCTGCCGAACTCCAAAGTCAAATTATGAAGTCTTCTAGAACTCTTCCAGGTAATTTCTAACAACAACTTCAAAGTCTAATTATGAAGCCATTTAAAACTGATAATAACTCCAAGGTCTAATTATGAAGCCATTGAATGCCGATAACGCGCTGATATATCCAACTTCAAAGTCTAATTACGAAGCCGTTTAATATCGGCAACAACTTCAGAGTATAATTATGAAGCCGTGCAATGCTGGTAACAACTTCAAAGTCTAATTATGAAGCCGTTTCTGGCGAGAAATTTATACCGTTGTAATGCTGACGTAACAGCCACCTGGGGAGAACTCTGCCGGGGAAATTCTGACGTCGACTGCCAGACCTTAACCTTGACGACGAGTACTGACCTCAACCGTCTAATCGCTGAAATCTTTCTTTTAAAGTGCTGACAACAACTTCAAAGTCAAATCATGAAGCCTTGACAACAAGTAATGACTTCAACCGTCTAATCGCTGAAATCTTTCTTTTCTGAAATGGTGACGTGACAGCAGTCTGAGGAAAACTCCGCTGGGGAATTTCTGACAACAACTCCAAAGTCTAATTATGAAGTCGTTTAAAGAAAACTTTGTCGGGGAAAAAGAGAAACTTAACCAAGCAACTCAGATGAGGGAACACATGATAGGACGAACGTTATCATCACATATCTCATGCCACAAATCTGAATATCTGAAAATGATCCTGAACAAGAATTCCAATTACCTGCAGGGAAGAACACCTGAAAACAAAGAGGTAACCAACCTGGCTTATGTTTCAAAATGCATATGCTGAAAATGGCATAATGCTCCATACAAGATGGAATGCTACGCATTTGGGGTAGATGCAAATATGATGATATATGCAAGATGCAAATGCAGGCTCGGCTGTCGGAGAAAATCTGGATACAGAACCACTTCAGCAAAATAAATGCTGAAGACAAAGCCAACTCCGTTGGGGAAAAAAACAACCCTGCTAGGGGATAGTTTAACAATCCGAAATTACGAACTCTGTAGAGGATAATCAACCTATTGGATGAAAGATAAATTGCTGGAGAAACAAAAAAAACCATCCTGCGCGAGGATGACCTTTTCAAACCATGGACAACCTGGTTGCACCCGGTGAGGACCTCATTGGGGATTAAATGTACACTCGATCATCGCTGGGGATGTACATCACTGCCTGACTGCTTGCTAACTTGCATAGGACTCTTGTGGGGATAAAAATGCGACTTCCATCTGCTGGGGAGGAATAAGATCACCTAGAGCCTGCTCCTAGGTTAAGGAACTCTGGCTGGGGAAACACGATCCCTGGGCCATCCGCTGCGAAGGTAACGACCCTGCAAAACATGAGCAACAATAAAATACCTCATACAAAGGGAAATATCCAGGTCAATAACCGTGACAATCGCTTAGTCAATTTAAAGTTTTAACAATTATTGGCCGAGGCCTGCAAGTTTATGCACGTGGAAGTTTATCAAAAACATCGGCGTTTTCCACAAACAAAACAGTAAAAGTTAAAACAAGAACAAACATCAAGTACTGAATATGCGTTTATTGATAACAGGCCTGTAAATAGGAAATGTTTTGTACAATGGATGCAATTCCTGAAAAGAGTAAGCTACAAAAATAAATACAAATATGTACAGAGGTACAAAGAAATTTGTATACATGTCGGCAACGGGGTACAGACAAACACCATGAGCTGATCCTCCTATGACTCGCCTGACTCCGACGCTTTCCCGATACTCCGTCCTCGGAAGAGATTGACTTGGATAATCGACCCTCAAGTACTCCCAAACCACTAAGCAATGCAGTATCAAACTCGGACCGCTGTCATTTGCTTTTTCAATCCCTAACTTTTGCCTGAATCGCCCTTTGCGGGTTTTCAATTCACCGGGATACCCTTTTTTGCCGAAGTCGCCTTCTCAGGTTTTCGACTTCGCGGGTGTACATCTTTTCAATTTTATCCCTAATTTTTTCCCGAACCTTTTCTTTTTGGTTCGCCGGGATGCCCCATTTTTGCCTGGACTCTCTTTTTTCTATCCAGCGGGTCTCTTTAAGCAAAGTATTTTTTAACTGCGTCCGAGTTCACAGGAGATGAAAAATATTTGCCATCCATGGTGGACAACAGTAAGGCTCCTCCGGAGAAGACATTTCGAACGATGTATGGACCTTCATAGTTGGGAGTCCATTTGCCCTTGTGATCGGATTGTGGTGGGAGAATCTTCTTTAGCACAAGATCGCCCGTCTGAAAGCTTCGAGGGCGCACCTTCTTGTTGTAAGCTTTCTTCATCCGGCTCTGGTATAACCGACCATATGCGATAGATGCAAGTCTCTTCTCATCCATCAAACTGAGCTGATTCAGTCTATTTCTTATCCACTCTTCCTCATCAAGTTGGACATCGAGCAATACTCTCAAGGAAGGAATCTCAACTTCCAATGGTAGGACAACCTCCATACCATACACCAGTGAGAAAGGTGTTGCCCCGGTCGATGTGCGTACCGTCGTACGATAACAGTGCAATGCGAAGGGCAACATCTCGTGCTAGTCTTTGTATGTCACAACCATCTTCTGAACTATCTTCTTGATGTTCTTATTGGCCGCTTCAACAGCGCCATTCATCTTGGGCCGATAGGGAGATGAATTATGATGCTCAATCTTGAAATTCTGGCACAATTCCTTCATCATCTTGTTATTCAGGTTCGAACCATTGTCAGTAATGATTCTCTCGGGGATGCCGTAACAACAGATGATATCCTTTTTGATAAACCGGGCTACTACTTGCTTGGTAACATTAGCGTAAGACGCTGCTTCAACCCATTTGGTGAAGTGATCGATAGCTACCAAGATGAACCGGTGTCCATTGGATGCGGTGGGCTCAATTTTGCCAATCATATCGATGCCCCACATGGAGAAAGGCCACGGGGACGCCATAACATTCAAAGGGCTCGGTGGCACCTGAATCTTGTCTGCATAAATCTGGCATTTATGACATTTCTTTGCAAACTTAAAGCAATCTCTTTCCATCGTAAGCCAGTAATACCCTGCCCGTAATAACTTTCGAGACATAGCATGTCCGCCGGCGTGCGTGCCAAAGGTTCCCTCGTGGACCTCTTCCATGAGCAACTTAGCCTCTTTCTCATCAACACATCGCAATAGCACCAAATCATGGTTTCTCCTATATAGAACACCATCTGGATTCAAGTAGAAATTGCCAGCCAATCTCCTAAGTGTCTTCTTATCACGGCTGGATGCCCCAGTCGGATACTCTTGGTTCTTTAGGAAATTCTGGATATCAAAATACCACGGCTTGCCATCGGAAGCTTCCTCAATGGAGAATATGAAGGCGGGCCTATCAAGGCGAGAAATAACTATCCTGGGAGCATCATTCCAGAAGTTAACCTTGTACATGGAGGACAATGTCGCAAGAGCGTCAGCCATCTGATTTTCTGCCCGCGGCACATGGTGAAATTCGACTCTATCAAAGAAGGGCAGCAACCTCCTTGCATAATTCATATACGGTATTAGATTAGGCTAACGAGTCTCCCATTCTCCCTTGATCTGGTTCACGACTAGCGCGGAGTCTATGTACACATCAAGATTTTTTATTCTCAAATCAATAGCCTCCTCGAGACCCATGATACACGCCTCATATTCAGCCTCATTGTTGGTAACTGGAAATGTCAATCTGGCAGTGAACGGGATGTGCGTCCCATGGGGAGTCGTGATGATGGCCCCAATTCCACTTCCATATGAATTTACAGCACCATCAAAAATCAATTGCCATTGGGAACCCGGCTCAGGACCTTCACCATGCAACGACTCCTCGCAGTCTTTCATCTTTAAGTACATGATATCCTCGTCAGGAAAATCAAACTTCATCGGCTGGTAATCATCGATTGGCTGTTCAGTCAGGTACTCTGATAGTACGCTACCTTTGATAGCCTTTTGCGAGACATACTTTATATCATACTCTGTCAGTACCATCTGCCATCGGGCAATCCTTCCAGAAAGTGCCTGCTTCTCAAAGACGTATTTGATCGGATCCATCTTTGAAATCAGCATGGTTGTATGATTTAGCATGTATTATCTCATACGTTTGGCAGCCCAAGCAAGTGCACAACACGTCTTTTTGAGCATTGAGTAACGGGACTCACAATCTGTGAACTTTTTACTCAAGTAGTAGATCGCATGCTCTTTACGCCCAGTCTCGTCATGTTGATTGAGAACACAACCCATACTGTTCTCAAGAACCGTCAAGTACATGATCAGTGGTCTCCCGGCTACTGGGGGTATCAAAATCGGAGGTTCCTGCAAGTATTCTTTTATTCTTTCAAACGCCTTTTGATAATTTTCATTCCAAACAATCGCCTGATCTTTTTTCAACAGTTTAAACATTGGCTCACATGTGGCTGTAAGGTGAGATATGAACCGGGCAATGTAGTTCAACCTCCCCAAAAAACCACGAACCTCTTTCTCCGTTTTTGGCGCTGACATTTCTTGTATTGCTTTTATTTTAGATGGATCAACCCCTATTTCTTTTTCACTAACAATGAACCCCAGTAGCTTACCAGATCTCACCCCAAAGGTGCACTTGTTAGGATTCAGCCTCAGCCTGAACTTTCTAAGCCTCTCAAACAATTTCAGAAGATTCACCAGATGCTCTTCCTCCGTCTGGGATTTGGCAATCATATCATCAACGTAGACCTCAATCTCTTTATGCATCATGTCATGAAAGAGTGTCGTCATAGCACGTTGATACGTTGCCCCAGCGTTCTTCAAACCAAAGGGCATCACTTTGTAGCAGAACGTTCCCCACGGGGTAATAAAAGTTGTTTTCTCCATATCCTCCGGCGCCATTTTAATCTGATTATAGCCTGAAAAGCCGTCCATGAAGGAAAACACGGAGAATTGAGCAGTGTTGTCGACCAACACGTCAATATGAGGAAGCGGGAAGTCATCCTTAGGGCTCGCCTTGTTCAGATCCCGATAGTCAACGCACATCCGCACCTTACCATCTTTCTTTGGTACCGGTACTATATTGGCGACCCAAGGAGGGTAGGTTGTAACAGCTAGGAAACCATCGTCCCACTGTTTCTGTACTTCCTCTTTAATCTTTACGGCCATATCTGGTTTCGTTCTTCTGAGCTTTTGCTTGACCGGCGGACAGTCTTCACGCAATGGCAAGCGGTGGACCACAATATCAGTGTCTAGCCCAGGCATATCTTCATAAGACAAAGCAAAGATGTCACTATACTCTCGCAGCATCTCGACAAGTCTCTACTTGATATCACTTTGCAGCGCAGCCCCTATCTAGACATTCCTGACAACTTCGTCCGAACCCAAATTAACGGTCTCAATGTCCTCCTGATGAGGCAAAATGATTCTCTCTTCTTGTTTCAACAGACGAGTCAGCTCTTCTGGTAAGTCGTCGTCCTCAACAATCTCTTCTTCGGCTTGGAATATCGGGTGCTCAAAGTCGAAGCGAGTCATAGGGAGTTCTTGATCGGTGTCATCTGAAATATGAATCCTGTAAAAGAAAGGGTTAAATGCTTCAAATGAGTTGCAAACGAAGCACACTACCACATTGCCATTTTATTGTAAAAAATAAAAATAGAAAAACAGGGATCACAACATCTGCATGAGGAAAACGCCTTTATTTAATGATTAAAACAAAGAATACACATAAGCAAGTAGGCCCTGAAATAAAATCACTATGCCCCGGGTAGGACATAGGATTGTACAATAATTGAAAACAAGGCATTACTGTTTCGACGTCACTTGAACAAAGTCCTGGATAGACCAGTTGCATAGGCTCTGTCCTGGCTCGCTGGGCTTGATCCACGAATCCATGTCACAGTCGCTATCTCCATCTTCACTATCAGACACAACATTGATCTGCTCGAAACTGACTCCTCCCAGAGTGAACACAATCGGCCCTTTGAACTTTGGCTTGCTCTGTGAAGAAGATGACGATGACGGGCGGTACCCTAAGCCGAACTTGTCCTGCTTAACAGGAATCTCCAGAACTTGACCCCATCCTTTGGTCTCCCCGGCCTGAACTACCTCTTGGGCTTCCTTGTACGATGACATAGCCACTTCTGGCCCACTGCTGATGACAGGAGATTTGTCTCTGATCTGCACCCCTTCAAAGGCTTGGCACAATGTCTCATGGATTTCACCATCCACTTCGACATATTTAAATGATGACAGGTGACTGACCAGGATGTCTTCCTCCCCACATATGGTGACAATTCTACCACCGACCATATATTTAAGCTTTTGGTGCAACATAGACGTTACAATCCCTGCAGCGTGAATCCACGGTCGTCCAAGCAAACAACTATAAGTTGGCTGTATGTCCATGATATAAAACACAATGTCAAACACTTCTGGACCGACCTGGATTGGCAAAGTCAATTCTCCGAATACAGACCTTCTCATCCCGCCAAACGCTCTCACTACCAAGTCACTGGGCGTGCAGATTACACCTCGGGTATCTAGCTTCAACAATGCCTTCTTGGGAAAAACATTAAGGGATGAACCAATGTCAACAAGGACATGAGACATAACAGTGCCCCTACATTCAACAGAAATATGCAACGCACTGTTATGGTTGCGCCCCCTGGGTGTCAAATCAAAATCTGTAAAGCCAAGGCAATGCCCCGCATTCACGTGCGCAATCACTCCTTCGAGTTGGTTCACGGATATCTCCTGGGGTACATAGGCAGCGTCAAGAGCTTTTAGCAACGTGTTCCGGTGAGCCTCGGAACAAAGCAACAGAGACAAAATCGAGATCTTGGAAGGCGTCTGCTGCAGATGATCGACAATTTTATAATCGCTCTTCTGAATTAATCTCATGAATTCTTCCACGTCTTTGGTCAAAGCCTCTTTTTCCTTCTCTTGAGAAGGTCCTTCCTCATTGACTTTACCTTTCCCCTTTGCAATCCTCTCAGCTTCTACTTTTGGCGACGCAAAGATTCTGCCACTGCAGGTTATGCCCCCTGCCCCCACAAGGTTATCAATTGACCCCACCGGCGGGCTCGGCAGGTTAATCTTCTCCCCATTCCAGTAAACTTCCGCCCCATAGTTCCAAGGGATGGCTTTAGTGCTTTCATACGGAATAGGTCCAGCTTTGGTTATTGTGATAGTCGGCCTCTTGGGAGGCTCCGATATCATGATAGTTTTAAACGTGATTGTAATCGTTGCAACTTCACCCTGCTTTTCAGCTATTGCCTCAACAGGCTTTTCTTCAGCAGTACGGTCGAATTGCAGCATACCTTCGTCAATCAGCCTTTGGATACCTCTTCTCAAGTTATCATAACCCTCAGGCCGAGCCAAACAATCAACACAATCAGCATCACAACCAGGGAACACTCCCCCTTTCAACAATCTGCTCTTGACATAACCCAGAGGCGTCTTCAATTCATCCATATTCATAACCAGATTCAGACTAGCATCTTCTAATACTGCACCCACCTGCGCAGATCCGTGAGCTAGCATCAGATTCTTCTCAATATTGGGCACCTCATTGCCGAAGTTTATAGCCTTGCTATCTAACAAATCTTGCACCTTGTGCTTGAAAGCATGGCAGTTCTCGATGCTATGACCGGGTGCCCCGGAGTGGAAGTCGCAATGTGCATTAGCATCATACCCGAAAGGAGGCGTGCCCTTTAACGGAGCCAACGTCCTTTTCTCAACTAACTGCAGCTGTAACAAAGTTGGAAGAAGCTGAGCATACGACAACGGTGGTGCGTCAAATACTCTCTTCACAGCCCTATCCCGACCTTGATATCTCTGTGGAGCAGCATTTTGTCGTCCTTGTTGCTGCTGTGGCTGTTGTTATTGCTGTTGAGGCACAGGAATTGTCACACTAGCAATCTACTGCCGACGGTATTGGTTTCGACCTCTACCTCTTCCTCGGGAGTTGTATACTGAATTAGTATCCCCCTGTCTCTTATTCCCAAAATCCTTTTTACCACTTCCAGCTGAGGTTGACTCTACCGCTTGAATCTTACCAATCTTAACACCATTCTCGATGCGTTCCCCCAAGAGTATCAACTTAGAAAAGTTACTCTTCGTACAATTGATAAGCCTGTCATAGTACAACCCAGAGAAAGTGCCCACAAACATATCCACCAACTCACGCTCCACCATGGGTGGATGCACCCTGGCTGCAAGCTTACGCCACCTCTGGGCGTATTCTTTGAAACTCTCGCTATTCTTCTGATAGAGATTTTGGAGCTGGACCCTGTTCGGCGCAAGGTCGCTGTTGTATTGGTAATGCTTGACAAAAGCTTCTGCTAACTCCTTCCAGCTCCCAACTTGAGTAGGCTCTAACCCCATGTACCATTCCAATGATGGTCCCGACAAGCTGTCCTGGAAAAAATGCATCAGCATCTTTTCGTCATCAGAGTAAGTGGACATTCTCCGGTAGTAAGATCACACATGAACTCTCGGGAAAGTATCCCCCTTATACTTGTCAAATGTGGGCGCTTTGAATTTGATTGGTACCCTCAAGCCAGGGACCAATCCCATGTTAGCCACGTCCAACCCCGTAGAGTTCTGATTAGCAAGATTCCTCATCTGTTCTTCCAACATCTTGAACCTTCTATCATTGTCAATGGGCATCTCAAGATCACTGCCTGGCGAAGGGAAAGCATCTTCCTGACGATCTTCACCCCAGTGAGAATCCTCATTACCATACCCAACATAAGCAATGTTAGGACCAAAACCAGCCTGATTGATCCTAGGACCATACCCCATATTACCAAAACCCTGATTTCCAGCACCTGGCCCAAAACCAGCATTGTAAGCGCCCATTCCAGCACCATTGTGGCTTGCATTGTCGAACCCTGCATTACCGAAGCCCTGATTGCCATAACCCTGATTGCCATAGCCTTGATTACCACCAAAACCAGCGTTGCCAATACCAATACCCATACTAGTGTTCCCAACACCAAGACCAACGTTCCCAGTGCCAACATTGAACCCAGCATTCCCAGCACCAATATTGCCATTAGTTTCCACATGCCCATTACCGTTACCAGTCACATTTCCATTCCCAGCTTGGTTACCATTCTCAGTCGCATTGAGGACAACCACTGGTACAACATCACCAGCTTGGAGAGTTTCACCGTGAGGAGGATCAGTAGCAATTCCACCATGTAGCACCCCCTGACTATCAACCTTAGCGATCAGAGGCTACACCAGAGTCTGCAGCTGCTCCTGGCCCTTGGCTACAGTCTCCATCATCTGCATGAACTGCGCCATCCGGTCGCGCGTCTCTTGCATCTCAGTCTGCATCTGATCCATGGCTTTCTTGCAGTTGCTTCTGGTAGAGTAGCGATGAATTCACAAATCGACAATCCTGGAACCTGCATCAACAGAGGGTTAGGAGAGAGCTAAAGGTACCTGCTATGCGAATGATTTATGCAGATGCAAACGTGTGTCTGTGCGTTAGGGAGATTTTTCCCTCGGTTCGAGTGCCATAGTGCAAGTGTTGATAACAAGAAGCCCGAATTTAGTCACTGAAATAACATCTCATATATAGATGGGCCAACAAGGCAGTGGTACAAAGTCAATGAATACAAGGGTAATTAATAGCATGACCTCGAAAAACAAGCCTGGTGATGGTCAGCCTACAGCAAGAATCAGAAAAATACAAAGCGTTACAAAGATAATCAAGTGCGACAACGGGCACGAAACTCCTCTAGCAACTCTTTTGTCTTGGGGTGATCTGGCCGAGTGAGTAACCCTTCAACAAGTAACTCTCTCTGCATAATATTGCACTGGAGACCTTCAACAGAATCTTCCCATGCTCCATGGCCAAAGCAATCTTCTAACTTTCGCTTCTTAGATTTGAACCTCTGCTTGCGATCTTTTAGGTTAGCGATATCTTTGTTCAACATGTCTTCAGTAGCATATCTGCGAGCAGTTTCCTCATCAAACCTCTTCTCACTAGCCTTCACCTGAGACTTCAATTTGGAGATTTGCTGTTTCAGTTTATCCTCCCTCTCTTTGTTGTTGGCTATGGTGGCATTCCACTGCTGATTGAACTTGGATATTCTCCGGTATGCTTCATCCAGATTCTGCTTCTTGGTAGCCAGTACATCGTTGACAGATTTGAAGTCCAGACCCAAATGCTCACGATCAGCTATCTGCTTAGTCAAATCCGTGCCCAACCTATTCACCAACTCGGTTTGCTTCTTGAAAGAATGGACGACTTCATTTCTCTCGCCTCTAATCTGTGCCAACTCTTTCTCTAACTCTTCATTGGCCTTTTTCAGCTCTTCTCTCTCAGCTAACACCTGATTATACTGCTGAATAGGCACGATAGTAGGCTCTTCCACCACTGGAAGGCACTCCTGCTTAGCAAGTGGAAAAGGCATCCCTATGGTCTCTGCTCTGGTCCTGATCCAGGTCACATACGGAGCATAAGCTTGGCTATTACTCTTGCCCAACAAAGATTTCCCTCGTCTAATAATATCATTCCAGGCCTGCTGAAGTTTAGATAACATATCCCCCTCTAGAAGACCGGTGAGGTACAGAGATTCCTGCACCTCTTCATCCTTTGGCGGAACTCTCAAAGCATAGGCAAACTGTCTGATAAGTAGAGACGAATTATAGTTGATACAACCCTTTCTTCCAATCAAAGGCACATTTGGAAACCCACTGCAGCTGAATATAACCTCAGTACCCAACATATCTCTATCAAACCACACAACACTCTCTGCTGATAAACTCATCAATCGCTCAGACCACTCAACTGTGGCTGCAGATGAAGCAAAGAGACCCTTCTTAGATAGGTGACTATCAAACCATCTGTATAGTAAGGGCACAGAACATGATACATTCTTACCCCTTCTATTTTCGTTCTTGTAATGGACGGAATGATACACATCGCCAATCAAGGTAGGAACTGGATTCCCTGAGGCAAAGACATGAAAGGCATCCAAGTCTACAAAATCAGACATGTTAGGAAACAAAATGATACCATATATGCAGAGAGCAAGAATTGCGTTGAATGCGATCCAACAACCGTATTTGGCACACTGTTGGGCTTTCCCAACTAAGAACTGCAGAGAAAATCCAGGAACCCCATTCCAACTGGACAAGATCAACTCAGAGGCGTCTAGATGAAGAGAAAGAGCTAGATTAGCCAGATTAGGCTTAGCATCCATATGAACAAATGGCATCTAACTCTTAATAGGAACCCCCAATAACTCAACATACTCCTCTAAGGTAGGTGCAATAATGAAGTCCAGGAAAGTAAAGCATCTCAAAGGAGGATCATAGAACTACAGCAAGGCATACAACCCATTCAACTCATACACAGAAGGTTTACGGACCAAACTAAGCAGCTTCCCATAAGACTTTCTGAATTCACCTCTCACAGTATCATCTGCCAAAGCAATCAGACTGGACAACTGAGCAACATCTGGAGTAGGGAGCTTGTAGGCCACATTCTTCCTCAAAGAACCCATAATAGCACAACAGAAGGCAAGAAAACCGGAACCGGGGGATAATGTACCTGCAATACAGA
The DNA here is from genome assembly GCA_963859935.3 of Lathyrus sativus. Taxonomy (NCBI): domain Eukaryota; kingdom Viridiplantae; phylum Streptophyta; class Magnoliopsida; order Fabales; family Fabaceae; genus Lathyrus; species Lathyrus sativus. The sequence continues at coordinate 221,368,760 of OZ012737.1, read as the reverse complement.
CACACATTAATGATATGCAAATGAGTATGCAAACATGCAACAGGGGATCAAGATGGCTGCTGAGAAGACCAAAGCTCTGATCCAACACAACCACAACACTGCTCTGATAGCACAACCCTGAAGAGGACCAAATAAATATGCACTGTCGAGAACAACCACATCTCTGACGATAAGAACCTCTGAACCCAACAACACTGATTCACTATCAAGAAAACCAGGTAGTATGAAGGTTAAGGTTTCCTGCAATAACCCGACCCCGCTCACAGGTATGGACCTAATCACATTCAAGGTATGGCATCCTATGCGTTTCCCAGCATCACAGACTTTCAAGAGCGATGATACGATACCCAGAAGGTGTGGCATCATCATCTCTTGAAGTGGCCTCACTCAGCTGAGTCACAAATGATCGGTCCCCAGAGTCGACAATCCTCCAAACCAACAACCCCTCAAGCCCAAAGGGCTGGAAAAGAAGTCAACTGGGAGAACCTCGTCTGAGCGTGGATTTCATGAGACACTAGTGCCTGTAAAGCAAGCACGCGCCCACTAATTTCCACAACTAATGCTAAGTACACTCAAGCCTGGGTCTGGCTTCTCACTCATCAGAGCCCCTTCCCACAACAGCATAATAATAACAATATACTGAAAATAAAATGCGGAAAGTAAAGTGCGATAAATAAAACCCAACAGGTAAACACACAAGCGTTAGGATTGACTCGCATAGGGAACCAGAAATTCCCCAGCAGAGTCGCCAGCTGTCGCTACTACGAAAAACGAGGCCGGCGAGACAGAAGAGTCGCCACCTTTCGTTATTTATCCCTCATAACGGGAAAGGAAACGATCGGAAAAACCTGACGCAAAAGGTATAAGACAAGGTCATCGCAACCATTGTCTGGATTCAGGAGTCGGTTACGCAAGGGGAAGGTATTAGCACCCCTCACGTCCATCGCACTCGATGGGATCCATGCTTGTTGTGTTTATCTGACGGGTTTGTTACATCTATCTACGCTAAAGGTCTGGTCTGAAAAGGAAAGAAAATGACTCGGCAAAGCGTCACACTTTATGCCTACGTATTCCCGTCTGGAACGAGAAATCAGAGTCAACGTAGTTCGCCTAACTACGGGGGAAGTTTGCTCGGCAAGATATCGCATCTTGTGCCTACGTACTTTCACACAACGCAAAAGATCAGAGCAAACGTAGTTCGGGACAACGAGAGACACATGTTTGTCTTTTTTATGCGAGTAAGGTTAACAGACGGTTCCAGCAGTTTGGTGTATGCAGCTCGCTCAACGAAGACTTAGGCGTTTACCGTTTGCGGTAGAACCGAGAGTTAACAAAACTCTCCTTCTGAAAAAGGTCTCCAAGAAATTAAAGGTCCAAGCGGACAAAAAGAGTTTGATCTTTGTTTTCTGTTTTTTAGGGAAGTATCTTTTATGGATGTTTGCAACCGATATCGCACTAGAGACTATGACCTGAGAGTGAATGCGTCGCATGTCACCCAAAGGGTGCCATACTAAACATCTAGACTGTTGAAAAGAAACTCTCCAACAATCCTTTCTCAAGTAGCTTAAGGCTCGTAGCGTACGACGTCAATTAACCTTTATTACTGTATTTTGATTTTGTTTGAAGATGAGAAGAGAAAAGACGCACTAAAGGGGAACTGATCCAATCCTAAAGTTGTCATGCAAAATTGATCCTATGGTTGAGTTTAGGAGGGAATCTACCTAATGTTGTCATGCATGGTTAGAACCCTAATGTCTGTCATAACTTCTCTTGAACAAGAGAAGTCAGAGTTCCTAGGGGAACATGGCAAAGGAAAACAACAGCAAAGAAATAGTTGTACAGAAACAACTGTAAATAAAATGCATGCAATGCAACAAACAAGCAGAAGGAACCAAGCTCAACTTCTAGAACAAGCAAACCCAAAGGCAACACACAAAGCACAGGCAAGGGAGACAGACTCAACCTTAAGCCAGCAAGCAAAGCCAGTCAATAACAGTCAAGCAGAGGGAGACAGACTCAACCTCTAGATGCAGACAAGCAAAGGGAGCTAATCTCAACCTTTAAGATGCTCTTAAGCCTAGATAACTATATGAGAAACCTATTCTAAATGCAACACACAGTCAATCAGTTACACAAGCAAAGCAGAGCAGCCAGAAAAGACAGCAGACAAAACAGCAGACAATCAGCTCAACAACAAAGTAGATAAACAGCAAACAGACAAACAATATGCAAACAAACAACTTCAAGCCAAACCAAGAGAAGTCCTCATCTCCATGCTCCAACAATCTCTAACAAAAGGGAAGAGAAATAACATCAAGATATTGGATTGATGATGGGAAGCAGGAAGGAAACCAAAGGAATCCAACCAGACACTCAACCAGTCATCTAAGAAGGGCATCTTCAAAGGTTCTACCTATTGTGAAATGCCACACATCCTTCCAAAGGAAAGATGAGGCTTTCACATAGGGACCTTGAATCATAGGATGAGAATGGAAAGCAATCAAAGCAATCCATGTTTTATGTGAAGAAGGAGAGAACAACTAAGCTCTTCCTAAACCCTATTTGAACAAGCTCAAAGAAAGCTTCTAAAGGGAGGTCTAAACACCAAATCAAACATCAACAACAAGAAAACAGAAGCTTAAACATGTCTAAAACACCATCAAAGAAGATTAGCAAGCTTATCATGCACTAAAGGCAACCATTGGGGTCAATCTAAGGCAAGTGCTATGTTGAAAGCAACTAAAATTAGCCTAAGTATTAAATCTATGAAAAATACTAAAACACCTTCTAAAATGCTAAGAAATTTTCTAAGGGAACCTAAACATGTTAAGGACCTATGGGCAAAGGGTCAGAACCTTAATCTAAAGGGAAGTCACCTAAATAAATCCTAAATCACAAGGTACCAAATTAAAACCCTAAAATGGAAAGTCTAATGACCCTAGTTCAAAATAGAACCTATTGTTGTCTAAAAAATCTAAATAAAATCATAGGGGATCATGCATCTCTAATCTACCAGCTAGCAAAAAATCAGCCCCAAACTCAATACCAATTGCAAGAACAAAAATCAACAAAAACATGTATCAAATATACAAAATTAAAGAAATTAATAAAATGGAGAAATTCAAATTAAATTGAAAAATAAGCAAACCAGAAATATAAAAGCACAGAAAAATCACAAATCAAAAGAGGAGCATGGACATATTTTTGTTTTATTTTTCTGATGAAAATTGAAATTAATATGATTTTAAAAATGAAAATGCAATTAAAATAAAAAAGAAAATCAAATAAATGAATTAAAAGCTGGGAAATTATCACAGGCGTTGGATGAGGAGACTGAGTATGCTAATCCAAGGGATGATACGCTGCCAGCGAATAAATGGAACGCTGCGTTTCACAGCCAAAACTCCAATCCTCAGAACAAATCACGTCCACACGATCTAATGACAAAGTCAAGACTAAAGCCAGATCCAAGGGTAGAAACATCATCTTCTTCGTTTGAAAGTTCAAATGGAGGGAAGTCAAGCACGGTGGCCGAAGATGACCTCCGGTCATCTTCTCCGGTGAGCAAACACTTGTAGGTCAGGGAAACTCAATGAAACTTATACAGATCCACTCCAAATTTCGTGTAGAACTCAAATATGATCTCCAAATTTCCTAAATCCTCATAGATCCTCAAACACGATGGAGATCTTAAAATATGCATAATTCTGTAACCTCACCATTCCTCAAACTATACCATAGATCTGTTTCTCTTGTTACACTGATCAACCTAAACTAAATAGATCATGTAGAATCCTCAAGATCATGCCAAACCAACTCTCAACAGAAATCACATCGCATCCCATTTTGTCTCTAATCATCCAGATTTTTATCCAAAATCCATCTATGTTTCAACCTAATGCTTAACCACATACTAATCCAAGCTAGATCATGCTAGAATCAGTACAATTCTAAAAGTTACATACCTGGTTTTGAGCTTCAAATTAAGGCAGTTATGGAGTGTTTCTTAGCTTCAAATCGTGCAAAAACTTTCAATGAAGTGTGCTGAAGAAGAAGGACACCTTGAATTGCCTTGGAAACCTCTCAATCAGAATTCACGATTCTCACTTTTTGCTCTTGAACTCAAACTTCAATCTCTGCTTCCAGCACGAATCAATCACCAAACTGGAGCAAAACCTTCTTCTGAACTTAAATAGAGATCGTTTAGGGGCTTTTGAGGTCCAATTGAGGCCCAAATCCAGAAATCCACATTTCACTTTTCTTTCAAAAACTCAACCATGGAGAGCATGAATTCTGGCTCAAAACTTCCCTTGGAAGCTTTCATTCTATCCCTTGTGGTCTGGTGAGAGTGTCTAGAGTGATTAGAGAGCTTGAATTCATTCCATGACCAAATTTGGATGTGTTGCTTACTTGTGAAGTAACAAGCCACAAAGCTATGAAATTGACCTCAAATGAAAATTCTAAAAATGCCAAAGTACTCAAAATGGTTTTTCTGATTAAAATGAGTACCCACTTGCCTTGTTTGAGCACAAAATGAATTAATTTGAGAATTTTCACTTAAATGCCTTTAAATTCTTCTTTTTTTTTGCAAAATTTCTCAAACCAAGTCTCACCTTAAACCAAATTAATTCCTCATGAGGACATGGTTGACCTAAAAACATCATTTTGGACAAGTTTCATGTTGAACAAAATTTCATTTGAAGCTTGCAAGATAGAGATAATGACCTATAATGCCAAATGACCTATAATCTTACTTTCCCAAAATACCCCTGACTTGTAGACCTCATAACTTGAATTCTACAAATCAGATGGAAGACTTCTATTACAATTTGGAACTCTAAGATCAAGACCTACAACTTTCATGTTGGCCAAAAGTTGAGGAGAAACATCCTTCTAGGTCAAACGTTCCTTGGAAGTTGGTGAACTTTCACAGACAAATTTCACATTCCTCAGATGACCTGTAACTTGTCTGGACCATAACTTGAGTTCTATAAATCCAATGGAGGACTTCTAGTACTCAAATTAAAGCTAAGAGAATGATCTACAAGTTTAATGTTGGCCAAAAATGGAGATGAAACTTGCATCTTGAGATAAATGGTCTTGAAGTTAGGCACTAAATAGGGGATTTTACCCTGAGAACCCTAATTTAGCAACTCCTCACACTTTGAATTCTTCTTGAATTGATCTTGGAATATCATCTCATGTATCTCAACACAACTCTCCATGACTACAAAGACTTATAATTGAGCTTTGATCCTTTTCAATTGCCCAGTTGACTTAGGATTACTCAAATGAAAACCCTACTTGCAACACCCTCAACTGTGGCTCTTCACACTTGACACAATGACTTGTTTGAGCTCCACCATGACCCTCAAGGTACTCTATGAGCTCTATCCACACACTCTCTCCTTGATCAAAGCTCCACAACTCACTGACGATCTTCAGTTGATCCTCATATTAGGAGATTAACCACATACAAACAACTGAACTTCTCAAGAACCCAACTCTCTTCCTGATGACTTTGGTGACTTCTCAAGCTTGAACAAGACCTCTAGATAGGCTCCTCTTGATATAAACTACATTTGATCCCCTGCACAAATGAACAATGCTATGCTATGCAAATGCTAGATCAATGATATGCTAATACAATGAAACATAAACCAAGTAAGAAAAGGTTAGGCAAATTTTGGGGTGCAACAGCTGCCCCTATTCAAGCGGCTTGGACCCGACTGGATGAAAAGCGAACGACTTTCGAACAATCGAGGTAAAAGACGGTTGAATACCAGAGAACCCAGAAATTTTCTAACCGAAGGAAAATAAACTGCACAAACTGCTTGGGGAAAAGATCCAGAAAATTGAATCCGGTTGTCACGGCAACAACTGACCAATCATCTGATACAAAAACTGATTTCAATATCAACCCCCTGTGTGACGCCACAGGCATTAAATCTAAACAATCAACTTCAAAATACGCTACAATAAGCGGGCACTACGTAAAGTGTGTCATCCACATACTATCCTGGATCTTCCATAAAAACGCGGTACTGTCAATGTACTATCTTTTGACCTTCCATTTCCGGGCAGACGCTATGTAAAGCGAGGTATCCCTCCGAAGACTTGAGCAAGCAACTCTGCGAGGAAAATATGGAAACAACTCCAAAGTCCAATTATGAAGCCATTCCATGCGAACAACGAACTTCAAAGTCTAATTATGAAACCGTTTAATGTTGATAATAACTTCAAGGTCGAATTATGAAGCCAATTAAAGAAAACTTCGCCGAACTTCAAAGTCTAATTATGAAGCCGCTCAATGCTGACGTAACAGCTACTAGAGAAAAAATCTGCCGAACTCCAAAGTAAAATTATGAAGTCTGCAATGCTGACGTAACAGCTACTAGAGAAAAAATCTGCCGAACTTCAAAATCAAATTATGAAGTCTGCAATGCTGACGTAACAGCTACTCGAGGAAAATTCTGCCGAACTCCAAAGTCAAATTATGAAGTCTACAATGCTGACATAACAGCTACTAGAGAAAAAATCTGCCGAACTCCAAAGTCAAATTATGAAGTCTACAATGCTGACGTAACAGCTACTCGAGGAAAACTCTGCCGAACTCCAAAGTTAAATTATGAAGTCTGTAATGCTAACGTAACAGCTACTCGAGGAAAATTCTGCCGAACTCCAAAGTCAAATTATGAAGTCTTCTAGAACTCTTCCGGGTAATTTCTAACAACAACTTCAAAGTCTAATTATGGAGCCGTTTAAAACTGACAAAAACTCCAAGGTCTAATTATGAAGCCATTGAATGCCGATAACGCGCTGATATAACCAACTTCAAAGTCTAATTACGAAGCCGTTTAATATCAGCAACAACTTCAGAGTCTAATTATGAAGCCGTGCAATGCTGGTAACAACTTCAAGTCTAATTATGAAGCCGTTTCAGCCATTCGAAGAAACTCTGGCGAGAAATTTATGACAACAACTCCAAAGTCTAATTATGAAGCCGTTGTAATGCTGACGTAACAGCCACCTGGGGAGAACTTTGTCGGGGAAATTCTGACGTCGACTGCCAGACCTTAACCTTGACGACGAGTACTGACCTCAACCGTCTAATCGCTGAAATCTTTCTTTTAAAGTGCTGACAACAACTTCAAAGTCAAATCATGAAGCCTTGACAACAAGTAATGACTTCAACCGTCTAATCGCTGAAATCTTTCTTTTCTGAAATGTTGACGTGACAGCAGTCTGAGGAAAACTCCGCTGGGGAATTTCTGACAACAACTCCAAAGTCTAATTATGAAGCCGTGTAAAGAAAAATCCGTCGGGGAAAAAGAGAAACTTAACCAAGCAACTCAGATGAGGGAACACATGATAGGACGAACGTTATCATCACATATCTCATGCCACAAATCTGAATATCTGAAAACGATCCTGAACAAGAATTCCAATTACCTGCAGGGAAGAACACCTGAAAACAAAGAGGTAACCAACCTGGCTTATGTTTCAAAATGCATATGCTGAAAATGGCATAATGCTCTATACAAGATGGAATGCTACGCATTTGGGGTAGATGCAAATATGATGATATATGCAAGATGCAAATGCAGGCTCGGCTTCCGGAGAAAAGCTGGATACAGAACCGCTTCAGCAAAATAAATGCTGAAGACAAAGCCAACTCCGCTGGGGAAAGAAACAACCCTGCTAGGGGATAGTTTAACAATCCGAAATTACGAACTCTGCAGAGGATAATCAACCTATTGGAGGAAAGATAAACTGCTGGAGAAACAGAAAAAACCATCCTGCGCGGGGATGACCTTTTCAAACCATGGACAACCTGGTTGCACCCTGTAAGGACCTCACTTGGGATTAAATGTACACTCGATCATCGCTGGGGATGCACATCACTGACTGACTGCTTGCTAACTTGCATACGACTCTTGTGGGGATAAAAATGCGACTTCCATCTGCTGGGGAGAAATAAGATCACCTAGAGCCTGCTCCTACGTTAAGGAACTCTGGCTGGGGAAACACGATCCCTGGGCCATCCGCTGCGAAGGTAACGACTCTGCAAAACACGAGCAACAACAAAATACCCTATACAAAGGGAAATATCCAGGTCAATAACCGTGACAATCGCTTAGTCAATTCAAAGTTTTAACAATTATTGGCCGAGGCCTGCAAGTTTATGCACGTGCAAGTTAATCAAAAACATCGGCGTTTTCCACAAACAAAACAGTAAAAGTTAAAACAAGAACAAACGTCAAGTACTGAATATGCGTTTATTGATAACGGGCCTGTAAATAGGCAAAGTTTTGTACAATGGATGCAACTCCTGAAAAGAGGAAGCTACAAAAATAAATACAAATATGTACAGAGGTATAAAGAAATTTGTATACATGTCGACAACGGGGTACAAACAAACACCATGAGCTGATCCTCCTATGACTCGCCTGACTTCGACGCTTTCCCGATACTCCGTCCTTGGAAGAGATTGACTTGGATAATCGACCCTCAAGTACTCCCAAACCACTAAGCAATGCAGTATCAAACTCGGACCGTATTCATTTGCTTTTTCAATCCCTAACTTTTTCCTGAATCGCCCTTTGCGGGTTTTCAATTCACCCGGATACCCTTTTTTGCCGAAGTCGCCTTCTCAGGTTTTTGACTTCGCGGGTGTACATCTTTTCAATTTTATCCCTAGTTTTTTCCCGAACCTTTTGTTTTTCTTTTTGGTTCGCCGGGATGCCCCATTTTTGCCTGGACTCTCTTTTTTCTGTCCAGCGGGCCTCTTTAAGTAAAGTATTTTTTAACTGCGTCCGAGTTCACAGGGGATGAAAAATCTTTGCCATCCATGGTGGACAACAGTAAGGCTCCTCCAGAGAAGACCTTTCGAACGATGTATGGACCTTCATCGTTGGGAGTCCATTTGCCCCTGTGATCGGATTATGGTGGGAGAATCTTCTTTAGCACAAGATCGCCCGTCTGAAAGCTTCGAGGGTGCACCTTCTTGTTGTAAGCTTTCTTCATCCGACTCTGGTATAACCGACCATATGCGATAGATGCAAGTCTCTTCTCATCCATCAAACTGAGCTGATTCAGTCTATTTCTTATCCACTCTGCCTCATCAAGTTGGACATCGAGCAATACTCTCAAGGAAGGAATCTCAACTTCCAATGGTAAGACAACCTCCATACCATACACCAGTGAGAATGGTGTTGCCCCGTTCGATGTGCGTACCGTCGTACGATAACCGTGCAATGCAAAGGGCAACATCTCGTGCTAGTCTTTGTATGTCACAACCATCTTCTGAACTATCTTCTTGATGTTCTTATTGGCCGCTTCAACAGCGCCATTCATCTTGGGTCGATAAGGAGATGAATTATGATGCTCAATCTTGAAATTCTGGCACAATTCCTTCATCATCATGTTATTCAGGTTCGAACCATTGTCAGTAATGATTCTTTCGGGGATGCCGTAACGACAGATGATATCCTTTTTGATAAACCGGGCTACTACTTGCTTGGTAACATTAGCGTAAGACGCTGCTTCAATCACCAAACTGGAGCAAAACCTTCTTCTGAACTTAAATAGAGATGGTTTATGGGCTTTTGAGGTCCAATTGAGGCCCAAATCCAAAAATCCACATTTCACTTTTCTTTCAAAAACTCAACCATGGAGAACACGAATTCTGGATTAAAAGTTCCCTTGGAAGCTTTCATTCTATCCCTTGTGGTCTGGTGAGAGTGTCTAGAGTGATTAGAGAGCTTGAATTCATCCCATGACCAAATTTGGATGTGTTGCTTACTTGTGAAGTAACAAGCCACAAAGCTATGAAATTGACCTCAAATGAAAATTCTAAAAATGCCAAAGTACTCAAAATGGTTTTTCTGATTAAAATGAGTACCCACTTGCCTTGTTTGAGCACAAAATGAATTAATTTGAGAATTTTCACTTAAATGCCTTTAAATTCTTCTTTTTTTTGCAAAATTTCTCAAACCAAGTCTCACCTTAAACCAAATCAATTCCTCATGAGGACACGGTTAACCTAAAAACATCATTTTGGACAAGTTTCATGTTGAACAAAATTTCATTTGAAGCTTGCAAGATAGAGATAATGACCTATAATGCCAAATGACCTATAATCTTACTTTCCCAAAATACCCCTGACTTGTAGACCTCATAACTTGAGTTCTACAAATCAGATGGAAGACTTATAATACAATTTGGAACTCTAAGAACAAGACCTACAACTTTCATGTGGGCCAAAAGCTGAGGAGAAACATCCTTCTAGGTCAAAAGTTCCTTGGAAGTTGGTGAACTTTCATAGACAAATTTCGCATTCCTCAGATGACCTGTAACTTGTTTGGACCATAACTTGAGTTCTATAAATCCAATGGAGGACTTCTAGTACTCAAATTAAAGCTAAGAGAATGCTCTACAAGTTTAATGTTTGCAAAAAGTGGATATGAAACTTGCATCTTAATATAAGTGGTCTTGAATTTAGGCACTAAATAGGGGATTTTACCCTGAGAACCCTAATTTAGCAACTCCTCACACTTTGAATTATTTTTGAATGGATCTTGGAATATCATCTCATGTATCTCAACACAACTCTCCATGACTAAAAAGACTTAGAATTGAGCTTTGATCCTTTTCAATTGCCCAGTTGACTTAGGATTACTCAAATGAAAACCTTACTTGCAACACCCTCAACTGTGGCTCTTCACACTTGACACAATGACTTGTCTGAGCTCCACCATGACCCTCAAGGAACTCTATGAGATCTATCCACACAATCTTTCCTTGATCAAGGCTCCACAACCCACTGATGATCTTCAATTGGTCCTCAGATTAGGAGATTAACCACATACAAACAACTGAACTTCTCAAGAACCCAACTCTCTTCCTGATGACTTTGGTGACTTCTCAAGCTTGAACAAGACCTCTAGATAGGCTCCTCTTGATATAAACCACACTTGATCCTCTGCACAAATGAACAATTCTATGCTATGCAAATGCTAGATCAATGATATGCTAATGCAATGAAACATAAACCAAGTAAGAAAAGGTTAGGCAAATTTTGGGGTGCAACAGCTGCCCCTATTCAAGCGGCTTGGACCCGACTGGATGAAAAGCGAACGGCTTTCAAACAATCGAGGTAAAAGACAGTTGAATACCAGAGAACCCGAAAATTTGCTAACCGAAGGAAAATAAACTGCACAAACTGCTTGGGGAAAAGATCCAGAAAATTGAATCCGGTTGTCACGGCAACAACTGACCAATCATCTGATACAGAAACTGATTTCAATATCAACCCCCTGTGTGACGCCACAGGCATTAAATCCAAACAATCAACTTCAAAATACGCTATAATAAGCGGGCACCACGTAAAGTGCGTCATCCACATACTACCCTGGATCTTCCATAAAAACGCGGAACTGTCAATGTACTATCTTTTGACCTTCCATTTCCGGGCAGACGCTATGTAAAGTGTGGTATCCCTCCAAAGACTTGAACAAGCAACTCTGCGAGGAAAATATGGCAACAAATCCAAAGTCCAATTATGAAGCCATTCCATGCGAACAACAAACTTCAAAGTCTAATTATGAAGCCGTTTAATGTTGATAATAAGTTCAAGGTCGAATTATGAAGCCAATCAAAGAAAACTTCGCCGAACTTCAAAGTCTAATTATGAAGCCGCTCAATGCTGACGTAACAGCTACTAGAGAAAAAATCTGCCGAACTCTAAAGTAAAATTATGAAGTCTGCAATGCTGACATAACAGCTACTAGAGAAAAAATTTGCCGAACTCCAAAGTCAAATAATGAAGTCTGCAATGCTGACGTAACAGCTACTCGAGGAAAATTCTGCCGAACTCCAAAGTCAAATTATGAAGTCTGCAATGCTGACGTAACAGCTACTAGAGAAAAAATCTGCCGAACTCCAAACTCAAATTATGAAGTCTGCAATGCTGACGTAACAACTACTCGAGGAAAATTCTGCCGAATTCCAAAGTCAAATTATGAAGTCTTCTAGAACTCTTCCTGGTAATTTCTAACAACAACTTCAAAGTCTAATTATGAAGCCGTTTAAAACTGACAAAAACTCCAAGGTCTAATTATGAAGCCATTGAATGCCGATAACGCGCTGACATAACCAACTTCAAAGTCTAATTACGAAGCCGTTTAATATCAGAAACAACTTCAGAGTCTAATTATGAAGTCGTGCAATGCTGGTAACAACTTCAAGTCTAATTATGAAGCCGTTTCAGCCATTCGAAGAAACTCTGGCGAGAAATTTATGACAACAACTCCAAAGTCTAATTATGAAGCCGTTGTAATGCTGACGTAACAGCCACCTGGGGAGAACTTTGTCGGGGAAATTCTGACGTCGACTGCCAGACCTTAACCTTGACGACGAGTACTGACCTCAACCGTCTAATCGCTGAAATCTTTCTTTTAAAGTGCTGACAACAACTTCAAAGTCAAATCATGAAGCCTTGACAACAAGTAATGACTTCAACCGTCTAATTGCTGAAATCTTTCTTTTCTGAAATGTTGATGTGACAGCAGTCTGAGGAAAACTCCGCTGGGGAATTTCTGACAACAACTCCAAAGTCTAATTATGAAGCCGTGTAAAGAAAAATCCGTCGGGGAAAAAGAGAAACTTAACCAAGCAACTCAGATGAGGGAACACATGATAGGACGAACGTTATCATCACATATCTCATGCCACAAATCTGAATATCTGAAAACGATCCTGAACAAGAATTCCAATTACCCTGCAGGGAAGAACACCTGAAAACAAAGAGGTAACCAACCTGGCTTATCTTTCAAAATGCATATGCTGAAAATGGCATAATGCTCCATACAAGATGGAATGCTACACATTTGGGGTAGATGCAAATATGATGATATATGCAAGATGCAAATGCAGGCTCGGCTGCAGGAGAAAAGCTGGATACAGAACCGCTTCAGCAAAATAAATGCTGAAGACAAAGCCAACTCCGCTGGGGAAAAAAACAACCCTGCTAGGGGATAGTTTAACAATCCGAAATTACGAACTCTGCAGAGGATAATCAACCTATTGGAGGAAAGATAAACTGCTGGAGAAACAGAAAAAACCATCCTGCGCGGGGATGACCTTTTCAAACCACGGACAACCTGGTTGCACCCTGTGAGGACCTCACTGGGGATTAAATGTACACTCGATCACCGTTGGGGATGCACATCACTGCCTGACTGCTTACTAACTTGCATACGACTCTTATGGGGATAAAAATGCGACTTCCATCTGCTGGGGGGGAATAAGATCACCTAGAGCCTGCTCCTACGTTAAGGAACTCTGGTTGGGGAAACACGATCCCTGGGCCATCCGCTGCGAAGGTAACGACCCTGCAAAACACGAGCAACAACAAAATACCCTATACAAAGGGAAATATCCAGGTCAATAACCGTGACAATCGCTTAGTCAATTCAAAGTTTTAACAATTATTGGCCGAGGCCTGCAAGTTTATGCACGTGCAAGTTAATCAAAAACATCGGCGTTTTCCACAAACAAAACAGTAAAAGTTAAAACAAGAACAAACGTCAAGTACTGAATATGCGTTTATTGATAACGGGCCTGTAAATAGGAAAAGTTTTGTACAATGGATGCAACTCCTGAAAAGAGGAAGCTACAAAAATAAATACAAATATGTACAGAGGTACAAAGAAATTTGTATACATGTCGACAACGGGGTACAGACAAACACCATGAGCTGATCCTCCTATGACTCGCCTGACTCCGACGCTTTCCCGATACTCCGTCCTCGGAAGAGATTGACTTGGATAATCGACCCTCAAGTACTCCCAAACCACTAAGCAATGCAATATCAAACTCGGACCGTATTCGTTTGCTTTTTCAATCCCTAACTTTTTCCTGAATCGCCCTTTGCGGGTTTTCAATTCACCGGGATACCCTTTTTTGCCGAAGTCGCCTTCTCAGGTTTTTGACTTCGCGGGTGTACATCTTTTCAATTTTATCCCTAGTTTTTTCCCGAACCTTTTGTTTTTCTTTTTGGTTCGCCGGGATGCCCCATTTTTGCCTGGACTCTCTTTTTTCTGTCCAGCGGGCCTCTTTAAGTAAAGTATTTTTTAACTGCGTCCGAGTTCACAGGGGATGAAAAATCTTTACCATCCATGGTGGACAACAGTAAGGCTCCTCCAGAGAAGACCTTTCGAACGATGTATGGACCTTCATCGTTGGGAGTCCATTTGCCCCTGTGATCGGATTATGGTGGGAGAATCTTCTTTAGCACAAGATCGCCCGTCTTAAAGCTTTAAGGGTGCACCTTCTTGTCGTAAGGTTTCTTCATCCGACTCTGGTATAATCGACCATATGCGATAGATGCAAGTCTCTTCTCATCCATCAAACTGAGCTAATTCAGTCTATTTCTTATCCACTCTGCCTCATCAAGTTGGACATCGAGCAATACTCTCAAGGAAGGAATCTCAACTTCCAATGGTAGGACAACCTCCATACCATACACCAGTGAGAAAGGTGTTGCCCCGTTCGATGTGCGTACCGTCGTACGATAACCGTGCAATGCAAAGGGCAACATCTCGTGCTAGTCTTTGTATGTCACAACCATCTTCTGAACTATCTTCTTGATGTTCTTATTGGCCGCTTCAACAACGCCATTCATCTTGGGCCGATAGGGAGATGAATTATGATGCTCAATCTTGAAATTCTGGCACAATTCCTTCATCATCATGTTATTCAGGTTCGAACCATTGTCAGTAATGATTCTTTCGGGGATGCCGTAACGACAGATGATATCCTTTTTGATAAACCAGACTACTACTTGCTTGGTAACATTAGCGTAAGACGCTGCTTCAATCACCAAACTGGAGCAAAACCTTCTTCTGAACTTAAATAGAGATGGTTTATGGGCTTTTGAGGTCCAATTGAGGCCCAAATCCAGAAATCCACATTTCACTTTTCTTTCAAAAACTCAACCATGGAGAGCACGAATTCTTGCTTAAAACTTCCCTTGGAAGCTTTCATTCTATCCCTTGTGGTCTGGTGAAAGTGTCTAGAGTGATTAGAGAGCTTGAATTCATCCCATGACCAAATTTGGATGTGTTGCTTACTTGTGAAGTAACAAGCCACAAAGCTATGAAATTGACCTCAAATGAAAATTCTAAAAATGCCAAAGTACTCAAAATGGTTTTTCTGATTAAAATGAGTACCCACTTGCCTTGTTTGAGCACAAAATGAATTAATTTGAGAATTTTCACTTAAATGCCTTTAAATTCTTCTTTTTTTTTGCAAAATTTCTCAAACCAAGTCTCACCTTAAACCAAATCAATTCCTCATGAGGACATGGTTGACCTAAAAACATCATTTTGGACAAGTTTCATGTTGAACAAAATTTCATTTGAAGCTTGCAAGATAGAGATAATGACCTATAATGCCAAATGACCTATAATTTTACTTTCCCAAAATACCCCTGACTTGTAGACCTTATAACTTGAGTTCTACAAATCAGATGGAAGACTTATAATAAAATTTGGAACTCTAAGAACAAGACCTACAACTTTCATGTGGGCCAAAAGCTAAGGAGAAACATCCTTCTAGGTCAAAAGTTCCTTGGAAGTTGGTGAACTTTCATAGACAAATTTCGCATTCCTCAGATGACCTGTAACTTGTCTGGACCATAACTTGAGTTCTATAATTCCAATGGAGGACTTCTAGTACTCAAGTTAAAGCTAAGAGAATGATCTACAAGTTTCATGTTTGCAAAAAGTGGATATGAAACTTGCATCTTGAGATACGTGGTCTTGAAGTTAGGCACTAAATAGGGGATTTTACCCTGAGAACCCTAATTTAGCAACTCCTCACACTTTGAATTCTTTTTGAATTTATCTTGGAATATCATATCATGTATCCCAACACAACTCTCCATGACTACAAAGACTTAGAATTGAACTTTGATCCTTTTCAATTGCCCAGTTGACTTAGGATTACTCAAATGAAAACCCTACTTGCAACACCCTCAACTGTGGCTCTTCACACTTGACACAATGACTTGTCTGAGCTCCACCATGAACCTCAAGGCACTCTATGAGATCTATCCACACACTCTCTCCTTTATCAAGGCTCCACAACCCACTGATGATCTTCAATTGGTCCTTAGATTAGGAGATTAACCACATACAAACAACTGAACTTCTCAAGAACCCAACTCTCTTCCTGATGACTTTGGTGACTTCTCAAGCTTGAACAAGACCTCTAGATAGGCTCATCTTGATATAAACCACACTTGATCCCCTAAACAAATGAAAAATGCTATGCTATGCAAATTCTAGATCAATGATATGCTAATGCAATGAAACATAAACCAAGTAAGAAAAGGTTAGGCAAATTTTGGGGTGCAACAGGCATAAACCATCTTTACCAATTTATAAGAGCGTTCATCGACACATTGATCCACCACTCCACACTTGAAGCATCCTGGAGAAGCACAAGCTTCTCTCCCACTTGTTTCATTCCTGTGAGGGCAAATCCTCATATGCCATACATACTTGTGTTTCGACGCATGGTAGGCGCATGGAAAAGTGAAAATTCCTACGGGTCGGCGCACTCTAACCTATGGTCGACGCATGTTGTTAAGATTTTTAATTTGTCTAAAACTGCAGGCTCTGTGTCGATGCATAGTCCTGCTATGGTCGACCGTTCGCTTCATTTTATGCATACGTTGAAGACTTTCCACTTAGTTTGAAAAGTTGTTATGCATGTTGGTTTTTCGGTTACTATAAATAGAAGTTTGGTTCATTTCTTCAAGAACAATTGAAACATTGAGTCAATTGCACATAAACAAGAAAAGTGAAATAGGTGCCCTAGTTTTCATCATCTTCATCTTCAACATTTCATAACACGACAATTACACACAACAATTCTTGCAGTGCATTGTGGTTTATTCAAGGTGATAACGTCTGAAGCCGTCGATTGGGAATCCGGTTTGGGTTGAGTTTCTTGGCAGGTTTTTCTTGAATAAAACCTTGAGGGTTTTGTCCTCCAAGATTCGGTGAATTTGGGGTTTTTTTTGGTACAAATCGTCTTTACAACATTCAGCTGAGCGAAGGTGACTGAGGAACGGTGGGTTCCGTCAATCTAGTAGCGGCAATCGATGAATTGCGTAGGAGGGATTCAGGTTCGATTTGTGTGTGTTTGAGATCAGTAGGGCTAGGGTTTGAAGAACTCAAGGTTATTCAACAAAGGGACTGTAATCGGAGGTCTATCCACAACAATTGAAGGACTTGATTCAACTTGAATCAAGGAACAAGGAGAGAAAGCATCATCAACAACCAGAGATTTTGTTTGTATATTTTGCTTGTCTATCCTTGTATAAACGTTTCAACTACAACATGTGATATCTATATTATATTAAGCTCAATTCTATTATTATAATTGAGGGCAGACGTACCCCGAAGCGAGGACGGCGGGGGAACTGCCTCAACAAATCTTTGTGTCCTTTATTTTTCAGCACTTTCATTTTTGCTTGATAATTGAGTAATTTTAGTATAAGCAATTTCATCAAAGTTAGCATTGGTTTGAGTAAGTGCTTAACATTGTTTTTAACTCTAGTACAATAATGTATTGTACAAGGTGTTGCACCCTAAAATTTGACCAACCGGTGCCGCTTTCGGTTTATGCTTCGACGCATTTTCGCATTAGCATTTGCATACTGCATATAGTGCATTTCCTCAATCATGGTGATTTTATCGGGATTACAGCCCTGCTGTCGCATTTCAGGTGTTTCAGACCGGTTCGGGTAATCGGAGGTTATCTTGAGAAGTCGCGCGCTTCCTGGGTGTTTTCAGTTTATGCAGTGATTTTTGAGTTCTTGGTGTCGGGATTTATTGTTTTGCTTCGATCTGGTCTCACGCTCTCTTTTATGTTGGTTATTTGCCTTTGTCTGCATTTTTAGAATTTAATAGATTTTTTTATATTTTAAATAGGCTTTATAGATTTTTTAGAATTTAAATAGATTTTTTTAATATTTTTAATAGCTTTAAATCATTTTTAGAATTTTATAGTTTTTTTAATAGGTTTTAATAGTTTTTTTTTAATAGTTTTAATAGAATAATAGATTTTTCTTTTATTAGTTTTAAATAGAATTTTAATAGATATTATAGGATTTAATAGTTTTAGATATGTTTTAATATAGGATTTAATAGTTTTATTAAATAGTATAGATTTTATTAGAGATTTAATAGGAATTTAGTAAAATTTTAAATAGAGATGTTTAGAGTTTTTATTAGTTAATAGTTTTTAGAATTAATTAGAGTAAGTCAGATTTTAATTAGTTAATTAGGTTTAAGGTTTTAATTAGTTTAATTGGGTTTAATCTTTTTAATTCAGATTTTTTTGGGTTTATTGTATCACTTTTCGTGGGCCCAGAATAGCTTTTTGGAGGCCCAGTTCTTTTCAGTCCATTTTTTGTTCATTTTTTCAGTCCAGAAAAACGCCACTTGTCGATTATATAAGGCAGCCACACGTTCAAGCTGAGAGGATCCACTTCATTTTTCCATGCACCCAGACTACACCACGTGTTTTCCACTTCCCTCACCCAGCTCCACGCGTCTTCCATGCAGGCCCTCACCGTGACACTTGTCTTCCTCTAAGCCTCACCGGTTGCATGGCCGGCGGCCATGCAACCACCACAACCCCCAATCGCCGGCCACCCTAACCTCCCACCTCCGACCACTCCAACTTCTTCCGGCCGCCATACCAGTCACCGGAAACTGCAAATCCCAGAATTCTTCATTTCTTCATCTTTTTCGTTCGATCTTCATCATCATCATCTTCATCAATCTCCAGAAACCTCCTCCAGATTCTTCATCAATGTTCATCCATTTCCCAGCGATTCTTCATCAATATTCATCCATTTCCCAGCGATTCTTCCACCTTGTTCATCATTTTCCCCAGATTCCTCAACCTTGTTCACCAACTTTTCCAGAAATCATCAACTATCTTCAAGATCCATTCAAGATATTCCAAGAACAATCATCTTCCACATCATCAGAAAATCGCCAGGAAACGCGAAGAACATCTTCATCGTCTCATCAACTCAACCTTCAGTTCTCCATCAAGATTCGTTCTCCACGACCAGATCTTCAACGAACTTCCTTCAAGAAATCTTCAGGCAATCATCAAGATCCGTGTTTGAGCCTCATCTATCGTTTCCTGAATCTTGGAGAACTTGTGTGGTGTTCATCAGGTCCATCGACGTTCTTGCGTGTTCATCCAACAAATCCCCAGAAATATCCAGGTTCCATCAACCTTCAAAGCGCGCTCACCTTCATCTCATCAACATATCATCTGAGGTCATCTAACAACGTCATCATCAAGAACAAGATCTGAGCTCAATCTTCATCTCGTCCTCAAATCTCCAGCAACGTCAAACTTCATACAACATTCAACAGCTTCAAGAACTTTCGATTCAACAACCTTCAACATTTTCAAGCTTCTTCTGAGTGTGCTTCGATGATGTGTTTATCATTGCTCGCTGGTGATTACAAGGTTAAAGCTGATTTGGTTTGCGAGGTGAGCGGAGTGGATGAAGGATTGAGTGAGGTTTGTGTGAGTAGAACAGAAGAGAGAGAAGGAGATGAGAGAGGAACGGTGCAGGGAATGAACAGTAAAGGGAGAAGAGGAATTAGGTTTTTTTTTTTTTCAGAATGAGTGGAAGGAGAAGAGGGGGAAGGGGCCGTGTGAGGATTGGGCCAGGCCCAATCTTTTTTCTGATTCACCCCCCCGTTTTTGGACACCCGCCTCCGTTTTTTTTGTTGTTGGCTGGGCCAAGCCCAACGCCCTTCGCTAACCTCACCCCCGCTTCAGTATCACCCCCCCTGCGTGTGGGTGTTTGTTAAGATTTTGGGCTGGGCCCATGCTGCTTCTGTTTTTTTTGTTTTTTATTACTTAACACCTCCCCTGTATTCATGTGTACCCCCTCCCCTTTGTATTTCTTTTATTTTTCTTTCATTTGTTTAGGTTTTAATGTTGAAAAAGAAATATAATAAAAATAATATTGAGGAGAAAAGAAAAGAAAATATTGAAAAAGAAATATTTGGAAAAAGAAAATATAAAAAGTTGAAGAAAGAGAATATTGAAAAAATAGTGAAAAAATATAGAAAGAAATATATGAAAATATTTTGAAAAAGAAAAGAGAAAAGAAATATTGAGAAAAAGAAGATAAAAATATTCAGCTTCACTTCAATTCTTTTAGGATAACTTTTCATGGAGTTTATTTTAGGGATAGTTTTAAATGTCCATTTGTTAGGGGACTTTTTACACTTTTAGAGATAGTTTTAAAAGTCCATTTGTTAGGGGACTATTTTCCATTTGATTTTTTCCAGGATAGGATAGGATAGTATTTCCTAGGAGATTATTTTCCGTATTCAATCATTGTAACCATTTTTCAGAATATCAATAAAACGAGATTTGAGCTGTGGTCCCGAAAGTAGCCGAACTACAGCTGCTCTGATTTCTCGTACCAGACGAGAATATGTAGGCATAGGATGCGATATCCTAGAGAGCACACTAACAACTAACCTTTTGTTCTCTTGCTGTTGTGCGATCGAGACTTTCCCGCTGACGACTGATGTTATCCCTTTCTCTTGCCCGAGTGCATTTGAGACCAGACCGTAGTTTTTCCCATAGGTTCCCGTACCTTTAAAACCAGTTTAATTTCTCACTCCTGTGTGAGAACACCCAGCCTAGCCGTAGTTAGCCTGAACTACGTAAGCTCTGATCTTCCATGCAGTGTGGAAGTACGTAGGCACAAGACGCGAGGTTTTGGCGAGCCAATTCCCTGTAGTTTCCCGAACTACGTTGACTCTGACTTTCTCTCTTGAGAATACGTAGGCATAGAGTGCGACGCTCTATCGAGTCAATTCCCTCCCGTTTAGATTTAGCAGCCGTAGATAGATTGTTTTACATCCTTAAGACAAACCAAGCAAGCGTGGATCCCGTCGAGTACGACGGACGTGAGGGGTGCTAATACCTTCCCCTTGCGTAACCGACTCCCGAATCCAGGTTTTGGTTGCGATGACCATACCTTTCCCGTTTTTTGCGAGGTTTAATTCGAGCGTTTCCTTTCCCTCCGTTGGGATAAATAACGCACAGTGGCGACTCTTCTGTCAGCCGGCGCCGATTTTCGCAGTAGCGACAGCTGGCGACTCTGCTGGGAACTGCGATAGTTCCCTATGCATGTGGGATCCAACGTCCCCTAAGAGAGTCAATCCTAGCGCTTGTTTGCTTGTCTTTTGGGTGTTTATTTCTGTATTGCTTTTATCTTTTGCCGTTGTGCTGGGGAGGGTGATACTTTGAGTGATAGCCGGACCTGGGCTGCTTGAGTATGCATTTAGACGTAGTTGTGGAGATTAGTGGGCGAACCTGTTTGCTGAGCAGGCAAGAGTTCCCCACGAAATTCACGCTCAGACGAGGTTCTCTCCGAGGTGCTTCTTTCCGATCCTGAGGATCTGAGAGGAGTCCAGACGTGAGGATTGTCGACTCTGGGGACCGATCAATTGGAAGTCAGCTAAGTGAGGCCTCTTCATGAGATGACGATACCACTCCTTCTGGGAATCGTATCATTCCTCATGAAAGTCTGTGACGCTGATGACCGCATAGGATGCCGTGCCTTAGGTCCATACCCGTGAGTGGGGGGGGGGGGTTTCTTTTTGCGCGAAACTTGACTTCCAGTCTACCCGCTATCTTGGCGTTCTCTTTTAGAGAGAACGTACTCCGTCAGCTATGCAGCAGTACAGAGCGTGTTGTGGGGGTTGTGATCCCGTGTTTGCTGCATTGCATTGCATTTGCATAAGCATCTTTGCATCATATTGCATAGCATTTCTCCAGTTAGCCAGAGTTCTGATCCAGCCTTTGTTTCCTGAAGGTGAGTACCCGGAGTTTGGATTGAGCAACTGTTGATTGTCAGAAGACGACCAAGGGGTTAGAACAGACTTGAGCAGATTTGAGAATCGAGCAGTGTAGTCAGTTAAAGGTAATTGATAGCTATATCTGAAAGCAATTTCCAGTCTCCTAACACCTTGACAGGGTTTACTATGACGTCCAACCCTCGGTATGATTCTATGGAAGACTTCCCGCAAGCGAACAACCTTACTGCAGACCAAGTTGTACAGCCTACTGTTGAGAACCGAGATCGACATGAGCAGTTTGTTGCCCGAAATGAACGTTCTCCTCCTGTTAACAATCAAGGTGCTGTTTTCCCTGAGAGGAATCCACGCAGAGATATCCCAGTAGCCAGGACTGTAAACTCAAGAGCTCTTGAAGGTGATAGAAGGTTCCGAGTATTGGAAGAAAGAGTTAAAGCTTTGAAGGTCAAAGATGCTGTTAACCTGAATGCTGCAGACATGTGTTTGGTTCCTGACCTGGTGTAGCCTTATAAGTTCAAAGTGCCGAAGTTTGAAATGTACAAAGGAGATAGTTGCCCGAAGCAACATTTGGTGATGTTCTGTCGAAGAATGACTTCGTTTGTGCGAGATGACAAATTGATGATCCATTGCTTTCAAGATAGTCTGACTGGGGCATCTTTGAGGTGGTATATGCAGTTAGAGAGAAATCAGATTCGATCATGGGTGGATTTAGCCAGAGCTTTCCTGAAGCAGTACGATTACAACCTGGATATGGCTCCTAGTCTCGTACATCTGCAAGAATTATCTCAGGCGGAGAATGAATCATTCAGAGGGTATGTGCAAAGATGGAAAGAATTGGCTGCTAGTGTTCAACCACCGCTTCAGGAAAGAGAAATGGTTGTCCTCTTCTTGGGTACTCTGAAAGGCCATTATTATGACAAATTGTTCGGTTGTACAAGCTTTGTGGGCCTGATGAGAATGGGGGAGCTTGTTGAGAGAGGACTCAAATGTGGAAAGCTTCGAGATGCTCCTTATATCCCAGTTGATAAGAATGAGTCAGTTGTCAGTTCTCAAGAGGAGTGGGAAGAAGGAAACGACGTCGTCCCAGAATCTCTAGCATCTCAGGATCGGTTTTCAGACACTTCAAGTCAACGGTCATCCTGTCGTCGATCGCGTCAGCACGCCCAACGAAGACCAAGGAAACCTGAAAGGCAGTTTACTCAGCTACCGGTGTCGTACAGTCAGTTGTTGCCAGATCTGGTCAGAAGTGGATTGATAGTGTCGAAAGAGACTAATCCAATGATTCCACCATATACTCCAGGGATTGATGCCAGCGCCCGCTGTGAGTACCATGTTGGGGCACAGGGGCATTCAACAAATGATTGTAAGGTGCTTAGAAGCCAGGTTCAGGATCTGTTAGACTCTAACCGGATTTTCATCGCGCCCCAGGGTTCTGTTCAGATTAACGATTCTCCGTCATCCAGTTGTGTGGGTTCAACAGTTAATGTCATGGAAGACTCCACGGGAAGTGTGTGTTCTGAAGATTGTCAAACGGAGAGTTCAGTTGAATATGGGAGAAGTTTCTAGAGGTTTCTGTGCCGGGTGTCGCATCTGTTTTCTCTGCCTAACCCGTTTAGCTTTTGTGCCTTAGTGTTTGCTGACCACCACCAGGATTGTTGGTTGGGGTCATTGTATTCGTACTCATTTGTGCTTATGTGTTGTTTTTGTTGGTTGTGGTGCTTATAGCTTGGGTTTCTCTTTGTCTTGTCACGAATATGTGTTTGCTTTCTGCATTGCATTATCATTTAACAGGTACATCGGAACCGTGGGTCTTATTTCCTCATCGTCCAGTTTGTTGCAGGAATTCCTTCAGAGATATGGAACAGAATCAGGTTGAATTGATTGAAGTCCGAAGCCAGCTGGGGCAGATGATGAGAGACATGCAAGAGATGCGTCTAGAGCAGAAGATCCTCAAAGAGGAAAATAGTCAGCTGAAGACCCAAATGAGCTTGATCATGGAAGTAGTCAAGAATGTGCTTAGGAAAGAGGATGATCAGCTATTTGAAGCCGCAGTGAAAAAGCTCGTGCCACCTGTGGAACCTGAGCAACAACAACAAAGGATACATCTGGCTCAACAGAGGATTCAGGAGGGGAGGCCAAAGAGGGTATTTGAGGCGCCACCTTCAACGTATGCTGAGCTCTTGCAGACTTTATTGAGGTTTAAAATGGTTGAAAAAAGAACAATGGAGCCGCCCAAGGGAACGATACCGCCTTATGGGTACGATGCCAGTAAGCAATGTGAATTTCATTCTGGGGCACTCGGACACGACATCGAGAGTTGTCATGCTTTTAAGCACAATGTTCAAGACCTGATTGACTCACAAGATATTGAATTCACGCCAAGCGGTGTAGCTGTACGTATTGCTCCTATCCCAGTTGATGCTAAGATGATGGATGTTTCTAAAGCTGCAGTAGGTCAGAAACGTATCCTGGATTCCATGGTGTCAGAATCTCCATGCCCACAACCGTTGCCTATTCCTAGGGCAGATCTGAGAAAGAAAATGGCTAAGCATAAGGAGTGCCTTAATCAGTATGGTGGAAATCAAGAAACCGAGGTTGTATTTGCTACGAAGGTTGTTCAACAGTCAACCCGGTACCAGCGACGACAGCAACGATCTCAACAGCAGCAAAGGCAACAACATCCCAATCAGCAAAGAGCTCAAAATCAGAGGCCGTTGAGGGTATTTAAGGTGCCTCCGATGCCATATGCCGAACTTCTTCAGGTGTTGCTACGATTACAGTTGGTTGAGAAGAGGAAGTTAGCCCCGCTGACAGGGACGCCTCCAGCAGGGTATGATATCAATGAGCACTATGATTTCCATTCAGGAGCACCGGGGCACAACATTGAAGATTGTCTGGCCTTCAAGCACAAGGTGCAGGACCTACTTGATAGTGCAGCTATCAACTTCGGGCAGGAAGGGCCCAAAATCATCTGAATGAGGAGAAGGGGCTCTATAATTTGTTTGGGTCGTTGAAAGCAGATCAGGACAACATCGAGTTGCCTCTAATAACTGATTGTGAAGATGGCTGGTTCAGCAGCAGGACAAATGTGAAATCCCGGTTCTCGGAAGTTGGCATTTTTCTTTGTTTTATCTTGTCATTTCTTTACGTTTGTAGTTTCTTTCCTGTTTGAATTGCAATCTTGTTCGTAAAACTTGTTGTTTTCAGTCAATTGATGATAATGAAATAAATATGCATGTTTTGATTAAATTCATTTGTGTTCACTAATTGTTTTTACAAATGTCCAATGCTTGGTTAAGAAGGATCTGAGGAGGATGACGAAAATGAACGACATGCGACTTCCGATATGGTATGCTTTTGGAATAAAACCTGCTGATGATGTACAGGCATTGTTTCAAATCCCTAAACACCGGTGATATAAGGAAGATAATCCCTTGTCAACCCCTTTGAGCCTAGTATTAGGAGTTCTTTCTGAAAACGAAAAACCCTCCATCTTTTAACCCGGGGCAGGGTAGGTGTTAGCTAATTTGGCCGAGCGTTCAAGTTGCAAAAGGAGTGTCCGTTCGAGGATCAATCACACCTCTAGAGGTCGTGCCTAAAAAACCACAATGGTTAAATCAAAAGTGAGGCAGTCACATCATTCTCCAATGAGTCAGACAACCAGTGTCACACGACTTGTTCGGAAAAAGAGAAAGCAAAGAGAATCAAAAGCCCGCTAAGTCAAAACTTCAAAACAAATGACTTAGGCAAAAATGAGGGCATCCCGCTGGACTTAAAAAAATCAGAAGAAACTCAAGAAGAGTCAGTCCAGGCAAAAGTTAGGGATATGAAGAAAAAAAAAGACGAAAGGATGACAAAAGAAAAATCCTCAGATGAAATACGAGTCGTGTGACCTCAAGTGTCAAAGACGAAAAGTGAGTAACTGTCACTCCAAAAACTCATGGTTTCTCGAACTATCACTCCTATCTTTCAGCCTCTGAGAGGTGAGCGCTAAGGTCGAATTAGCTGAACGTAGGATGGGAGAACATCAAGGAGAATGGGTGGGTTAAAATAAACTTTGAGCCTTTATCCTTTCTTTCAAAACCGTGAACCTGACCACGTTATAACCTTCAAAAGTCCTAATTGAAGCAGGTTGTTTCGAAAGCATACTTCGGTAAAGATTGCGTCGAAACTGACTCCTAAAAGGGTTCCTCTTACCATGTTGGTACTGATGTTGATATTCTTGATGAATGTTTTATGCATTATATGCCATAAACTGTTTTTTCCTTTTCCCAGTGAACAGATTGGAGGTCAAAGCTGTCATATGCGTTGCATTAGTATATCTTTCATGCATAACAACTTGTTTTACTTGCGTGTAAGTGCTTGATAGCAGGAAAGTTTTCTACAATGGAAGGTATGGTCAGGATAGAATACAGAACGCCCGAATGTTCCGAGAGCAGGGGCAAACTATTATTGTGATCCCCAGTCAGGTCAGCCTTTCGAAGTCAGTTATCCTGGGGCAATCAGGTTGAGATTCGGTGAATATCTCGTAGTCAAGGGCACTACTCTGAATCAGATAATCAGGGGCAAAGTCATTGCAGTCAGGGGCAGGCCATCTTAAGAGCGCAGAAGTTATTCGTTATTCGAGAAGCATTTAATGTGAAGGATCTCTCCGAAGTTCAGAATGCTGGGGCATTTCATATCAGACCATCAGGGTACAAATTTGCAGATTTCTTTTTGAGGAGCATCACCACAGAGGTCCCGCAGGCTGGGGCATATCAGAAGCGAAGGGATTGTTCTTCTCCATATCATCAGAGGTATTCAGAGCTATTCGAGCAGATTCAGCCAATTTTCGAGTGCGAGACGAATGTTGGGACGTCGTGTTACTATCCCTTGACCCTTCAACCAGAAAACAGTGTATTCAGACAGAATGTTTTCCAGTGTCAGTTGTACCTGACTCATCACAGATAGCCTAAAAACCCAAATCCATGTTGGCGATCACTGTGAGGCCCATCCGTGTTGGCGCATCAGTTTCCAAATCCAATCTTCATCAGTACGCAGGAAGACTCCGTCTATTTTTTCCAGCAAAGTCCAATTTTTCATTGGCACGAGTAAGCTATCCCCAGAGAAGTCCAATCATACTTGGCACATATTTCATTCCCCAGCGGAGTTGATTTCACTCTTCCAGCATTTATTTTGCTGGAATAATTCTGTGATATCCGGTTTATCCCCAGCGGAGTTGGCTTCGTCTTCAGCATTTATTTTGCTGAAGTGGTTTTCTGTACACAGCTTTCTCCAGCAGCCCGAGCCGGCATTAGCATATTGCATATATCATCATATTTGCATCATACTTGCATTTTATTTTCAAAATGCGTAGCATTTCCATCCTGAATGGAGCATTACGTCCTAGAAAGATTCAAACATACGCATATGCATGCGAAGCATAAGCCAGGTTTTCTATCAGCCTCATATGGCACGTGAAGTACTCTGTGATCAGTTCAGGGGCATTCATCCAGCAGCAGTGTTCAGACAATTCAGCAGTTTATTCGTATTTCGGATCATACAACAGTTATGCTTTGATCAATCAGTCATCTGGTATCGACAGACTTTTCTTCCCGTCAGTTCATACTGACGATGTGTTCCTCCAATAAGTGGATTTCTCCGTCTATCATTAGACGTCTTGAGTTCGAAAGTGGTTTTCTTCCCGTCTATCAGTAGGCGATGTGAAATTTCGGGTGATTTTTTCAGTGGGGTTTCAAGATGGGGTTTCTCTAGTAAGTGGTGTTCTTTCCGTCTATCAGTAGACGATGTGAAGTTTCAGGTGATTTTTCAGCGGGTTTCTTATCGTCAGAGCATACGGATGGTGTGTTTCCCCAGCGAGTATTCTCCGGCTATCTTTGGACGTTGAGGGGTTTCAAAGCGATCTTTCGGATAGTGGTTTTCTTTCTGTTTATTGGATGAGATGACATTTCAAGAGGGATTTTCTGACCGTCAATCCTTATTGACGTCGAGGCTCTTTGAAGAATGTTCGGTTTTCCTGATTGTCGATTCTTATTGACGACATGGCTCTTTGAAGGTGGTTTTCTTCCCGTCGGTCCTTACTGATGATGTGGCCCCTTTAAGGATATTGTTCTTTCCATCAGTTCCCGTAGACGAAAGGATTCTGAAATTTGAGGGATGGTGTTGAATTGGATTATGGGTGTCTTTCCGTCTATCCTTAGACGATGTGAGTATGGATTAAGGGTGTCTTTCCGTCTATCCTTAGGCAATGTGAGTATGGAGATTTTGGGTGTCTTTCCGTCTATCATTAGACGATGTGAGTATGGATTTTGGGTGTCTTTCCGTCTATCCTTAGACGATGTGAGTATTGAATTTTTCCTTCGGGATGGGTGTCTTTCCGTCTATCCTCAGACGATGTGAGTATGGATTTTGGGTGTCTTTCCGTCTATCCTTAGACGATGTGAGTATGGATTAAGGGTGTCTTTCCGTCTATCCTTAGACGATGTGAGTATTGATTTTTTCCTTCGGGATGGGTGTCTTTCTGTCTATCCTCAGACGATGTGAGTATGGATTTTGGGTGTCTTTCCGTCTATCCTTAGACGATGTGAGTATGGATTAAGGGTGTCTTTCCGTCTATCCTTAGACGATGTGAGTATGGATTTTGGGTGTCTTTCCGTCTATCCTTAGACGATGTGAGTATGTCATATGGGTGTCTTTCCGTCTATCCTTAGACGATGTGAGTATGGATTATGGGTGTCTTTCCGTCTATCTTTGGACGATGTGAGTATATTTCTCCTCCTGTCTATCAGTAGACGATGTGAGAGGATCAGGTGTTTTATTGCAACCATTGAGTTTGTTATATGGGGTATCGCGGGTAACGGGCGTTAAAATCAGGAGTTCTTTACCAGATGATTGATCAGTTTGTTGCCGTGACGGCTGGACTCGGTTCTGGATTTTATTCCCCAAGCAGTTTTACAGTATATTCTCACGGTTGGCAAATTTTCGGGTTTATTGGTATTCAACTGCCTCGTACCTCTGAATGTTTGAAGGCTGCGCACTCTTCACCCCTTCAGGTCCAAGTCGCTTGAATAGGGGCAGCTGTTGCACCCTAAAATTTGACCAACCGGTGCCGCTTTCGGTTTATGCTTCGACGCATTTTCGCATTAGCATTTGCATAGTGCATATAGTGCATTTCCTCAATCATGGTGATTTTATCGGGATTACAGCCCTGCTGTCGCATTTCAGGTGTTTCAGACCGGTTCGGGTAATCGGAGGTTATCTTGAGAAGTCGCGCGCTTCCTGGGTGTTTTCAGTTTATGCAGTGATTTTTGAGTTCTTGGTGTCGGGATTTATTGTTTTGCTTCGATCTGGTCTCACGCTCTCTTTTATGTTGGTTATTTGCCTTTGTCTGCATTTTTTAGAATTTAATAGATTTTTTTATATTTTAAATAGGCTTTATAGATTTTTTAGAATTTAAATAGATTTTTTTAATATTTTTAATAGCTTTAAATCATTTTTAGAATTTTATAGTTTTTTTAATAGGTTTTAATAGTTTTTTTTAATAGTTTTAATAGAATAATAGATTTTTCTTTTATTAGTTTTAAATAGAATTTTAATAGATATTATAGGATTTAATAGTTTTAGATATGTTTTAATATAGGATTTAATAGTTTTATTAAATAGTATAAATTTTATTAGAGATTTAATAGGAATTTAGTAAAATTTTAAATAGAGATGTTTAGAGTTTTTATTAGTTAATAGTTTTTAGAATTAATTAGAGTAAGTCAGATTTTAATTAGTTAATTAGGTTTAAGGTTTTAATTAGTTTAATTGGGTTTAATCTTTTTAATTCAGATTTTTTTGGGTTTATTGTATCACTTTTCGTGGGCCCAGAATAGCTTTTTGGAGGCCCAGTTCTTTTCAGTCCATTTTTTGTTCATTTTTTCAGTCCAGAAAAACGCCACTTGTCGATTATATAAGGCAGCCACGCGTTCAAGCTGAGAGGATCCACTTCACTTTTCCATGCACCCAGACTTCACCACGTGTTTCCCACTTCCCTCTCCCAGCTCCACGCGTCTTCCATGCAGGCCCTCACCGTGACACTTGTCTTCCTCTAAGCCTCACCGGTTGTATGGCCGGCGGCCATGCAACCACCGCAACCCCCAATCGCCGGCCACCCTAACGTCCCACCTCCGACCACTCCAACTTCTTCCGGCCGCCATACCAGTCACCGGAAACTGCAAATCTCAGAATTCTTCATTTCTTCATCTTCTCCGTTCGATCTTCATCATCATCATCTTCATCAATCTCCAGAAACCTCCTCCAGATTCTTCATCAATGTTCATCCATTTCCCAGTGATTCTTCATCAATATTCATCCATTTCCCAGCGATTCTTCCACCTTGTTCATCATTTTCCCCAGATTCCTCAACCTTGTTCACCAACTTTTCCAGAAATCATCAACTATCTTCAAGATCCATTCAAGATATTCCAAGAACAATCATCTTCCACATCATCAGAAAATCGCCAGGAAACGCGAAGAACATCTTCATCGTCTCATCAACTCAACCTTCAGTTCGCCATCAAGATTCGTTCTCCACGACCAGATCTTCAACGAACTTCCTTCAAGAAATCTTCAGGCAATCATCAAGATCCGTGTTTGAGCCTCATCTATCGTTTCCTGAATCTTGGAGAACTTGTGTGGTGTTCATCAGGTCCATCGACGTTCTTGCGTGTTCATCCAACAAATCCCCAGAAATCTCCAGGTTCCATCAACCTTCAAAGCGCGTTCACCTTCATCTCATCAACATATCATCCGAGGTCATCTAACAACGTCATCATCAAGAACAAGATCTGAGCTCAATCTTCATCTCTTCCTCAAATCTCCAGCAACGTCAAACTTCATACAACATTCAACAGCTTTAAGAACTTTTGATTCAACAACCTTCAACATTTTCAAGCTTCTTCTGAGTGTGCTTCGATGATGTGTTTATCATTGCTCGCTGGTGATTACAAGGTTAAAGCTGATTTGGTTTGCGAGGTGAGCGGAGTGGATGAAGGATTGAGTGAGGTTTGTGTGAGTAGAACAGAAGAGAGAGAAGGAGATGAGAGAGGAACGGCGCAGGGAATGAACAGTAAAGGGAGAAGAGGAATTAGGTTTTTTTTTCCAGAATGAGTGGAAGGAGAAGAGGGGGAAGGGGCCGTGTGAGGATTGGGCCAGGCCCAATCTTTTTTCTGATTCACCCCCCCGTTTTTGGACACCCGCCTCCGTTTTTTTTGTTGTTGGCTGGGCCAAGCCCAACGCCCTTCGCTAACCTCACCCCCGCTTCAGTATCACACCCCCCCTGCATGTGGGTGTTTGTTAAGATTTTGGGCTGGGCCCATGCTGCTTCTGTTTTTTTTGTTTTTTATTACTTAACACCTCCCCTGTATTCATGTGTACCCCCCTCCCCTTTGTATTTCTTTTATTTTTCTTTCATTTGTTTAGGTTTTAATGTTGAAAAAGAAATATAATAAAAAGAATATTGAGGAGAAAAGAAAAGAAAATATTGAAAAAGAAATATTTGGAAAAAGAAAATATAAAAAGTTGAAGAAAGAGAATATTGAAAAAATAGTGAAAAAAATATAGAAAGAAATATATGAAAATATTTTGAAAAAGAAAAGAGAAAAGAAATATTGAGAAAAAGAAGATAAAAATATTCAGCTTCACTTCAATTCTTTTAGGATAACTTTTCATGGAGTTTATTTTAGGGATAGTTTTAAATGTCCATTTGTTAGGGGACTTTTTACACTTTTAGAGATAGTTTTAAAAGTCCATTTGTTAGGGGACTATTTTCCATTTGATTTTTTCCAGGATAGGATAGGATAGTATTTCCTAGGAGATTATTTTCCGTATTCAATCATTGTAACCATTTTTCAGAATATCAATAAAACGAGATTTGAGCTGTGGTCCCGAAAGTAGCCGAACTACAGCTGCTCTGATTTCTCGTACCAGACGAGAATATGTAGGCATAGGATGCGATATCCTAGCGAGCACACTAACAACTAACCTTTTGTTCTCTCGCTGCTGTGCGATCGAGACTTTTCCGCTGACGACTGATGTTATCCCTTTCTCTTGCCCGAGTTTTTCCAGACCGTAGTTTTTCCCATAGGTTCCTGTACCTTTAAAACCAGTTTAATTTCTCACTCCTGTGTGAGAACACCCAGCCTAGCCGTAGTTAGCCTGAACTACGTAAGCTCTGATCTTCCATGCAGTGTGGAAGTACGTAGGCACAAGACGCGAGGTCTTGGCGAGCCAATTCCCTGTAGTTTCCCGAACTACGTTGACTCTGACTTTCTCTCTTGAGAATACATAGGCATAGAGTGCGACGCTCTATCGAGTCAATTCCCTCCCGTTTAGATTTAGCAGCCGTAGATAGATTGTTTTGCATCCTTTAGACAAACCAAGCAAGCGTGGATCCCGTCGAGTACGACGGACGTGAGGGGTGCTAATACCTTCCCCTTGCGTAACCGACTCCCGAATCCAGGTTTTGGTTGCGATGACCATACCTTTCCCGTTATTTGCGAGGTTTACTTCGAGCGTTTCCTTTCCCTCCGTTGGGATAAATAACGCACGGTGGCGACTCTTCTGTCAACCAATGCCGATTTTCGCAGTAGCGACACAAGGAAGCCAAAGTTACTTACTCAAGGCAAAGATCCCTTGGAGTGCTACGCACGCCAAGTGTTTGATAAATTGTCTACACCAAAATTCACTTGTATTGTTTAGATATTTTGGTGGCATTGTGTAGCATTGGAACTAGTCTTACTAATTAGTGATATTAATCAATTGATAGTGTGACTAGTGTTGTGATTCTATTTGCTCATTATCATTTCCATAAGGCTAGACGCATATCCGGTCTGCTAATAACGGTTCGTTATAGACGGTATTTTTCCAAGGCCGCTTCCGTATATCAAAAATTTTTAAAACCAATTTTAAGTTGGTAGCGGGACTGATTTTTTAATTGGGATCTATTCAACCCCCCTTCTAGATCCGTGCCATCGTCTAACAAGTGGTATCAGGAGCACTGGTTCACTCTGTGCTTCAAATATAACTTTGATAGAAAATGGCTAACGAACCTAAAGGGGCTTACAATAGAGCTCCCGTTTTTAATGTAAAAAATTACAGTTATTGGAAGGACTGTATGCAGGTGCACATAAATTCCATAGATAGAAAAGTGGTGGAATGTTATGCTCAATGGTCCAATGGAAATAACTATGAACAATGCGAATAATGAGATTGTGCCTAAGCCCGAAGCACAATGGACTGATGATGATGAAAAGAAATACAACTATGATTGGAAAACCAAAAATATTTTGATCTCTTCGTTAGGAGTTGATGAATATTATCAAGTTTCTCATTGTCTTACGGCAAAAGCTATGTGGGACTCATTGCAAGTCGCCCATGAGGGGACCAATGATGTTAAGCTAGCTAGAATCAACATACTAACACAAGAGTTCGATCTCTTTTACATGGAGCAAGGGGAAACCATTATGGACATGCAAAAGAGATTCACTCATCTCATCAATAGATTTCATTCACTAGGTAGGCCAGTGGCCAATGATGTTGCTACTAACAAAATTTTGAGATGTCTTAACAGGGAATGGTAGCCGAAGGTAACCGCCATCAAGGAAGCAAATGACCTCACAATTTTGGATCTAACAACATTGTTTGGAAAGCTGCAAGAGCACGAACAAGTGCTCCTAAGCCTAGGGCAACATGAAAAGAAAGAAAATAAGGATAAAACAAAGATGGTTGAAAATAAATCTATTACTCTCAAGACTTCCTCCTCAAAGTCTAAATCTAAGGAGCATAGTGATTACACGTCGAGTGATGAAGAAGAAGATGACAAGAGTGAGGACATGGGGGTGTTCGTAAACCGTTACAACCGCTACGTGAGAAAGAATGGCATCCAACACTCCAAGAAGAACCTTGTCAACTTCCGAAAGCAATCTAGGTACTCTAGAAATGATGACACCAAGGGGAACAAAACAAGAGGATCATGTTACACCTGCGGAAAGACCGGACATTATAAACCAGATTGTCCTTTAAACAAAAAGGGCAAAGAAAAAGAATCAAATAAATCACATAAGAAGCAATCAAAGCCGAGGAGAGCATATATAGCTTGGGAAAGCGATAGTGATTCCTCCAAGGACGAAAGCTCAAGTGATGAAGATGAATCCGTAAATTTGTGTCTTTCCGCTCACCAAAAGAACAAGAAAAAACAGGTACGACATGCTAAATATGATAATTCCTCTAACATGTCTCATTTTTAATTACAAACTGCATTTAATACTTTGCATTGTGAAGCTAAAGAAACCTTTAAAAAGCTTGCCTCAAATAAACAAATTTTTGTTCACTTAGAACAAAAGATCCCTGAGTCCGAAAGAAAACTCGAGGCACTTAAAGCTTCCATAGTGGAAAGTACTAAAGCAGGTTGTGAGGATCTTAGAAGTAGAATAATTAACTTTGGGTGTGACACTTGTTACATTTGGCAAAATGAAGTTAGAACCCTAAATGCCAAACTTAACAAGGCTCTTGAGCCCAAAATTACTTTTGCTATCGATAAATCTGATTTTAGAAAAAAGTATAGTGAATCCATATCAAAAATACAAATATGTTATAAGGGATCAAGATAGAAAAGGCAATTCAAAAGTTAATTTTTCTTGTCTATATTGTTGCAAGAAAGGCCATTCCATTGCTAAGTGTCGCTTTAGGAGATTTTTGGTTCCTAAAGGCATTTATCAACGGTTGCCTAAATGCGGCTATTTTGTTACTCACGACTTAGGACCCAATAAGCCATTGGGTACCTCCTCTTGTTAATTGCTTTTTCATAGGTACAACATCTTGAGACCACCAAGAGAAGATGGGTTCTTGATAGTGGCTGCTCAAGACACATGACAGGAGACATATCTCTCTTCATCGACTTTATGGCAAAGAAGAAGGGGTATGTAACCTATGGAGATAAAAATCGTGGTGCAATACTTGGTAAAGGTAGTGTGGGTAACCCTTCTTCCACTACTATATCTGACGTATTGCTTGTCGAGGGTCTTAAACATAATCTAATTAGCATTAGCCAATTATGCGAATTTTCAAAAGAATGTTGCAAAATTATGCATAATGATGAAAAGAAGAGTATGTTTAATAGCCTAAGAGTAAACAATGTCTATATGCTAGACTTGAATGAAGTATCATTAACAAGTGACAAATGTCTCATGACAATGAGTGAAGACTCATGGTTATGGCATAGACGTTTAACACATGTTAACTTTGACTTGCTTAACAAGGTAGTATCCAAAGATCTAGTCCTAGGTCTCCCCAAAATAAAGTTTACCAAGGATCACCTTTGTGATGCTTTTCAAATGGGAAAGCAAACGAGGATCTCTTTTAAATCCAAAAATATCGTTTCAACTATGAGACCTCTCAAGCTTCTCCATATGTACTTATTTGGGCCATTTGAATTAAAAGCCTAGGTGGAAACTATTACGGTTTCGTAATAGTGGATGACTTCTCTAGATTCTGTTAGACTATCTTCTTGGCTAGCAAGAGTGATACATTCGCCACCTTTGAAAGATTTGCTAAGCTTTCCCAAAATAAATTAAACACAAACATTGTCTCAATTAGAAGTGACTATGGAGGTGAGTTTGAAAACCATTTGTTTGAAGAATATTGCGGTAATCATGGAATTGATCACAACTTCTCCGCTCCACGTACTCCTCAACAAAATGGGGTTGTGGAGCGTAAAAATCGTGTTTTAGAAGAGTTGGGGAGAACAATGATCAATGAAAGTGGATTACCTAAACATTTTTGAGTCGACGCCATGAGTACGACATGTTATGTTTTAAATAGGGTGCTCATCCGCCCCATCTTAAACAAAACACCGTATGAACTTTTGAAAGGGCGCAAGCCAATTTTATCTCACCTACATGTTTTTGGTTGCAAATGTTTTGTGTTGAATAATGGAAAGGAAAACTTAGGCAAGTTTGATTCCAAGGCTGACGAAGGTATCTTCCTCGGATACTCTCAGTCAAGTAAAACTTATAGAATTTATAATAAGAGATTGCTTACCATTGAAGAGTTTGTACACGTAACTTTTGATGAATCTTATCCGAGAGACGTCGGAAAAGGTAGTGTTGTTCATGGTGTAGGTACATCTACGGAAGACATACTCAAAGGTGCCGAGCCGGGAATTGATCAACCCGACCAAGCCAAGATTGATGAGGAGAAAGATGACCACCATGAGGAAACCAAGGAAGTTCATCCGTCTACAAAAGATGATCTCCCTCCAGCTTGGAAGTCTTCCAAAGACCATCCAATCGACAACATCCTCAGTGATATCTTAAAAGGAGTTACAACTCGATCTAAGATAAGTAATTTATGTTATCACTTTGCTTTCGTTTCACAACTGGAACCTAAAAACCCTAAAGACGCCTTACTCGATGAGCACTAGTTTTTATCCATGCAAGAGGAACTTAATTAGTTCAAGAGAAATGAGGTTTGGGACCTTGTCCCTCCTCCGCGAGGTCATCGAGTAATCGGCACCCGATGGGTGTTTAGGAACAAGTTGGATGAAAACGGGGTAATAACCCGAAATAAGGCATGTTTAGTCGTGCAAGGGTATAACCAAGAGGAAGGCACCGACTATGAGGATACTTATGCGTCGGTTGCCCGACTAGAGGCTATACGCCTTTTACTTGCCTTCGCTTGTGCGAAAAACTTTAAGCTATTTCAAATGGATGTGAAAAGTGCATTCCTTAACGGTTATATTAATGAAGAAGTTTATGTTGCACAACCTCCGGGTTTTGAGTCTCATGAATATCCCGGTCATGTTTACAATTTAAAAATAGCCTTATATGGACTCAAACAAGCTCCTAGGGCTAGGTATGAGCGACTAAGCAAATTTTTACTTGATCAAGGGTATTCAAGAGGCAAGGTCGACACAACCCTCTTCATTAAGCGTCAAGGAAAACACTTAATCTTGGTGCAAATTTATGTTGATGATATTATATTTGGGTCAACTAACATGAATCTCGTGAGAGAGTTTTCTAACCTAATTCCGAGGGAGTTGGAGATGAGTATGATGGGAGAACTCACATACTTTCTCGGATTACAAATTAAATAGCTTGAGGAAGGAACGTTCGTGAGTCAAACGAAGTATTATTTAGAACTTCTCAAGAGATTTGACATGGCAAACTCCAAAGCCATTGACACACCTATGCCGACATGTGCAAACTTGAATAAATATGAAAGTGGTAAGGACGTAGAGGTAAAGAGATATTGAGGTATGATTGGCTCACTTCTTTATCTTACTGCCTATAGACCTGACATTATGTTTAGTGTGTGCATGTGTGCTCGATATCAATCTGCTCCTAAGTAATCCCATTTAAAAGCTGTTAAGCGTATACTTCGCTACCTATCAGGTACTCCGAAGTATGGGCTATGGTATTCCAAAGGAAATGATTATTTGTTGGTAGGCTTCTCCGATTTCGATTTTGCCGGGTTCAAATCGGATAGGAAAAGTACTAGTGGTACTTGTCACCTATTTTCAAATTCTTTGGTCAGTTGGCATAGCAAGAAACAAGTTTCTGTTGCCTTGTCAACCGCTGAAGCGGAATACGTTTCCGCCAACAGTTGTTGTGCTCAAGTCTTGTGGCTTAAGCAACAATTGTTGGATTTTAACCTCAAACTTGAACGTATTCCTATTTTTTGTGACATCACAAGTGCCATTAATCTTACCAAAAATCCTGTTTTGCATTCATGCACCAAGCATATCAAAATTCGACACCATTTTCTTAGGGATCATGTGGAGAAAAGCGATGTTGTTTTTGAACACGTTGACACTATAAATCAACTAGCAGATATTTTCACAAAACCGCTAGCCACTGAACCTTTCTTTCATATCCGACGAGAACTTGGTATCCTAAATATTTCGGATCGTGTTTCATAATATTGCTTGCACATCTTTTATTCATTTATGATTATATTGTTGTACATCTAACAAATTGAAGTCGTTATAAGTACACCTGTATAATTCATCGAGCTACCTTTGGCATGAAGGTGATGTTGTTCCTTAACTCTCACTCTACCTCTCTCTAATTTCTCATGTTCACAAGTTGCATCATATTACGTGTTAAAATTGTCAATATGACCTATTATATGTATCATGTCTATTTGATTGCTTGATAGTTGATGTGGCTATGTATTTATGTCCCATTTGTTACTTATATGTGCAAAAACATGAAAATGTGCAAATATTGTCTGCATGAGTCGACCGCAACAGGGTACGGTCGACGCACACAAGTTAAATTTTGAATTTCTCAATTTTCACACAGTATGTGTCGACGTATATAGAGAAGCGGTCGATGCATCGCGCGAAAATTCTGAAATTTGTTTTTCAAAAACGTTCAATATTCTCATGATTCAAAATCTTCATTACCCATTAATTGTGCACTACTTCATATGCATTGCTACTTGCATCTACCTCATGTCTAGAACCTAGTCCTCCTCCTCTTCCCAAAACCCTAATTAGCATCTATAAAAGGAGGCAAATCTCTCATTCTCTCCACTCATTCCAAATCGTCTAAAAACTCTTGCATATTACCATCAATCTACCTCTCTTATCATCTTCTTCAAATCATCATCCATGGCCTCTAGAAGGATAACCGGTAAAAGAACCTCTAGAGCATCATCATCCGCCTCCATTCCGGTTACAGCTGTGTCACTAGTTCCACCACCATTCACCGAGAGTTTCAACATGAACTTCAGTAAAAGGGCTGTCATCAAACAAAATGCATACTATCGGCTCTCGGCGGAGCGCATGCATCTTGCTCATATTATCTCTCTTCTGGATTTTCAAGGCATCAACAATTTCTTGGAATGTAATGCGAAGTACAATGAAGATCTTGTACGTATCTTCTACACTTACATTCACAAAAAATTCCGGGGCTCTCAATTTCACTCTCAGATCAGTTCCACAAAAGTTAGTCTTTCACCTGCTGTTTGGAGAAAGTATTTCAATTTGGAGCTTGATGAGGACAAACCTCTTTATGAAGTAACTGATACACATACAATGGTTGGCTATGATTTTAAAACTGCTTTAAAATCCATGTTGAAAAGGCCATATCCGCCTCACATTGTGGCTAGTAACGCTTTTCCAAGAACAGTCACCACCGGCAAGTTGAAAACAGGAGATCGAATTCTACAGTGGATAGTGGTGCACATTCTGTGGCCCAAGAAAGGAGGATTTTCTCGTGTGGAGCAAGCGAAAGTTCATTTAATGTATCTTTTACGGAATAGAATCAAGATTAACTGGCCCTACTATATTGCTAGTAGGATGTATGCTCTAAGAGATTTCGGTCGGGGTACCGCTCTCGTGTATGGCTCATTCATCCAAGAGATCCTTACGAGTGCTGAGGTTATATTTCCAGATTTTCTGTACACATCAATCACTTCCGATCAAGAGTTCTGTCAGAAAACTCTTTCAATGATGGGTTACTTCTGGTCACAAGATCAAATGCGGTACAAATTTTTTGGCAAAGCAACTGCTCATCGGGATGAAGTCGAATCCGATGAAAGTGAGGAGGAAAATGACGAAGATGCAGATGAAGAAGAAGACGAAGACGAAGATGAAGCACAAGAGGCACTAGATACTCGCCAACACATGGAAACTAATGAAGATTGGGTTCATCATACACCGTCAACAGAAGATGACATTGATCAAGGTTGGGGTCAGTGGCAGCACACCAGGTGGACGACAATGGGTAAATTTTATCAGCCTCCACAATGGAGTTATGAAGCGCCTCCATCTCCCCTGCAGCCACAATCCTCCGAGATTATCAACATGATGAGGGCTATACAACTTGAGCAACACACTTTTATGGATGTTCAGGACGAGCGGTTCGATCAAATCCAAAGCCAACTCGAGACACAAAATGAAAGGTTCAATGCTTTTTCAATGGATCTTAATACACGGTTTGATGCTCTCGCTGCATCAACTGAACGCCAAGACCAGGCTATCTCCCACAACATCAATCACCTAAATAGTGTTGTTGAGCAGTTTACCGATTTGGCAGATCCATACCGCAACCCACACTTCTATGGGAGGGGACGAGGATATTAAAGCATGCTTGCATTTCATCATTTATATTGTTTTGTTTTGTTTCATTGTATTCCTTAGTTTCTCTTGTGACAATGATATGCACTTTAATTGTTTTATGTCATTTTGAGCCTTTATTGTACTTTGTTGTATTTATATATGGTTTGATTACCCTTTCATATCTTGTTCATTGACGGTATCATGTGTGGATATTTGTTGATGTTGATTATTACCTGTTGACAATCTTGTTGATTTGATCATCTATTTCTTAACCTATATCTCTTTCTTTTTGATGTTGCCAAGTCAAGACATCAGTTAGATACTTTGAAGAATTGTATAATTGCAAAAGGAAGACTTTGTGAATTGGGCATTAAGCAAGGGGGGTTACTAATATTGCACATTGCACAAGTTGGTTTCGCACGTTTTGCCATCATCAAAAAGGGGGAGTATGTGAGGGCAAATCCTCATTTACCATACATACTTGTGTTTCGATGATATCAAAACGTAATCATGGAAGAATCGGGTTTTTGGCTCTACCACCACAAGGCAAATGCATATCACACCTCTCATATCTCTCTTGTGTGCATGTCATGTCTATCAAACTTGCCATATTGAGTCCAAGGTATTTTGTAGATCATTGGTTATGTTTAGAAGCATAGAATCCACAAAAATAAGCATTTCTGCAAAATTACAGGTTTCGAGTCGACCAGAGGTCGACGCATGGTAGGCGCATGGAAAAGTGCAAATTCCCACGGGTCGACGCACGCTGACCTATGGTCGATGCATGCTGTTAAGATTTTGAATTTGTCTAAAACTGCAGGCTATGCGTCGATGCATAGTCCTGCTATGGTCGACCGCTCGCTTCATTTTATGCATACGTTGAAGACTTTCCACTTAGTTTGAAAAGTTATTATGTTTGTTGGTTTTTGGGTTACTATAAATAGAAGTTTG
This sequence comes from Lathyrus sativus, assembly GCA_963859935.3. Lineage (NCBI taxonomy): Eukaryota > Viridiplantae > Streptophyta > Magnoliopsida > Fabales > Fabaceae > Lathyrus > Lathyrus sativus. Next base: position 221,327,753 of record OZ012737.1, on the reverse strand, counting down.
GTTCATTTCTTCAACAACAATTGAAACATTGAGTCAATTGCACATAAAAAATAAAAGTGAAATAGGTGCCCTAGTTCTCATCATCTTCAACTTCAACATTTCATAACACAATAATTACACACAACATTTCTTGTTGTGCATTGTGGTTTGTTCAAGGTGATAACGTCTGAAGCCATCGATTGGGAATCTGGTTCGGGTTGAGTTTCTTGGCAGGTTTTTCTTGAATAAAACCTTGAGGGTTTTGTCCTCCATGATTCGGTGAATTTGGGGGTTTTTGGTACGAATCGTCTCTATAACATTCAGCTGAGCGAAGGTGATTGAGGAACGGTGGGTTCCGTCAATCTAGTAGCGACAATCGATGAATTGCGTAGGAGAGATTCAGGTTCGATTTGTGTGTGTTTGAGATCAACCGGGATGGGGTTTGGAGAACGCAAGGTTATTGAACAAAGAGGCTGTAATTGGAGGTCTATCTACAACAATCAAAGGACTTGATTCAACTTGAATCAAGGAACAAGGAGAGAAAGCATCATTAATAACCAGAGATTTTGTTTGTATATTTTTCTTGTCTATCCTTGTATAAACGTTTCAACTACAACATGTGATATCTATATTATATTGAGCTCAATTCTATTATTATAATTGAGGGCAGACGTACCCCGAAGCGAGGACGGCAGAGGAACTTCCTCACCAAATCTTTGTCTCCTTTATTTCTCAGCACTTTCATTTTTTCTTGATAATTGAGTAATTTTAGTATAAGAAATTTTATCAAAGTCAGCATTGGTTTGAGTAAGTGCTTAACACTGTTTTTAACTCTAGTACAATAGTGTATTGTACAAGGAAGCCAAAGTTACTTACTCAAGGCAAAACTCCCTTGGAGTGCTACGCACGCCAAGTGTTTGATAAATTGTCTACACCAAAATTCACTTGTATTGTTTACATATTTTGGTGGCATTGTGTAGCATTTGAACTAGTCTTACTAATTAGTGATATTAATCAATTGATAGTGTGACTAGTGTGGTGATTCTATTTTCTCATTATCATTTCCATAAGGCTAGACGCATATCCGGTCTTCTAATAATGGTTCGTTATAGACGGTATTTTTCCACGCCCGCTTCCGCATATCAAACATTTTTAAAACCAATTTTAAATTGGTAGTGCCGACTAATTTTTTAATTAGGATCTATTCAACCCCCTCTTCTAGATCTGTGCCATCGTCTAACAATTCCCACTTCTGCAGACAAAGGTTAGAAAACAAACGTGTACTGGCAGTGTTTTCACACACATGTTGCATACTAGGGAACAAATAACATTAGACAACTTGGTCGGACGGGCCAACCAGGCTCTGATACCACTAATGTAACATCATTTTCTACCCCAAAAATATAATGGCAAATCGTTCACATTTATCAGAGTAATATTTTAAACATCATAAAAATCACCTCAAAGGGTGTACATTTCTCAATAATTCAAATCAAAGTCAATGCTCTGTAGACAACGGGTTTTCCCAAAATTACTCAAAAATTGCTCAAATGGCAGCGAAACTCAAAAAGGCAAATCCAAAGTTTTCCTTGCACAACAACATAATCAAAATAACAAAAATCTATAAAACATGGTTTAACTCAAAGAACCCAACCCGATGTTACACTATCAGAGCAAGACCCTCTAAGTCAACCAAAATGTCAAAAACTTCAAAAAGTCCTCGACAGCATCCACGACTAAACCTGGTCATCTGCACGTTACCCACGTGGAGGTAACATTCAAATATGAAGGGTGAGTAAAACGATTCATAATAATCAATATAGGAATCAATATATTAAATAGCGTCATTTTCGTATTCAACATCATAATAATCATCAAGGAAACATCAGAAAGCCATAATATCATAAATTACACCAAATTGTCACATAAATGCAAATGCAACAAGACTCATGTGTGTGGTACCAATTAATCAAAGTTCGATCGACACTGGGCCACAAACCATCCATAGATCCCAATCAATAGGATCTATTATACACAAGAACCAGAGCACAACAAAATACTTCACATCCGCACAATGGGACTGAAGCCACAAGAATCAAACACTAGACCGAAGTCCAGAATGCATATAAATGCATGATGCACACGTCAATATCATCCTCATAATAAACTCATTAGGTGCATCATCATTCATCAAAATCATCATAATAATCATGTCATTATATAATCATCAAAACTCATGGAATCAACATCATAACTCATCATAATTACTCATAGGAATCATCATACAATCATGTATTAATCACATACGAATCACAGTCATACTCAAGGTAATTCATCAAGAAAGTTACAACATCAAAGCATCAAAATAGCACTGCACAAGAACACAATTCGTGAAACTCTTCTACATTTGCTGGACAGTTTGCCCGGCGAGTCTGGGGCGAGTGTTCGCCGTGCGAAGGATCATTCGTTATGCGAACTCGCGATTATAGCAACATGCTGTTACGCACCAGCACCAAGACTAGCCCAAAAGTCCCTACAATTTCCTTCCCCAATGCCCCAAAAACATCCCTAAATCATTCCTAAGGTATTACGGCGATAAAGGCACAAAATCTACGACTTATTAGACCAATCCCGTATCATATTTACGCCTCCAATTCCCATAAAATCCTTACAATTTTCCCACATTCATTAGTGTTCTCAAATTAAATTACCCTATACGGTTAAAACCTCAACAACAGATTTTGGCCACGAAGGCCTAATTTCCCTTACTTCCAAATTAGCCTCAAACCTATCAGACCATCAGTTCAAATCCTTCAAACTCATTAAACTCACCAGAAAGGCAACAACAATTCAATACTCAAAATCCATAAACCCTTAAATGGACTTTAAACACATTGAATCACATATTGAAAACAATGAAAGCAATACTCCCCATACTTAAACAACCTCAAAAACAGATTTGGCCACAAAGGCCTAATTTCCTCAAACTCAAAAACCTCCTAAGTCCTTAAATCGGCTTTAAATACATTGAATCATATATTGAAAACAACAAAGGAAATACTCCCCATACCTTAATTGTGGACTTTAAGTCTTTCTCCTTGATTCTTGGAAACCTCGCAAAGCTTTTGCCTCAATCCTCTTCCTCAGAGCTTTGACCTCTATTTCTTCCCTTTTCACGGTCTAACAAGAATGAATCCTAATTCCCTAAAAAATCCCTTTTTGTTAAACCAAACTTTGGGCCTTTAAAATGGGTTTTCCAATTTCACCCTCACTAACTCCTCCTCAAATGTCCACTTTGCCCTTAAATTAACTTATATTTATTTAAATTAATAATAATACAAATATATTCATATTATATACTATTATTTAAATAAATAACTCAAAACTCCATAATTCCAAATATTCACACCAATCACCGAAAATCACCAAAAATATGAATATTCATATTTAAATAAATTAAATAAATATTCCAAGAATTTGGGGGTGTTACAACTCTCCCCCACTTAAAAGAATTTTCGCCCTCGAAAATTACCTCAAGGAAACAGAGTCGGATACGACTCTCTCATCTGATCCTCATGCTCCCAAGTCATGCTCCCTCCAGCTGGTCCTCCCTAAACTACCTTTACCAAGGAAATCTCTTTACCTCGCAGTTGCTTCACTTCTCGTTCATCAATACGTACAGGCAATGCCTCAATAATCAAATTATCTCTCACTTGTACATCATCTATCTAAATCACATGTGACAAATCTGTAATGTACTTTCTCAACTGAGACACATGAAACACATCATGCAAATTCGCAAGCGACGACGGTAAAGCAATCCGGTATGCTACTCCTCCCACCTTATGCGAAATCTTATACGGACCAACAAAATGCGGTGTGAGCTTTTGAGACTTCAAAGCTCAGCCAACACCAGTTACGGGCGTAGCTCTCAAAAACGCGTAATCTCCCTCTTGAAACTCAAGTGCTTTCCTCCTCTTGTCATGGTAACTCTTCAGACGACTCTGTGAAACTTTCATCTTTTCTTGGATCCTCTTGATCTTTTCAGTTGCCTGGTGAACAATCTCAGGTTCGAGCATAACACTCTCGCCTGACTCATACCAACACAAAGGAGTCCTACATCTCCTACCATACAATGCCTCATACGCTGCCATTCCAATACTAGAATGATAACTGTTGTTGTAGGTAAACTCAATCAATGACAAATGACTATCCCACAATTCACCTTGATCCAACACACAAGCTCTCAACAAATCCTCTAAAGACTGGATAGTTGTCTCTGTTTGTCCATCTGTCTGCAAATGATAGGTAGAACTCAATCTCAACAGGGTACCCAAAGCATCTTGCAAACTCTTCCAGAATCTCGATGTAAATCTCGGATCTCCATTTGACACAATACTCGATGGTATCCCATGCAACTTCACAATTTCCTCAATGTATATCTCAGTTAGCTTCAACATAGAACGATTAATCCTTATTGGTAAGAAATTAGTTGATTTAGTCAATCTATCCACAATCACCCAATTAGAATCATTTCCCCCTCACAGTCTTCGGCACACCCGACACAAAATCCATGGAAATACTATCCTATTTCCACTATGGAATATTCAACGGTTGCATCAGACCCAATGGTCTTTGATGTTCAATCTTCGACTTCTGACAAGTCTAACCAGCATATACAAACTCAGCCACTTCTTTCTTCATCCCTGGCCACCAAACCAATTTCCTCAAATCCTGGTACCTCTTCGTAGCACCGGGATGGATACTCAATATACTTCGATGTCCTTCCTCAAGAATACTCTTTTTCAACTCAACATTATCTGGAACACAAACTCTATCATGACATCTCATGATACCATTTTCATTAATCTGAAAATCAGCTCTTCGACTTTGATTCATTAAATTCAACCGATCTACCAACTCAAATCAGATTTCTTACCTTTTTGAATCTCATCAAGAATACCACTAGTAAGCTTCAACATACCAAGCTTAAATCCATAAGAAGTCTCTTCACAAACCAAACTCTTATCACGAAATTGCTCAATCAGCTCTAACTCTTTTACCATCATCATCATCAGTATATGCAAAGATTTCCTACTCAATGCATCAGCTACCACACTTGCTTTATCCGAAGGGTAATTCAAACCAAAACCATAATCCTTCAGAAGTCCCAATCATCTCATTTGCCTCACATTCAATTCTTTCTAATCAAATAAATACTTCAAACTCTTATGATCACTAAACATCTCAAATCTCGAACTAAATAAATAATGCCCCGAAGCTTCGACACAAACACAAGAACAACCAACTCTAAATCCTGCGTTAGAAATTCCTCTCTTGCACTTTAAGTTTCCTTGAAGCATAAGCTAAAACTTGTTGATGTTGCATTAACACACCTCCCCATCCCATCAACGTAGCATCACAATATATAATAATGGTTCTGCTGGATTCGGCAAAATCAAAACATGAGCTGCTGTCAGCCTTCTCAAAAGCTCTTGAAACTTTCTTCACACTTTGAATCCAAAACAAAAGTTTGAACCTTCCTAGTCCACTGTGTCAATGGAAAAGATAACTTGGAAAAATCCTTCAATGAATTTTCGATAATAATCTGCCAACCCAAGAAAACTTCTAATCTTAAAAACAGGTTTTGGAGCTTCCCATTGCGATACAACTTCAACCTTTGACATATCAACCGCAATAACTCTACTCGATATCACATGACCAAGGAAACTCACTTCCTTCAACCAAAACTCACACTTTGACAGTTTTACATACAACTGCTTCTCTTTCAACGCTGATAACATAATTTTCAGATGCTCAGCATGATCCTCTTTACTCTTTGAATATATCAAAATATCATCAATGAACACAACCACAAACCTATCCAAATAAGGATGGAAAATCATGTTCATATACTCCATAAATACACATGGTGCATTAGTCACACCAAATGGCATCACGAAATACTCATAATGTCCATACCTTATTTTAAAAGCAGTCTTCTGAATATCTTCAGCCTTCACACGAATCTGATGATACCCAGATCTCAAATCTATCTTACTGAACACACTTGCAACAACCAACTGATCCATAAAATCATCAATCCTTGGAAGTAGACACTTATTCTTGATAGTCACCTTGTTCAATTGTCTATAATCCACACAAAGCCTCACATAACATTCTTTCTTCTTAACTAACAAAATTGGTACAACCCACGGTGACACATTCGAACAAAAGAACCACTCCTCAAGCAGATCTTTAAGTTGATTTTTCAACTTCTTTGATTCCGATGTGGACATACGATATGGAGCCATCGCTACCAAACTAGTTCTAGGAACTAGGTCGATCGTAAACTCCACTTCACATTCCGGTGGTAAATCACTTATCTCATCAGGAAAAATTTCTGGATAATAAAAAATAATTGGCACACCACCAACTTCCCCACTTTAATAACACTCAAAGTTTCCATCAAAATAAACATCTCAGCACCATCCTGCACCGACTCACCAAAACAATCTGTAAGCACTTAGCTTAACTTAAAACAATTCACTACACACGCCATCTAAGCTTGCAAGACACGTATTTCCCATCCAACATGACTTCATCTACTATCAACAAGAGATTAAGGGTGATAAGTTCCTCAATTTTCCAATAGACAGCCAAACATTTTGATGGGGCATAAACCGTCTTTACCAAACTATAAGAGCGTTCATCGACACACTGAGCCACCACTCAACAATTGAAGCATCCTGGAGAAGCACAAGCTTCTCCTCCACTTGTTTCATTCCCACTTGTGCAGAAAAAAGGTTAGAAAACAAACGTGTACTGGCAGTGTTTTCACACACATGTTGCATACTAGGGAACAAATGACATTAGAAAACTTGGCGGGACGGACTAACCAGGCTCTGATACCACTAATGTAACATCATTTTCTACCCCAAAAATATAATGGCAAATCGTTCACATTTATCAGAGTAATATTTTAAACATCATAAAAATCACCTCAAAGGGTGTACATTTCTCAATAATTCAAATCAAAGTCAATGCTCTGTAAACAACGGGTTTTCCCAAAATTACTCAAAAATTGCTCAAATGGCAGCGAAACTCAAAAAGGCAAATCCAAAGTTTTCCTTGCACAACAACATAATCAAAATAACAAAAATCTATAAAACATGGTTTAACTCAAAGAACCCAACCCGATGTTACACTATCAGAGCAAGACCCTCTAAGTCAACCAAAATGTCAAAAACTTCAAAAAGTCCTCGACAACATCCATGACTAAACATGGTCATCTGCACGTTACCCACGTGGAGGTAACATTCATATAGGAAGGGTGAGTAAAATGATTCATAATAATCAATATAGGAATCAATATATAAAATAACGTCATTTTCGTATTCAACATCATCATAATCATCAAAGAAACATCAAAAAGTCATAATATCATAAATTACACCAAATTGTCATATAAATGCAAATGCAACAAGACTCGTGCATGTGGTACAAATTCATCAAAGTTCGATCGACACTGGGCCATCAACCATCCATAGATCCCCATCAATAGGATCGATTCTACACAAGAACCGGAGCACAACAAAATACTTCACATCCGCACAACGGGACTGAAGCCACAAGAATCAAACACTAGACCTAAGTTTCCAGGAGAAGAATGTTCAAAGATATCCTTTTTGTTCTGAAATTCTATCCCATACACAAAAGAGGAATAGTGCCGTTGGATGTAGGCAATGAATTTGGAAACGAATCTTTCTTGATAAGCATCTTTTTAAATGAACGAATATGGAAATATTTCCTGCATCAGATCCTCTGATGATGTTCCATTTTCTTCTTATCAGAGTAACTCTCTTCCAGGGTTCTGCAGCTTAGTGCTAGCGTGATTGTTTTAACAAACTGTTCATCCAGAGGAGCGCTTTAGATCAGAGCAGATCTTCGCTCTTACGTGTTATCTGTGTTATCCAAATGAATCACTTTGTTAATAATGTTTCAGAGCCTTACGTGTTTTAATTCTTAGAGCCTCTGCAGTTGCAGCGTTGAGTTTAGTACGTTCAGAGTTTTATGAATCTTCGCTTTATACTCTATGCTCAGAGCCTTCTGTAGCTTCGCTTTTTACCAAACGCTCAGAGTCTTCTGCGTGTTGTAGCTTAACGTTCAGAGGAATATTCCGTTCAGAGGAATATTTATTATGTTATCTGAAACAAAAACACTTGAACAAAATTAGAGTATATATTTTCTCCATACAAAATTTCATTATTGTTATCATCAAAACATTGAGATATATTAAGAACCAATCTGTGTTCTAACATCATCAAAATCATCATAATAATCATGTCATCATATGCTCATCATAACTCATCATCATTACTCATAAGAATCATCATACAATTATGTATTAATCACATATGAATCATAGTCATACTCAAGGTAATTCATTCAGAAAATCACAACATCAAAGCATCAAAATAGAACTGCACAAGAACACAATTCGCGAAACTCTGCTACGTTTGCTGGACAGTTCGCCATGCGAGTCTGGGGTGAGTGTTCGCCGTGCAAACTCGCGATTACATCAACACGTTGCTACGCACCAGCACCAAGACCAGACAAAAAGTCCCTACGATTTCCTTCCCTAATACCCACAAAACATCCCTAAATCATTCCTAAGGTATTACGGCGATAAAGACACAAAATCTATGACTTATTAGGCCAATCCCGTATCATATTTACGCCTCCAATTCCCATAAAATCCTTACAATTTTCCCACATTCATTAGAGTTCTCATAATCAATTACCCTATATGGTTAAAACCTCAACAATAGATTTTGGCCACGAAGGCCTAATTTCCCTTACTCCCAAATTAGCCTCAAACCTATCAGACCATCAATTCAAATCCCTCAAACTCATTAAACTCACCAGAAAGGCAACAACAATTTGAAGGTGAGAAAAACACTTAGAAGGGGGGGGGGGGGTTGAATAAGAGTTTTAAGAAATATGGCAATAAAAACAACTCAAGATTTTTATCCTAGTTCGTTGAACTCAACTACTCTAGTCCACCTTATCAAAGATGATTTGCCTTTCTCCACAAGGACTTAATCCACTATTAATCAACTGATTACAATAGCAAGCACTAAGAACAACTGTCTTAGTCTTCTCAAGAACTACTGACCACACCTTGGTCTTCTCAAGGAACTTCTTACAAATTAATGTAAACTAAACAAGTGTTTAAATGCTTCTAATAAGCTGTATCACAACTGTGATATTTACACTTAATATTAAGTACAAATAAAACTATATAGTTTTATGAAAGAACAAATGTATATGAGCTTTGAGAGATTTTCACTTTAATGCTTCAAGCGTGTGTATCAATATTTCTTTCTGATTGAGCAACTTCTAAATGTTGTAGAAGTTCTCCTTTTATAGCTTTTTCCAAGTGCTTTGAATAATGTGCAGCTGAGTATTATATTGAAATATAAGACTTTTCATCACCAAAAGGTATGGGCAGAGACATGCTTCTTGCAGGAAAACTATGGTTGTAGAAGCTTTGGGATTAGCACCACGTCTCTTCATTGGACAAAATAGTCGCTAGTTACTTTGGAAGTAGCACCACGTCTAATCAAGTTTACAGCTTCTTCAACAAGCTTCCTTCAGGATGAAGTCTTCATAATCTGCACTTCAGAACTTGTAACAAGCTTAAGAGGAATCAAATACTTGAGATGATCAGAGCTAACTGTTTGAGATGATCAGAGCTTTGGTAGATGATCAGAACTTGATATATCAGAGTCTCAATCTTGATCAGAGTCTTCATCAGAGTATGCAGCAGTATGTGCTTGAGCGTGAATATTATTTGATTAGCGTCTGATTATCAGAGCCTCTGTACTTGCCGTGAAATGAACTTCAGAGTCTGATTTGATCAAAGCTTTCAACTCTTTATACAATTCTTTCAAAAACGCTTCAGATCATTCTGCAGCTTCTGCTTCAGATTCTTCTGGCAGCGCTTCAGAGTCTTCTGATTGTCTTGCATCTGATGCTTCAGAGTCTTGCGTAGTTGCTTGTACTTATGTATTTTGCTTCTTTAAGAGTATTCAATTTAATACCTGAAACAATAATACTTGAACAAAATTTAGAGTATATATTTTCTTAATACAAAATTCCATAAGAGTTATCATTAAAACATAGAGATATAAGAAACACCAATCTGTGTTCTAACAATCTCCCCCTTTTTGATGATGACAAAACATAGGAAATTTTGTTCAATACAGAGAATAAAATATATAACTCCCCCTGAGATTAAGAATCTCCCCCTGAAATGAATACTCTAATAGAAGAGAACACTTCCCTTTTTGCTTGAGTATATTTCAGAACCTGGTAGGAATCCTTGTTAAAATAAAGAATTAGAGCTTGGATGCTTTCCAGAATCAGAGCCTGATGAATTCTTTCAAATAAAGAGTCTGGTTTATCTTCCAGAATCAGAGTCAAATTTGCTTCAAGGATCAGAGCCTGGTTGGGTAATTCTCAGGGTAACTTCAAAGAATTTTTGTCAGATGAAACAATAAAATTTGAAAGTCTTAAAATTCAATGTTAGTTAATACTATGTATGAATTTCATTTTAGTATTGCTTATGGATTGAACAATCAGGTTCTTTTTCTCCCCCTTTTTGTCATAATCAAAAAGAGTTTATAAGACAGAAAAGATAACAGAAGAAAAGAAGATAAAACATATAAATGAAAAACAGAACAGCCAGATTCATTCAAAATACAACAGATGATTGAAAACAAAACAACAGAAAACAAGTGCAAACATAAGTGCAAAAAAAAACATGGAAAAGAAAACTAGGGCTGGCGAGATGCAATCAGGGTCAGAAGATCAGTAATCTTTGCAGTAGACTCTTCTTGTTTAGCCATCCAAGTTTTGATCTCCTCAGTAGTCTGTTCTTGTTTTACCATCCATGATCTGATTTCCTTAACTTCTTGGACAACATCTGGAGTCTCAGTCTTCATCTCAGATGCAGAGGGTGCAGAAGCAGATGAAGTTTCCTTAGGATGATCAATCTCCATGTCATTGGGCACCAGAGGCTCTGCAAGAGTATCTTCTATCATAGGAGCAATATCTTCAGATGAAGAGTCTTCAGCAGGAGCATCTTCCAGAAGTAGCACTGGTGTTCTGAGAATGCTTAGCAGAGTCTGTCTGACCATTTCAGCAAACTTTACCTTTGTATCATCAGCGCAAACAGTTCTGAGATCAGAGGCAGCAGTGTTGAACCTTGAGATGAATCTGTTCCAAGAAGCTTCAGATTTAGCAGGATCCATACTAGACATACACTCTTTTTCTACAGAAGCAATCCCCATACGCATTTCCTTCTTGAAATTCTTAAACAAAGTATAAACATCTGATCTGGGTTTGGGGTTCAGATAGACTTCTATGGTGACTTTTTGTGAAGGTTTAGGGCTTGTTTGAGTTTGTTCAGGAGGTGTTGGATCAAATGGTGGTTGTTCAGAAGGTTGTTGTTCAGATGGTTGTGGTATGGTGAGATGAGGAGTAGTGGGTGTTGAGGTATCAACATCAGATGTGTTGCATCCCAAATTTGTCCTACCTTTACATAGTTTCTAGTGCCACTTTATTTCGAATGAATAAAATGGCACAATTGGCAAGAGACCGTGTGTAAGGAGTTGTGAGTGTGAGAGGTTGAGAGTTCGAATCCCACCTTCTTCATTTTTTGTTTTGTTTCTTTTATTTTTATTCTAACCTTTCTATTTTCATTAAAAAAATAACAAAATAGTTTTTTTTATTATTTAATTATTATTTTCGTATTTTATTTAAATTATTGTTTAAAAAATATTATTTTTTCACTTTTTTTCATATTATTCATAAAAACATCCAAAAATCATAAAGTTAAAAATATTAGAAAAGATTTTATTCTTTTTATAATATTTTTAATGTTTAGTAAATAAATAGGGTTTTAAGTTTGTTTTAATTTGTTTAAATTTTATTTAGTTTTGACTAATTCTTTAAGTTGGGCTTTAAAGTGGGCATTAGGTTAGAGTTAACCCTAATTTGTTACCTATATAAACATGAGTTGCATTTGGGAAAAGGAGACAAAAGAAAAAACGGCGGCCGTTCTCACAACTTATCAGAAGAAATGAGGAACCCACGAACCCAGAAGGAGAAAAAAGGGACGGTTCTTTGAATAAGAAGACGGAGCTTCCTTCGTTAATCATCATCATCGCGACTCATAGAAGCTCAAGCTCTCATCATTGTCCTCCTTCCGGAACTACTTCAAATCCCATCTCAAGAATCCGTCGTCGTTACCTTGTAATTTACGCGAGGCAATCGTCGCTCTTATTTCATTATTATTCTTGCATTTTCCATGGATGTAATTTACGCGAGGCCATGGTCGCGGGTTATTTTTTTTTGCATTTTTTGGGGATTTGTAATTTACGCGAGTGATCGTCGCGACGCTTATTCCGCTTTCTTTACTTTTCGCACTTTAATTTTGCCGTATAATAATTTGCCGTATTTTGCATGTTTAGCCGTTAGAATCCCTCCGAAGGAATTAGGTTTAGCCGTTTGACCGCCGAGTCAATAACCCAAATTTTTGACCGTTTAAAATCCTAATAGTTTAAGCGTCCCGCCGTGGACGAAAACGCCCTTTACCCTAGCTTTTAGGTCAAAGAGCCGTCGTGCTCTGCTTTAGGGTTTCCCGCCGTGGAATCCCTGATTTCAACCCTAATTTTAATTCAACTTTTCAACATAGAAATAGGAGTTTCAAGACTCCACGTAAGCGTGTCCTTAAGATACGGTTACTCCCCTTGAAACCTTGACCATAGTTAAGACGTTTCTAACCTCCCTTTCGAGGGGAACTATAATTACTCTGATTCCATTCCCATCAGGATATGTAGGCACAAGATGCGATGTCTTGCCGAGTAAACTTAGGACTAACCCTTAGGTCTTTTAGGTCACTCTATCCCTTAGCAATATATTTCAAACAGATAATAAAATAAAAAAAGCATACAATAAACAAAAGGTTCCTGTAGAGTACTACAGAAGTTTAGGATGCTAGTACCTTCCCTAAGCTTAACCAACCCCTTACCTAGATCTCTCCCCGCATTGTCTTTACGATGCAAAATTAGGTTTTCCTCTTTTGACCTTTTCTTTCGGATAAATTAAAGAGCGGTTGTGAACTAAAGATGCGATTCAAATTAATTAATAATTTGATATCATATTCTAACTGCAACAAGATGGTTTTGATGTAACAACATCAGATGAAGATGGTAGAAAGTCTGTGAAGTTAAATTTGGAGCGAAGAGCAAGCTGATGATGGTGTTGTTCAGAAGCCGGTAGGTCAGATGGTAGTGGTTTATGAGGGTCAGGAATTTGTAAACAAGATGGTGCGTGAACTTCAGATTCATCAGAATCAGATGATTCAGTTAAATGACATGAAGTGGAAGATAAGACAAACATGGTTGCAATGGGTTGCACATCCAGAATGTCTTCAGATGGTTGTGGGATTGAGGGTTCAGGATTTGGGATGGTTGGTTCTTCTGGTGGTTGAGTAGAAGAGGGTGGTTCAGATTGTATTTGTTGTTGTGGTTCAGATGATGTTTGTTGAGGGGGTTCAGATGGTTGATGAACAGAAGATGGTTGTGGATCAGATGTTAATACTTGTTTAATCGTTTCTCTTATTTCTTCCAAGCTAGCTTCTGGAGGATTTTCCTTCAGCTTCTTGTCCTTCTCAGGCTTGTCAGCAGCATTAGAGGCTTTCCTCTTAGGCTGTGCAACAGATCCTTCCTCAGCTTTCCTCTTCTTGCGCCTTTCTCGTAGAAGATTTGGCAACACTTCTCCTTCCTTCTGTACTATGTTGGCAGGCAGAGAAATACCATCTCTCAAACATTCAACAATGAATGACAGAATGATTTCCCTAGGTTCATCTGCACTGAACATGGGAAAATCTGCTATAGGAATCCTCCTTCTGCTGACTTCTTCAGAGTCAATCTTCTTAGGTTTGCCAGCAAGCTCTGAGATGACCTTCATCCTTTTCAGAGTATTCCCATTAATGACAGATCCTACAATGTAAGACATATCCTCTGTCAACCCAGCATCAGTCAGATGCTTTACAAGACTATTCTCTGTCAGAATGTCTGATATCAGCCTTCCCATAGGGATCCAATTTCTGATCTTTCCATCCTTAGCTCTTACTTCTTCTCTTGTTTCCTTTATGTGATTCAGAAGATGACTGAACAGAAGATAAGGCAGATCCACCTTCTTGCCTTTACTCATACAGAACATGAAGTACAGTTGTTCTGTGTTGACATAATCTGGAGAGTTTGAAGATTTTCTATGAAAAATAGAGCTCATGAAAATCTTAGCCCAGATTCTGTAAACAGGCTTCAGATCTCTGACTTTGTTGGATGGTTCCCCAGAAACACAGACCTCTTGAAAAACATCAGCCAAGTCCACACGAGCAGTTGCCATACTTGTGATTCCATCAGTTTCTTTGTACTCAATCAGCTGTCTGATTAACTTCTCAGTAATAACAATCTCCTTTCCAAGAACAGAAGAGTGAATGAACTTAGGGAAAACTTGGGCGTGAATCCAGAACTCTTTCACCAATGCTGGATAAACAGGACCCATCAACCTGTCAAAGTACTTTGCCCAGTTTTGAGTTTTAATGGTTGGTTTGAGATCAAAACCATTTTCTTCAATGGAAGCAAAATCCACAAAGTTTTCACACAGAACCTCAAGATCCTTCGTTGGAGTGAGAAGAGTTCTCATTGGTTCCTTGTACACAGCAGCATTTGGAGATGGCACAACAGCAGTAGAGGTTTGCATCTGAGCAGATGTTGAAGATGATGATGCCATTGATGTTCTTGAGATACGTTTAGGTTTACGCGAGGATTTGGGTTTTGAAAAGAGATGGAAGCAATGAAGAAGACAAAAATTCATATGAGAAAATGTGATAGATGGTGTAAAGTGTGAAATGTGAAGTGTTGTGAGAATATATATAGGGCAATTTTGGGCAAGCAAAGGACACACAGAATCTCACGCGTACACTAAGCAATTAATGAAGTGAAAATAATCATATCAAACAATTAATGCAAAGAATAAAATCATTTCAAGCATTTATGATTCTGACAGATGGGGGGAAAATCAAGAGATTTTAGATTTTCAAAGCAATACCTCAAACGTCAATTCAGTATGGTGCACTCTATCTTTCCAGATTCTGAGATACACGTGTTTGCTTGCATGTGCCTCTGAAACTTCTTGAGAAATGAAACGTTAGGCAACATTCAGATCCTCTGAGCCTTGTTAGTTCAGATTTACACACAAATAAATAAACACAGAATTGAAATGAAGAAATACCTCAGAGTTTAGACATTTATCATCTGAGTAAAAATTTCATCTGATGAATATTTTATTCTGGACAGAAGTCCATACTTATATTTTTCAGAATAAATTTAAATCTATCTTCAGCAAGGGGTTTTGTAAAGATATCAGCCCACTGATGATCTGTATCCACAAAGTTTAAATTAATAATTCCCTTATGAACATAGTCTCTGATGAAATGATGTTTAATCTCTATATGATTAGCTTTAGGGTGTAAAATAGGGTTTTTAGATAAGCATATAGCAGAAGTATTATCACAGAAGATAGAAATGTTACTCTCAAAAATCTGATAATCTTCCAGCTGACTTTTCATCCAGAGCATCTGGGTGCTACAACTAGCAGCAGCAATATATTATGCCTCTGTTGTTGAAAGTGCAATTGTGGGTTGCTTCTTGCTGAACCATGAGATCAGATGACTTCCAAGAAACTGACAGCTTCCAGAAGTACTTTTACGTTCTACTCTGTCTCCAGCATAGTCAGCATCACAGAATCCAACTAATTTATAATCATCAGATCTTCTATAACACAGACCCACGTTAGTAGTACCTTTCAAATACCTTAGAATCCTCTTAACAGCTGTTAAGTGAGATTCTCTAGGATCTGATTGGAATCTAGCACACAGACAAACACTGAATAAAATATCAGGTCTTGAAGCAGTCAAATATAAGAGAGATCCAATCATACCTCTGTAAAGTTTTTGATCAACTTTCTTACTTACCTCTTCCTTACCAAGTGTGCTTGTAGGATGCATTGGAGTCTTTGCCAATTTGCTTTCATTCAGATTGAACTTCTTCAGAAGCTCTTTGACATATTTAGTCTGGTGAATATATGTGCATTCTGGAGTCTGATTTACTTGGATTCCCAGAAAGAATCTAAGTTCTCCCATCATGCTCATTTCAAATTCAGCCTGCATAGACAAAGCAAACTCCTTTCCCAGCATAATATTGGTAGATCCAAAAATAATATCATCCACATAAATTTGACAAATTAGTAAATCTTTCTTAAATGTTTTACAGAAAAGAGTTGTGTCCACTTTGCCTCTGATAAAGTTCTTTTCCAGAAGAAAATTACTTAATCTTTCATACCAAGCTCTAGGAGCTTGTTTCAAACCATAAAGAGATTTTTTGAGTTTGAAAACATGATCTGGAAATTTATCACTTTCAAAACCAGGAGGTTGATGGACATAAACTTCTTCTTCTATAATACCATTTAAGAAGGCACTCTTAACATCCATCTGATATAGAGTGATGTTATGTTGTGTAGCAAATGAAATAAGAAGGCGTATAGATTCTAACCTTGCCACAGGAGCATAAGTCTCAGTGTAATCAATTCCTTCTTGTTGACTGGATCCTTGAGCTACTATCCTTGCTTTGTTCCTAACAACTTCTCCTTGCTCATTTAGTTTGTTTCTGAATACCCACTTTGTTCCAATAATGTTGAAACCTTTTGGTCTTGGAACTAGATCCCAAACATCATTTCTTGTAAATTGATTCAGCTCATCTTGCATTGAAAGTATCCAATCATTATCACTCAGAGCCTCATCCACAGATGTTGGTTCAATAGTAGACACCAACCCAAAAAGTGATATTCCAGATGATCTGATAAACGACCTTTTTCTTCTGGGTGAGAAGCTTTGATTCTAGATGATCCTTTAACTGTTGGTTCTTCAGAAATATTCATGTTATTCATCTGAGCAGCCAATGGAGTTGCATCTGGCGTAGCTTCTTCTTGAGCTTTCTCTACCTCTGGTTTCTCAGATTTTGTGAGAATAACTTCTCCATCTGCAGAGTTTTCAAGCTGCTTTGGCTTTTGATTTCCAAGCTTATCATCAAATCTAACATGTATAGATTCCTCCATAATCTGTGTCTTAGTATTGTATACTCTGTAGCCTCTAGAGCGTTCAGAATATCCAAGCATGAAACACTTTTGTGCTTTAGAATCAAACTTGTTAAGATTCTCTTTAGTGTTCAGCATAAAACATATACATCCAAAAGGATGGAAATAAGAAATGTTTGGCTTTCTATTCCTCCATAATTCATAAGGAGTCTTTTCCAGAAGAGGTCTAACAGACACTCTGTTCTGAATGTAACATGCTGTGTTAATTGCTTCTGCCTGTTGCACCCCAAAATTTGCCCAACATTTCTTTACCTAGCTTATGTTTCATTTCATTCACATTAGCATTATCATTTGCATTTCATTGACATGTATGCAGGAGATCAAGAGGTATGATTACCAATTAAGAGATACACAAGAGTTTGAAGCTAGCTAAGAAGGTTATTCAGGTGCTCAAGGGTTGATATCCTTGTCAGAGAAGTTAAAAGATCCTCAGAGAGAATGGTTGAAACCAAGAGTGTGTGCCTCCTAACTTGAGAGTTGTGGAAAGTCATCAGATGACTCTGAAGCCATGAAGTTAGACTTTAGGACTTGAGAGAGCTCATGAGAAGTGTTGAAGATCACTTTGAGGCCTAGACAGGTCATTGTGTAAGATTAAGAAGGCTCAGCCATGAGTGGTGCAACTAGGGTTTGACTGGGTCAACCCTAAGTCAACAGATGATTTGAACAAGGTTGAGACCTAGTTCAAAGGCCATGTGATCATGGATTGATGCATTGAGATGCTATAAGGATGATTCCAAGGTTAACTCATCATGATTGAAGAGTTTGAGAAGTTTCAAGCTAGGGTTTCTAAGGCTTGATAGTGTAAAATCCCCTAGTTTGACCCCTATCTTCAAGGTAATTTAACTCAAGATGTGATTGTCATCTCATCTTTCCCCTAACATGAATGTTGTAGAGCATGATCTTAGCTTTAATTTTAGTGCTATAAGTCCTTGATAGGATTTGTAGAACTCAAGTTATGACTTTGACAAGTTACAGGTCATCTGAGGTATGTGAATTTGGAGCTTGAAAGTTGTCCAACTTGCATGAAACTTTTTCCCTAGAAGGATGATTCCTATGAACTTTTGGTCAACATGAATGTTGTGCCTTATCCTCTTAGATTTCTAGAAAGTACTAGAAGTCCTTTATAGGATTTGTAGAACTCAAGTTATGGCTTTGACAAGTCAAGGGTATTTTGGTCATTAGGAGATTACAGGTCATTCCAATCATAAGGCCATAACTCCTATTTCCAAGCTTCAAATGGGAAAATGTTCAACATCAAACTTCTTCAAAATGATGTTTTAAGGCTAGCCAAGAGGTCATTAGAGGTTGGAATTGCTTGTAGCTCAAAATCACAAAAATGGCTTAAAATAAGGATGATTTTCAAATGAACCAAAGATGGAAATTGGGATTTTTGACCTACATGTCCAAACCAAGGCATGTAATATGTCATTTTGATTGTAAAACATATTTTAAGAACATTGGTATTGCCACAATTTTGACTTGAGGTTTAATTTGTGGACTTGCTTTGGAAAGTGGTTACTTACATCATAAGTAACATTTACCAAACCAAAATTCAAGGCATAACCAAAGCTCCTTTCAATCCAAACACATCCAAAATACCATTATGAGAGAAATTAGAAAAGAATGAGGGTGAATACAAGCTGCTAGCAGAACTGATGTGTGCATACCATCAAGAGAGAAATTCATGACATGAGAAATTCAACTTCTCATAGGAAGGATCCAGAAGGTGCTAGAGAGTTCTAACATGGCCTATATATTGAATAGAGGTGGTTCAGATTGAGGGTTGGTGATAATTGAAGGAGAGAATAGAGATTGAGATTGAAAATTTCTTGCTTGCAACTGAATTCGGTTACACTATTTTCTTCACTTTCCATCCATTTTCTTGACTGCAATCACTTCCATGGATACTAGTGAGTGATTCCAGATCATAATCAAGGCAAATTCGTGGCTGAATAGTGTTCTTGCTCTCAGATTTCTTCACCTGCAACTCAGAATTGGTTCCAAGAATCCAGAGCATTTCCATCCATTTCATTGCATACAGAAGTTTGGTTAGAGGCTAGGGAAGGATTCTGCAAGCTCTTGAAGGTTGATTTGAAGATTCAACCCCTCTATGTGCTCAATTTTACCAGGTATGCAATTCTTGTTCTATGGCTTAAATTAGGTAGAATTAAGAGGAATTATTGTGTTAGATGCATAACAGAATGGTGTAGGAAGGTTTTTGGATCATCAATTTGAGAATTACTGACCAATTAGGGTTGTTACCATTTTCGGTTGAGATGGTGTTCTTGCGAATCTTGAAGTTTTAGAATGAATTAAGGGCATGAATGGATTCCTGAGGAGATTTGGGACAAGATTCATCAAGGAATCGTGGCCAATGGTGGACTCTATAGAAAGTTAGGGTTGTGGAATATTGACCGGAGAATGTCACCGGCGGTGACTATGGCGCGCAGGTGGCCTGAGTTTCAGAGATTCAAATTGGGGAAGATGATCCCAGAGCCATTAGATCTTGGGTTGACTTGGACTGAAGACCCCATCCAACGGCCACGCGTGCAGGAAATTTGTGAAGGATTTCTGAACTAAAATGAAACGCAGCGTTTCATTAATCTGATGGTTTTGGGCTTTATGCAATAGTTGATACTCCCACCCCCCCTTTTGGCCTAGCTTGGATATTGAACTAAGAATACTTGCTATCCACACCACGCGCTTCTCATTTTTATTTTGATTTTCTTTTGATTTTCATTTTATTCATGATTATTGATTAATTCATAAAAAATGGAAAAATAACTCAATTAATCCCATTCTTTTTGCCATGGATTCATGATTGAATCTAGTATTTTTTAGATAAAAAATATTAATATTCCATGCATTTTATGATTTTATGGGATTTTTTACATTTTAATTGACATTAAAATAATCATGGTTGGTGCTTGATTTTGTTAAATTTGGTTTGATCATGTGATGATGATTTTTGCCTTGATTTTTTGTGAGTAGCTAGCAAAGATATGCATGATCCCCCTAGAATTTTCTCACATTTTTGTGATGAATATAAGTGGTAGTTCTAGGTTGAAAATTTAAGAGCTCCATTTTTCGGGTTTATGGTTGATACCTTGTGATTTAGGTTTTATTTTTAGGACTTGGTGGATGATTCAACCTCTGATTTTGTAGGGTAGATTCATGATTGAATTAGGGTCCCTTAAGAATTTTTGTAGGAATTTTCAATGTAGTTTACTATTTTTGTTAGATTTTAGTTTAGATGCTAGCTTTAGATGATTCTAATGCACTATTTCAACTAGATTGACTTCCTTAGTTCCCTTAGATTAGGGTTTTGTTTCTCTTGCTCTTGGATGATGATGAAGGCAAGTTGAAGATGCATTGGATTGCTTGAAGAAGCTTGGATGTGAAGACCTCCCCTTCTTTTGGTGTAGTGTTGATTAGGTGTCAAGATTAGGGTTTGTAGGCAGAGCTTCTAGATAGTTCTCTTCCTTCATAAACATGGAAGATGTTGATCACTTCCATTCTTCCCTATGATGTAAGGTCCCCTTGTAAAGGCCTCATCCCTCCTTTGGTAGGATGTGTGGCTCTTTACAAGTTGGTAGAACCTTTGAGGGTCCTTTTCTCTGATGATAGGATGCTTAGTGGTGACCTTTGGTCTTCACTCTGCTGTCAGTCATCCAAACTTTGCTCTTGATAGATGAATCTTTCTCCCTTGCTAGAGGATGGAATTCCTTGGTAGAAGATGCTAGAAGTTGATACTTCCTTATGTTTGAGGACTACCCTTAGGAGCTGAAGCTTGAAGACCAAGTTGACACTTGTGAAGAAGATCAAATTGAGATTGAGTGAAGAGCTGAGGCTTGAGGAATAAAGGATAAGTTGATACTTATGTTGATACATTGAGAGCCTGAGGGAGCCAAGTTGATGCTTGCAATTGGGATTGAAGCCTGAAGGTGGAATTGAATGAAGAGCTGAAGCTTGCAGAAGATGAAGAACAAGTTGATACTTGTGTTTGATGCATTGAGAGCCTGAAGAAGCAAGTTGACACTTGCTATTGAAGATGATAGCCTGGAAGAGCAGTTAAAGACTGAGGACTGAACTGCTGTCAGAGGAGCTTTGCTGTGAGGCTGTCGAAGTTGTTGATCTGCTTTCTTTTCTGTCTGTTTGCTTTCTGTGCAACTGTATTGATGTGACTTGTTTGATTTGCTTGATGCATTAGAATAAGTTCATATTTAGATTGATTTAAGCTAGGAGCATGATTGCACTAGAGGTTGAGTTGCTCCCTCTGCTTGTTTTTTTTACTGTATGGCTTTGCTTGCAGAGCCCAGCTCCCTTGCCTATGTGGGTTGTGATTTGCTTGATGGCATTTTATTTCATTTCTTCTGTATGATTGCAGTTATTATATTTTTCTTGATGGCATTTTATTTTTCCTGTATGATTGCAGTTATTCATATCTGGCTTGAGGTCAAGACGAGCTTGTGGAGGCTGATGCCCCACACACATTTCCTCCCTCACTTGCATTGCATACATTTTACAGTCGTTTACTGTTTACTGTTTAAGCTGATGCTTTATCTGTTTCTGTTTATCATTGACATGATCCCTTAGGAATGTCACTTCCTTTGATAAGGAAGTGATGATTAGAACTTTAGGTTGAAACCTATGCATGATAACTTCTAGGAGTTCCCTGCTTCAAACCTCAACCATAGGATGAATCCTTGGCATGACAACAGTAGGACTTGATAGTCTCCCCCTTAGTTGAACCTATTCGTTCTCTTCTCATCTCAAAATAAATTAAAATACAGTAATAAAGGTTAACTGACGGCGTGCGTTACGAGCCTTAAGCCATCTGAGAAAGGATTGTTGGAGAGTTTCTTTTCAACAGTCTGGATGTTTAGTATGGCACCCTTTGGGTTACATGCGACGCATTCACTCTCAGGTCATAGTCTCTAGTGCGATATTGGTTGCAAACATCCATAAAAAACAGTTCTTTCGTAAAAGACAGAAAACAAACTTCAAACCTTTTTGCCCCGTGGGCCCATAATTCAAAGGAAAGCTTTTCTGAAGAAAAGAGTGTCGTTAACTCCCAGTTCTACCGCAAACGGTAACGCTTAAGTCTCCAAGGGTCGAGCTGCGTACGCCAAACTGCTGGAACTGTTTGTTAACCCTACTCGATAAAACAGATGAATCTGAATCCCCGTAATCTGAATTATCCCGAACTACGTAAGCTCTGATCTCTCATACCTGTTGAGAGTATGTAGGCACAATACTGACGTATTGGCGAGCCACCTTCCCCGTAACTCGTAGTTAGTCGAACTACGTTGACTCTGATTTCTCATTCTCTGATGAGAATACGTAGGCATAAAGTGCGACGCTTTGCCGAGTCATTTTCTTTTCTTTTCAGACCGGCCTTGATAGGTAGATAGTTAAACCAACCCGTCAGATAAACACAACAAGCGTGGATCCCAACGAGTACGATGGACGTGAGGGGTGCTAATACCTTCCCCTTGCGTAACCGACTCCCAAACCCAGACAAGGTTTGCGATGACCTTGTCTTATACCTTTTCGTCAGGTTTTTCCGATCGTTTCCTTTCCCGTTCTGAGGGATAAATAACGAAAGGTGGCGAATCTTCTGTTTTGCCGGCACCTTATTTTCGCGGTAGCGACACTGCTCAAAAATGTTTTGCCATGTTAGTCTCATTGATCATGGTTTTGGCCATCTCTTGCAATGTTCTATTTTTCCTCTCTACAACTCCATTCTGTTGTGGATTTCTAGGACAGGAGAAATCATGAGCAATGCCATTTTCATTAAAATATTTTTCAAAATGTTTGTTTTCAAATTCACCACCATGATCACTTCTGACTTTAACAATTTTGAAATCTTTTTCAGTTTGGACTTGTTTGCAAAAGTCAAAGAACACAGAATGTGACTCATCCTTGTGCTTTAGGAATTTTACCCATGTCCAACGACTGTAGTCATCAATAATGACCAATCCATACTTCTTGCCTCTGATGGATGCAGTTTTCACTGGTCTAAACAGATCAATGTGAAGTAACTCTAATGGTTTTGAAGTTGAAACAACATTTTTGGATTTGAAAGATGATTTTGAAAATTTTCCTTTCTGACATGCTTCACAAAGAGCATCTGAGTTGAACTTCAAATTAGGAAGTCCTCTGACCAGATTAAGTTTATTAATCTGAGATATACGTCACATATTAATATGACCCAATCTTCTGTGCCAGACCCATTGCTCATCATTAACAGACATAAGGCATTTAACATTCTGAACCTTAAGTTCTGAAAGACTGATTTTATAATTTTTTTTTTCCTTTTACCATTAAAGAGGATTGAGCCATCCTTTTGACAAACAGCTTTGCAACACTTTTGATTAAAGATTATGTCATAACCATTGTCACTTAATTGACTTATGGACAATAAATTATGAGCTAATCCTTCAACAAGCAAGACATTAGTTATGGAAGAAAGTTTACCATTGCCAATGGTTCCAGAGCCAATTCACTTGCCCTTCTGATTCCCTCCAAACTTGACGTCTCCTCCAGATCTAAGCTCCAGACTTTGGAACATAGAGCTTTTTCCCGTCATATGTCGTGAGCATCCAGAGTCCAGGTACCATGAATGGAGTCTTGACTTCGCTGCTAAGGATATCTGCAACATAGATTATCTTATCCTTAGGTACCCAGATTTTCTTGGGTCCTTTTTGGTTAGTTGCCTTAAAGCTTTTTCTGAACTTCTGTCTTTCAACACAAGACTTGTTCTGATTAGCTTTAGATTTATTAAACACAGGTTTGTTCTGATTAGAACTTGTGTGTTTAATATCATTTAAATGACCAAATGTAAACTGAGAATATAAAGGAGGATACTTGATATCCAGTTTATCTACAAGTTTTGGATTTGAATCCTCATAAGAAAAAGATTTATATCCAACACCTTTTCTATAGTTTCTGCTAATACCATAGATCATTGAAGCCATCTTGCTTCTATCTAGGCTTTTAGTTAGAAACTTCCTGAAGCTATAGTCATACTCTTGTAAAATATTTTTAGAGCATGGTTTAGACTTTGGATCAGAGTTTAGTTGAGTAGATTCTAAATTATTTTTCAATTGAAGATTTTTAGCTTTTAGCTCAGCTATTTCTGATTCAAACTTGTTACTCTCAAATTCAACATGCTTTAGAAGCTTTTTGTATTTGAGTTTAACTTTGCTATAGTTTTCAAGAATATCAGATAGACTTTCAACAAGTTCTTGTCTAGAAAGTTCAGCAAATACCTCCTCAGAATCAGATTCTGATTCTGATCCAGATGATTCAGCACTGTCTTCAATGTCAGCCATGAATGCTACATTAGCACATTCCTCTTCTGACTCTGATGACGAATCATATGCATCTGAGTCATCCCAGGTAGCCATCAGAACTTTCTTTTTGTGATCTGACTTTCTCTTTGGTTTCTCCTTCTGAAGCTTTGGGCATTCACTCTTGTAGTGCTCAGGTTCTTTGCATTCATAGCAAACAACCTCTCTTTTTCCAGATCGTCTGTGTCCAGAGGATTCTCCAGATCTTCTGTGTCCAGAAGATTCTTTGTGTTGATCTGGTTTCCTGAAGTTC
Organism: Lathyrus sativus; assembly: GCA_963859935.3. NCBI lineage: Eukaryota > Viridiplantae > Streptophyta > Magnoliopsida > Fabales > Fabaceae > Lathyrus > Lathyrus sativus. The sequence continues at coordinate 221,302,877 of OZ012737.1, read as the reverse complement.
TTGAACTTTCTTTGCTTATTCTTCCAGAGTTTGTTGATTCTTCTGGACAGCGAGGATAGTTCTTCTTCATCTTCATAAGAGGACTCTTCAGAGCTTTCTTCTATTACCTGCAATTCTTTAACAGATTTATTAGATTTTAAAGCAATTGACTTACCTTTCTTTAGAGGATCATCTTCCTCTAGTTCAATCTCATGACTCCTCAGAGAACTGATTAATTCCTCTAGCGTAATCTTGTTCAGATCCTTTGCCAGCTTCAGAGCAGTGACCATGGGTCTCCATCTGATTGGCAAGCTTCTGATTATTTTCTTGACATGATCTGCTGTAGAGTAACCCTTGTCCAGAACCTTTAAGCCAGCAGTGAGAATCTGGAATCTGGAAAACATGGCTTCAATAGATTCAGATTCTTCTATTTTGAAAGCTTCATATTTCTGGATCAGCGCCAGAGCCTTGGTTTCTTTAACTTGAGAATTCCCTTCATGAGTCATCTTCAGGGATTCAAATATATCAAAGGCAGTTTCTCTGTTGGTTATTTTCTCATACTCAGTATGAGATATAGCATTTAGCAAGATAGTTCTAGCCTTGTGTTGATTTCTGAATTCCTTCTTTTGCGCCTCAGTCATCTTTTTAAATGAACGAATATGGAAATATTTCCTGCATCAGATCCTTTGATGATGTTCCATTTTCTTCTTATCAGAGTAACTCTCTTCCAGAGTTCTGCAGCTTAGTGCTTGCGTGATTGTTTTAACAAACTGTTCATCCAGAGGAGCGCTTTAAATCAGAGCAGATCTTCGCTCTTACGTGTTATCCATGTTATCCAAATGTATCACTTTGTTACTAATGTTTCAGAGCCTTATGTGTTTTGATTCTCAGAGCCTCTACAGTTGCAGCGTTGAGTTTAGTACGTTCAGAGTTTTCTGAATCTTCGCTTTATACTCTATGCTCAGAGCCTTTTGTAGCTTCGCTTTTTACCAAACGCTCAGAGTCTTCTGCATGTTGTAGCTTAACGTTCAGAGGAATATTCCGTTCAGAGGAATATTTATTATGTTATCTGAAACAAAAACACTTGAACAAAATTAGAGTATATATTTTCTCCATACAAAATTTCATTATTGTTATCATCAAAACATTGAGATATATTAAGAACCAATCTGTGTTCTAACATTATCAAAATCATCATAATAATCATGTCATCATATGCTCATCATAACTCATCATCATTACTCATAAGAATCATCATACAGTTATGTATTAATCACATATGAATCATATTCATACTCAAGGTAATTCATTCAGAAAATCACAGCATCAAAGCATCAAAATAGAACTGCACAAGAACACAATTCGCGAAACTCTGCTACGTTTGCTGGACAGTTCGCCATGTGAGTCTGGGGTGAGTGTTCACCGTGAAAACTCGCGATTACAGCAACACGTTGTTACGCACCAGCACCAAGACCAGCCCAAAAGTCCCTACGATTTCCTTCCTCAATACCCACAAAACATCCCTAAATCATTCCTAAGGTATTACGGCGATAAAGACACAAAATCTATGACTTATTAGGCCAATCCCGTATCATATTTACGCCTCCAATTCCCATAAAATCCTTACAATTTTCCCACATTCATTAGAGTTCTCATAATCAATTACCCTATATGGTTAAAACCTCAACAATAGATTTTGGCCACGAAGGCCTAATTTCCCTTACTCCCAAATTAGCCTCAAACCTATTAGACCATCAATTCAAATCCCTCAAACTCATTAAACTCACCAGAAAGGCAACAACAATTTGAAGGTGAGAAAAACACTTAGAAGGGGGGGGGGGGGGGGTTGAATAAGAGTTTTAAGAAATATGGCAATAAAAACAACTCAAGATTTTTATCCTAGTTCGTTGAACTCAACTACTCCAGTCCACCTTATCAAAGATGATTTGCCTTTCTCCATAAGGACTTAATCCACTATTAATCAACTGATTACAATAGCAAGCACTAAGAACAACTGTCTTAGTCTTCTCAAGAACTACTGACCACACCTTGGTCTTCTCAAGGAACTTCTTACAAATTAATGTAAACTAAACAAGTGTTTAAATGCTTCTAATAAGCTGTATCACAACTGTGATATTTACACTTAAGATTAAGTACAAATAAAACTATATAGTTTTATGAAAGAACAAATGTATATGAGCTTTGAGAGATTTTCACTTTGATGCTTCAAGCGTGTGTATCAATATTTCTTTCTGATTGAGCAACTTCTAAATGTTGTAGAAGTTCTCCTTTTATAGCTTTTTCCAAGTGCTTTGAATAATGTGCAGCTGAGTATTATATTGAAATATAAGACTTTTCATCATCAAAAGGTATGGGAAGAGACATGCTTCTTGCAGGAAAAGTATGGTTTTAGAAGCTTTAGGATTAGCACCACATCTATTCATTGGACAAAATAGCCGCTGGTTACTTTGGAAGTAGCACCACGTCCAATCAAGTTTACAGCTTCTTCAACAAGCTTCCTTCAGGATGAAGTCTTCATAATCTGCACTTCAGAACTTGTAACAAGCTTAAGAGGAATCAAATACTTGAGATGATCAGAGCTAACTGTTTGAGATGATCAGAGCTTTGGTAGATGATCAGAACTTGATATATCAGAGTCTCAATCTTGATCAGAGTCTTCATCAGAGTATGCAGCAGTATGTGCTTGAGCGTGAATATTATTTGATTAGCGTCTGATTATCAGAGCCTCTGTACTTTCAGTGAAATGAACTTCAGAGTTTAATTTGATCAAAGCTTTCAACTCTTTATACAATTCTTTCAAAAACGCTTCAGATCATTCTGCAGCTTCTGCTTCAGATTCTTCTGGCAGCGCTTCAAAGTCTTCTGATTGTCTTGCATCTGATGCTTTAGAGCCTTGCGTAGTTGCTTGTACTTATGTATTTTGCTTCTTTAAGAGAATTCAATTTAATACCTGAAACAATAATACTTGAACAAAATTTAGAGTATATATTTTCTTAATACAAAATTCCATAAGAGTTATCATCAAAACATAGAGATATAAGAAACACCAATCTGTGTTCTAACAATCTCCCCCTTTTTGATAATGACAAAACATAGGAAATTTTGTTCAATACAGAGAATAAAATATATAACTCCCCCTGAGATTAAGAATCTCCCCCTGAAATGAATACTCTAATAGAAGAGAACACTTCCCTTTTTGCTCGAGTATATTTCAGAACCTGGTAGGAATCCTTGTTAAAATAAAGAATTAGAGCTTGGATTCTTTCCAGAATTAGAGCCTGATGAATTCTTTCAAATAAAGAGTCTGGTTTATCTTCTAGAATCAGAGTCAAATTTGCTTCAAGGATCAGAGCCTGGTTGGGTATATCTCAGGGTAACTTCAAAGAATTTTTGTCAGATGAAACAATAAAATCTGAAAGTCTTAAAATTCAATGTTAGTTAATACTATGTCTGAATTTCATTTTAGTAGTGCTTATGGATTGAACAATCAGATTCTTTTTCTCCCCCTTTTTGTCATAATCAAAAAGAGTTTATAAGACAAAAAAAGATAACAAAAGAAAAGAAGATAAAACATATAAATGAAAAACAGAACAGCCAGATTCATTCAAAATAAGATGTTCAGACAACAGATGATTGAAAACAAAACAACAGAAAACAAGTGCAAACATAAGTGCAAAAAAACATGGAAAAGAAAACTAGGGCTGGCGAGATGCAATCAGGGTCAGAAGATCAGTAATCTTTGCAGTAGACTCTTCTTGCTTAGCCATCCAAGTTTTGATCTCCTCAGTAGTTTGTTCTTGTTTTACCATCCATGATCTGATTTCCTTAACTTCTTGGACAACATCTGGAATCTCAGTCTTCATCTCAGATGCAGAGGGTGCAGAAGCAGATGAAGTTGCCTTAGGATGATCAATCTCCATGTCATTGGGCACCAGAGGCTCTACAGGAGTATCTTCTATCATAGGAGCAGTATCTTCAGATGAAGAGTCTTCAGCAGGAGCATCTTCCAGAAGTAGCACTGGTGTTCTGAGAATGCTCAGCAGAGTCTGTCTGACCATTTCAGCAAACTTTGCCTTTGTATCATCAGCGCAAACAATTTTGAGATCAGAGGCAGCAGTGTTGAACCTTGAGATGAATCTGTTCCAAGAAGCTTCAGATTCAGCAGGATCCATACTAGACAGACACTCTTTTTCTACAGAATTAATCCCCATACGCATTTCCTTCTTGAAATTCTTAAACAAAGTATAAACATCTGATCTGGGTTTAGGGTTCAGATAGACTTCTGTGGTGACTTTTTGTGAAGGTTCAGAGCTTGTTGGAGTTTGTTCAGGAGGTGTAGGATTAGATGGTGGTTGTTCAGAAGGTTGTTGTTCAGATGGTTGTGGTATGGTGAGATGAGGAGTAGTGGGTGTTGAGGTATCAACATCAGATGGTTTTGATGTAACAACATCAGATGAAGATGGTAGAAAGTCTGTGAAGTTAAATTTGGAGCGAAGAGCAAGCTAATGATGGTGTTGTTCAGAAGTAGGTAGGTCAGATGGTAGTGGTTTATAAGGGTCAGAAATTTGTAAACAAGATGGTGCGTGAACTTCAGATTCATCAGAATCAGATGATTCAGTTGAATGACATGAAGTGGAAGATAAGACAAACATAGTTGTGTCGCTTCCGTGAAAATAAGGTGCCGGCAAAACAGAAGAGTCGCCACCTTTCGTTATTTATCCCTCGGAGCGGGAAAGGAAACGATCGGAAAAACCTGACGAAAAAGGGTAAGACAAGATCGTCGCAACCGTTGTCTGGGTTCGGGAGTCGGTTACGCAAGGGAAGGTATTAGCACCCCTCACGTCCGTCGTACTCGACGAGATCCACGCTTGTTGTGTTTACTGGACGAGTTGGTTTATCTATCTACCTATCAAGGCTGGCTTAAACAGAAAAGAAAATGACTCGGCAAAGCGTCGCACTTTATGCCTACGTATTCTCATCAGAGAATGAGAAATCAGAGTCAACGTAATTCGACCTACGACGGGTTACGAGGAAGGTGGCTCGCCAATACATCAGTATTGTGCCTACGTACTCTCAACAGGTATGAGAGATCAGAGCTTACGTAGTTCGGGATACTACGGATTACGGGAATTCAGATTCATCTGTTTTATCGAGTAGGGTTAAACAGCAGTTCCAGCAGTTAGGGCAAATCTTGTTTGCGTTGGTGCTGAAGTCTAACGATACTCTTTTCTTCAGAAAAGCTTTCCTTTGAATTATGGGCCCACGGGGCAAAAAGGTTTGAAGTTTATTTTCTGTCTTTTACGAAAGAAGTGTTTTTTATTGTGTTTGCAATTTCAATCGCACTAGAGACTATGACCTGAGAGTGAATGTGTCGCATGTCACCCAAAGGGTGCCATACTAAACATCCAGACTGTTGAAAAGAAACTCTCCAACAATCCTTTCTCATATAGCTTAAGGCTCGTAACGTACGAAAGAAATCATTCATGATTACTGTATCTTAAGCTGTTTTGAGATGAGAAGAGAACAGGCTCAACTACGGGGAGACTATCAAGTCCTACTGTTGTCATGCCAAGGATTCATTCTATAGTTGAAGTTTGAAACAGGGAACTCCTAGAAGTTATCATGCATAGGTTTCAACCTAAAGTTCTAATCATCACCTCCTTATCAAAGGAAATGAGAGTCCTAAGGGATCATGTCAATGATAAACAGAAACAGATAAAGCATCAGCTTAAATAGTAAACAGATAAACCGTAAACGACTGTAAAATGCATGCAATGCAAGTGAGGGAGGAAATGTGTGTGGGGCAGCAGCCTCCACAAGCTCATCTCAACCTCAAGCCAGAATGAATAACAGTAATCATACTGAGGAAATAACAACATGCTATCAAGAAAAATAGGATAAACTGCAATCATACAGAAGAAATAACATGCTATCAAGCAAACAAACCACATGGGCAAGGGAGTAGGGCTCTACCGAATACCCGTAAGCAAAGCCATACAGTAACAATACAAGCAGAGGGAGCATCTCAACCTCTAGTGAAATCATGCTCCTAGATTAAAGTTAGTCTAGATATGGACTTATTCTAATGCATCAAGCAATTCAAACAAGGCACATCAGCGATACAGAGGAGAAACAGACAAGAAAGCAGATCAACTCCTCTCTCTACTCCAAGCCTCAGCTCTTCAGACAGCAACTCAGTCTTCAGACTTCCATCACTCTTCAGGACTATCATCTTTCCTGACAAATATCAATTTGCTTCTCCAGGTCTCAGCCTTTCAACATAAGTTTCAACTTATCTTCTTCTTCAAGCTTCAGCTCCTTAATCAGTTCCATCTTCAGGCTTCACTCTTAACCACAAGTATCAACTTGATTCCTTCAGGATCTCCAATGCATCAGTGTAAGTATCAACTTATCCTCTGCTCTTCAAGCCTCAGCTCTACACTCAATCTCAATTGAGCCCTCTTCATAAGTATCCACTTAGTCTTCAAGCTCTCAAGCTCTCTTTGCTTTACCAGTCTCAACTTGGTCTTCTCTTCCTACAAGCTTCAGCTTCTCAGAGTAGTCTTCAATCACTTAGAAGTTTCAACTTTATCCTTCAATTTTTAAGCCTCAGCTCTTCATTCAATCTTTACTGGATCTTCAAGTATCAACTTGCTCTTCCTGCTCTCCAAGCTTAAGCTGCAATGGCAATGCTCAGGGAATCATCCTCTTCCATACTCTTCAATGAAGTCTTCATCTTCACACTCAAGCCCAACATCTCTCAAGATACTCAAACCAGAAGAAATCACTTAACGGGATAGGCTAGGATATTAAACTGCTTATTGACCACCAAAGGTGACCTATAAGGGTTTAACATCAAAAGAATGGTTCCCTCAAAAGTTCTACTTCCTGGGTACCATCACTTATCCCTCCAAAGGAGGGAGGTGAATACCATGGAAGGACCTTGAATCATGGGGAAGAATGGAGGTGAGAGATACCATCCATGTTTAAGAAAGGAATCAACTAAGTCTAAGCTCTACTTAATTCCTAACCCTAAAACAACAACAAAACACACAAGTCTTCAAGCTCTCAAGCTCCTTCCTCAATCTTCAAGTCTTCCACTATGCTCCTCCATGCTCCACAAAGCAATACCAAGCCCACCAAGCCAACAAAGCAAAGCAAAACAAAATACAAGCCCACAAGGGCAACACAAACAACAATCAACTACAAAAATCAATTAAAAATAGTATACTATTATATTAAAATCTAATATAATTTCTAGGGGATCCTATATGACTACCCTTAATACCCTATATGTCCCAATGTCTAACTTGACCTAAAAACCCAAAATTCTAGTGTTATTGTGGACCTGTGTTAAGGATTGACCTAAATCTACACAACCTAAAGTCATCTAATCAAAACTAATCAAAAACTAATCACAAAATTATGGAATAAATCCAGAGGGGTGCTAAGGTCCTAATCTAACTATCCTAAAAAGAATGGCATAAAAATTCAAAAGGAACTATCTAAACAAAATTCTACAAAACTATGCATCAACATAAAATGAATTAAAAGCTATTAAAAGAGAAAATATACAAAAAATATTAAAAATGCATGAAATGCAAATGTTTTGATTTTATAATTTTCTAGACATAAATTTGAAAAGGGAGAAAAAATCCCCATGCCAAAATCATTATTTTTCTATTTAATATGATTTTTCAAAGTTTAAAGAAAAATGGGGAAAAAGAAAATAAAATGTGAAATGTTTGGTGCAGATAGCAATGATATGCAGTTCATTATCCAGATGGGCTCTAAATGGGGGTGTGATCAGTAATGCGCACTAGGCCCAAGATTTAATCAGAAAACACATAACAAAAATTAAAGAAAAAGAAAAATACGCGGTGCAATAAGTAAAGAAAACTAGTTCAAATCCACAATGGGCCACGAGAGGGGGTGTGATTATCAAAATCATCTCAAGCCCATGACCTCACTTTTAATGATACGCTGCGTTTTGGGTTGTCTTCAGACTTCCCTCTTCAAACGTGAAATTAAATCCAAGCCTTTAGATCTGATCTCAGTCAATGAGTCTACTCTCCATCCAACGGCTAAAACATTGTCTTCTTCCTCCAGCCATGAAAATGGAGGGAAAGCTCCATGAACAGAGCTTCACATACCTAACTCGGGCACCTTCCAAACTCGACCAAAATCCATGGTTCAAAACCCTAATCTGTTCTAAATTCATCCCTGATCACAACCATAGCCTTAGAATTCAAAGAATCATCCTCAATCTCTAAACCCGATGATGAATCCAAATTATGCTCAAACTTCAACTTTAACGATTCTTGAAATTGATTGTATCAAAATGCTCACCACCTCTTGCTGGTTAAAACTTGCTATAGAACTCTCATTAATTCACCATATCAAACACGTTCTTGATCCAAATAGAAATGGGGTCACTATCTCAAACCTCACCAAGTGCCCTCAAACTTTCCAGAGTCCATCTCCTACTTGTCTCTAACCATTCTAACCTAACAAATCTAACTAACAATGCTTAAATTAGGGTGTAGAATAAAAGTTGCAAACCTGTCAATTCTTGAATACCAGATAGGTCAAATCTTCAGTTCAACCTCTCAATCTCTTCAGAATCACTCCTTGGTTGATGTTAATGCTTCTGTTTGCAAAAGATTCGATCCAAGAAGCTTGAATCTCCAAATCCGATGGTGACTTGCAGCTCTCAAAATCCAAATACTATCTTCTCAATTCTTCATGATCTTGCTCTCAATTTGGTATGCACACATTCAGTATGATCAATGGAAGGTGTTAGGATTGAAAGAATCAATCGAAATGGTGTGGAATATAGAAATTGATTTCAATTTGCAATGGAAGAAAATGAAATGGCAATCTCACTCTCCTCTCTAATCTCTCACCAACCTTACATCTGAGCAAGTTATAATTAATATATAGGATGGTTCTAAACCATCCAGAACTTTCTGGAATCGTCCAATGAGAATTTGAGTTTCTCATGTCATGAGTTTTTGATTTCAATCCATCCCATGTACCATCTTGTGTTTGGCTCATTGCAGCACTTGTATCTGACTTGAAAATCTCCTTAGATGAGATGCATGACATGTTAGGATACTTTACTAGCTTGTGCATTGCTCTCCCTTATGTTTTGCATATGTACCTTAATATGCAAGTAACCATTTACCAAAGCAAGTCCATGATTTAGGCCTCAAATCAAAAATGTGGCTGAAACATTGTTTCTAAAATGTTTTCTAGAGTCAAAATGGTATATTACATGCCATGGTTTGGATGTGTAGCTTGAAAATTTCAATTTCCAACTTTGACTTATTTAACTTATGCCTTCATTTTAAGTCATTTTTACCATTTTGAGCTACAAGCCTTTTCAACATCTCATGACCTCCTTACTAGCCTTAAAACATCATTTTAAGCAAGTTTTATGTTGAAGATTTTTCAATTTGAAGCTTGGAAATAGGAGTTATGGCCTTATGCTTGAAATGACCTGTAATCTCCAAATGACCAAAATGCCCTTGACTTGTCAAAGCCATAACTTGAGTTCTACAAATCCTATCAAGGACTTCTAGTACTCTCTAGAAAGCTAAGAAGATAAGGAACAACACTCATGTTGACCGAAAGTTCATAGGAATCATCCTTCTTGGGCAAAAGTTTGATGCAAGTTGGGTAACTTTCAAGGCCCCAGATTCACATACCTCAGATGACCTGTAACTTGTCAAAGTCATAACTTGAGCTCTACAAATCCCATAAAGGACTTCTAGTACTCAAATTAAAGCTAAGAACAAGCTCTACAACATTCATGTTGGGGGTAAGATGATATGACAATCATATCTTGAGCTAAACTGCCTTGAAGATAGGGGTCAAACTAGGGGATTTTACACTGTCAAGCCTTAGAAACCCTAGCTTTAAACTTCTCAAACTCCTCAATCATGATGATTTGACCTTGGAATAATCCTTATAGCATCTCAATGAATCAATCCATGATCACATGGCTCTTGGATTAGGCCTCAACCCTCTCCAAATCATCAGTAGACCTAGGGTTGACCCAGTCAAACCCTAACTGCACCACTCATGGCTGGGGTTTCTTAATCTTGCACAATGACCTCTCTAGGCTTCATGATGGCTTTCAAGACATCTCATAAGCTCTCTCAAAGCTTCAAGTCCATCCTCATGGCTTCAGAATCATCTGAGGACTCCCCACAGCTCTCAAGTTAGGAGGCACACAACCTTGGTTTCAACCACTCTCTCTGAGGATCTTTTAACTTCTCTGACAAAGATATCAACCCTTGAACACTTGAATAACCTTCTTGGCTAGCTTCAAAGTCTTGTGGTGCTCTTGATTGGTAATAATACCTCTTGATCTCCTGCACACATGTCAATGAAATGCAAGTGATAATGCTAATGTGAATGAGATGAAACATGAGTTAAGTAAAGACATGTTGGTCAAATTTTAGGGTGCAACAGCTGCCCCTATTCAAACGGCTTGAACCTGACTGGGTGAGAAGCGAACGGCTCTCAACCAATCAAGGTGCGAGACGGTTGAATACCGACAAACCCAAAAATTTGCCAACTGCGCAAGTACACGGTACTCTGATGGGAACAAATCTTCGGAAACTGAAATAATAGCTGCACGACAACTAGCTGGAGAATTGGTCACACGGTAACCGGTGATACGTGGTCGATCATGCCGTCGAGCATTCAAAGAAAACTTTCGGGCATCAACCGGACTCCATCAGTAAGTCGGGAATAGAATTCTCGGTCAATCATGAGCCAGTTGGGGATATCCAAACTTCTGCCATCAGGCACTCCGCATCAGCTGAGAGAACTGCTTCGTTAACACGGTCGGACTTCAATCATCAAGTCTTTAGGGGAAGTTTCAACTTCGCTGTTCAGAAACCTACTGGGGATGACACATCTCCGCTGGGGATTCTGGAGAACTATCAAGTAACTCTGCTTCGGGGATCCAGGAATCATTCTGGATGAATCAACTCTGCTGAGGACTTCAAGAATCATCTTGGACAAATAACTCCGCCGGGGACTTCAAGAATCATCCTGAACCGATAACTATGCTGGAGATTTCAGGAATCATCCTGAGCAAGCACTCTGATGAGGACTCTAAGCATCAACTTGAGCAACCAACTCTGGTGACTACACTGGGGATTTTAAGAATCATCTTAAGCAAACGACCTTGCTGGGGAATTCAAGAATCATCTTGAGAAAACGACCTTGCTGGGGAATTCAAGAATCATCTTGAGCCGAAGACTTTGCTGGGGACTTCAAGAATCATCTTGAGCAAGCGACTCCGTTGGGGAGAATTCAAGAATCATCTTAAGCAATCAATTCTGCGGTGGAACACCTGCAAAACAAGAACGGTAACAACCTAGATCATGCTTATTATGCATATGCTTCGGCAATGGTGCAATGCTCCACACGGTGGAAATGCTACGCGTTTATGATAAATGCTATGCAGTCATGCAAAATGATGCGATCCCGTCAGCAAAATAAATGTTGAAGGGCGAATCCTCCTGTCAAGGAGAAAGAACCACTCAATCGGGGGGAAGGAATCATCCTGCTGAGGAGAAAAAAGTCACGCCAATCTCAATCGGGCGCTGTGGGGAAGTGAACTTCAGTTGACTGCTGCAGGGGAACGAAGCTCTACGAGAACCTGGACCTGCTGAGGGAAAGCGATGTCAATCGCGTGAATAAACTGCACGGCCTTCACGGCTACTTCCCTGGAGATAACGGCTCCGACGGGGAAACACAGCATCAGCTATTCAACATTCCACTGGGGAAAACCAATCATGGCCTGAGTGGCTTCCAAGGACTCGGCTCTCTTGGGGATCTGCAACCTCGGCTGGGGAAGAAGGAGTCATCCTGCTTACAGGGGAGAGTACGACTCTGTGGGGAACCTCGATTCCGCTGGAGACTTCAGTCTTGAACCATCAGTTGCTGCACACTTCAGTGAATGACTCAGCTGAGGAGATGACGTTCCTTCAGGATGCATCTGATCGGGGAGAGAATCTTCTCTTCCTGGGGAGACATATCAATTCTCACGATCTCGTGTTCAGACTCTGCGGGGAGAGGTTGCTGACCTTTGCTGGAGAAGGAGGAATCATCCTGCTTGGGGACGCGTACGGAGTATTGTCTAGAATATGCTACACCTGCAGCAACACAAACAAACAGACAAGGTACCCTTCTCAAAGGGACCTATCAAGGTTATCATCTTGTGACAATGTTTAAGTAATTCATTGTTTCAACAATCAGTGGCCTAGGCCAATAAGTTTATGTATGCGCATTTTATCAAAACATCGGCGTTCTTTTTCGCAAACAAAACAGATAAATGCTAAACAGGCAAATAGAATTGCTGAATAGTATACATTTTATTGATAACGAACCCCTGAATGGGTAAAAATGTTTTACAATAGACGCAAACTCTTGGAATGAGGAAGCCGCGCAAAAAATAAAACATAAATATACATCAGTATATACAAATGTCGGCAACGAGGCGTAGACGAACACCATGAGTTGATCCCTCTATGACCCACTCGACTTCGATACTTCTCCGACGCTTCAGCTTCAGACGAGATTGATTCAGATAAACGGCCCTCAGGTTTTCCAAACCACTAAACAATGAAAGTCCATATGCGGAACGCAATCATTTGCTTTTTCAAATCCCTAACTTTTGCGTGAATCGCCCTTTGCGGGTTTTCAGTTCACCGGGATACCCTTTTTTGCCAAAGTCGCCCATCCGGGTTTTCGACTTTGCGGGTGTACATTTTTTCAATTTATATCCCTAATTTTTGCCCGAACCTTTTTCCTTCTTTTTTTTTTTTGGTTCACCGGGATGCCCCATTTTTGCCTGGACTCTCTTTTTCTTTCCAGCGGGTCATTTTTTAAGCAAAGTATTTTTTAACTGCGTCCGCGTTCACCGGGGATGCAAAATCTTCACCATCCATCGTGGATAACAACAAAGCTCCTCCCAAGAAGACCTTGCTGACGACATACGGACCTTCGTAATTGGGAGTCCACTTGCCCCGGTGATCGGAGTGTGGAGGAAGAATCTTCTTCAGGACGAGATCACCCGTCTGAAAGCTTCTAGGACGCACCTTCTTATCATAGGCTTTCTTCATTTGGCATTGGTATAAACGACCATGCGCAATCGATGCTAACCTCTTCTCGTCCATCAGGCTGAGTTGGTTCAGTCGGTTCGTAATCCATTCTGCCTCGTCGAGTTTCACATCAACCAAAACTCGCAAAGAAGGGATCTCCACTTCTAACGGTAGGACAACTTCCATACCGTACACCAAGGAGAAAGGAGTTGCCCCGGTTGACGTGCGTACCGTTGTACGATAACCGTGCAGTGCAAATGGCAGCATCTCGTGCCAATCTTTGTAGGTCACAACCATTTTCTGAACAATCTTCTTAATGTTCTTATTGGCCGCTTCAACGGCGCCATTCATCTTTGGCCTGTAAGGAGATGAGTTGTGGTGTTCAATCTTGAAACTCTGGCACAGCTCCTTCATCATCTTGTTATTCAGATTCGAACCATTATCAGTAATGATCCACTCGGGAATTCCGTAACGACAGATGATGTCCCTCTTTATGAATTTAGCCACCACCTGCTTGGTCACATTAGCATACGAGGCTGCCTCCACCCACTTGGTGAAGTAGTCGATAGCTACCAGAATGAAGCGATGACCGTTAGATGCAGTGGGCTCGATCTTGCCTATCATGTCGATGCCCCACATGGAGAACAGCCACGGGGAGGACATGACATTTAACGGGCACGGCGGCACATGAACTTTATCAGCATAAATATGGCATTTATGACATCTCCTTGCGAATTTAAAGCAATCTGATTCCATCTTCAGCCAGTAGTATCCTGCTCTCAGGATCCTTCTTGTCATAGCATGCCCGCCGGCGTGCGTACCAAATGTGCCTTCATGGACTTCTTCCATGAGCATACTCGCCTCTTTCTCATCTACACATCTGAGTAGCACGAGATCATGGTTTCTTTTATATAAAACTCCATCAGGATTGAGATAAAAATTTCCAGAAAGCCTCCTCAGAGTCTTCTTATCCTGGGTTGACGCACCCGCATGATACTCCTTAGTCATAAGGAAAGTCTGGATGTCATGGAACCATGGCTTGCCATCGGCGGCTTCCTCGATCGCAAAGACGAATGCAGGTCTATCAAGACGAGAAAGGACAATTCTTGGAGCTTCATTCCAAAAATTGACTTTATACATTGAAGCCAACGTGGCTAAGGCATCAACCATCTGATTTTCGGCCCTGGGCACATGATGGAGTTCCACTCGATCAAAGAACGGAAGCAGCCTTCTGGCATAGTTCATGTACGGCACCAAATTCAATTGACGAGTCTCCCACTCCCCTTTAATCTGGTTAATCACAAGCGCCGAGTCACCATATACGTCTAGGTTCTTGATTCTCAAATCTATTGCCTCTTCTAGACCCATGATGCATGCTTCGTATTCCGCTTCATTATTGGTGACCGGAAACGTCAGTCTCGCAGTGAACGGGATGTGGGATCCGTGGGGAGTCGTGATGATCACCCCAATGCCACTTCCGTAGGAATTAACCGCCCCGTCGAATATCAACTTCCACTGGGATTTCCTATCTGGCCCCTCGTCGGGCAACGGCTCATTGCAATCCTTCGCTTTGAGAAACATAATATCCTCATCAGGGAATTCAAATTTCATCGGCTGGTAATCTTCGATCGGCTGTTCGGCAAGATAATCAGACAATACGCTTCCCTTAATGGCCTTCTGGGAAGCATACTGAATATCATATTCCGTCAACACCATTTGCCATCTGGCAATCCTGCCTGAAAGCGCCTGCTTCTCGAAGACGTACTTGATCGGATCCATCTTCGAAATTAGCATGGTGGTGTGATTGAGCATGTACTGTCGTAAACGTTTGGCAGCCAAGGCTAGTGCACAACACGTCTTCTCCAGCATCGAGTAGCGAGATTCACAGTCTGTGAACTTTTTACTCAAGTAGTAAATGGCATGCTCCTTTCTGCCCGTCTCGTCGTGCTGACTGAGAACACACCCCATACTATTCTCAAGAACTGTCAAGTACATGATTAGTGGCCATCCAGCCACTGGGGGTATCAAGATTGGAGGCTCCTGCAGATACTGCTTTATCTTGTTGAATGCCTTCTAGCAATCCTCATTCCAGATAATCGCCTGATCTTTCTTTAAAAGCTTGAACATCGGTTCACACGTGGCCGTGAGCTGAGAGATAAACCTTGCAATGTAGTTTATTCTGCCCAAGAAACCACAAACTTCTTTTTCTGTTTTCGGCACTGGCATTTCTTGTATCGCTTTTATCTTCGCAGGATCAACCTCGATGCCTCTTTCGCTCATGATAAACCCCAGTAACTTTCCGAACCGTACTCCGAAAGTACATTTGTTAGGATTTAGCCTTAACCTGAACTTCCTAAGCCTCTCAAAAAGCTTCAGCAAATTGACCAGATGTCCTTCCTCCGTTTGGGACTTCGCAATCATGTCATCAACATATACTTCAATCTCATGATGAATCATGTCATGAAACAAAGTAACCATTGCTCGTTGGTAAGTGGCCCCTGCGCTCTTCAGACCGAAAGGCATTACCTTGTAGCAAAATGTTCCCCAGGGAGTGATAAACGTCGTTTTATCCATGTCCTCCGGCGCCATCTTGATCTGGTTGTAACCGGAGAAGCCATCCATGAACGAAAACACGGAGAACTGGGCTGTGTTGTCGACCAACACATCAATATGAGGCAGCGAGAAATCATCTTTAGGGCTCGCCCTATTCAAATCCCGATAATCGACGCACATGCGTACCTTATCGTCCTTCTTCGGTACAGGCACTATGTTGGCGACCCATGGAGGGTAAGTAGTGACCGCTAAGAAGCCAGCATCAAGCTATTTCTGCACTTCTTCTTTGATCTTAACGGCCATGTCTGGTCTCGTCCTCCTAAGTTTCTGCTTAACGGGAGGACAATCTTCTCGCAGCGGCAAGTGGTGGACCACGATGTCCGTATCAAGTCCGGGCATATCTTCGTATGACCAAGCGAAGACGTCACTATACTCTCTCAACATTTCGACCAATCTCTGCTTGACATCATTCTGTAGTGCAACCCCTATCCTGATGTTCCTGACGGGTTCTTCAGAACCCAGAATCACAATCTCAATCTCCTCTTCATAAGGCAGAATAACTTTCTCCTCTTGTTTCAACAAGCGGGCCAACTCCTCAGGAAGGTCTTCGTCTTCATCAATCTCTTCTTCGGCTTGATATATCGGGCAATCAAAGTCGAAGTGAGCCGTAGAAGGTCCAGAGTCGATGTCATCTGTTATGTGGATCCTGCAATAACAAGGGTTAAGCTTAAAACAAGGATATGCAGGTTAGCACAAGCCCCATTGCCATTTTACTATTTTTCAAAACAAATATAAAACAGGAATAACAGAGATCACAATATTTGAATACGAAGAAAAACGCCTTTGATTTATTAACAAAATGCATGTACATAATCCAACAAGGCCCTGCCAATAAAACCACTATGCCCCGGGTAGGACATAGGGTTGTACAATGATTGGAAAAAGTAAATCATTACTCTTCGCTTGTCATCTGGATGATATCCTTGACGGACCAATTGTTGAGGCCCTCGCCTGGATTGCTTGGCTGGATCCAAGAGTCGAGGTCACAGTCGCTATCTCCGCTGTCTTCAGACACCGCGTTGATGCTTTCGAAAATCATTCCGCCACTGGTAAACTGGATCGGCCCTTTACCTCGAGACGCACTGCTAGAAGAAGAAGCTTCAGCTCCAGGAGAATATCCCAACCCAAACTTATCTTGCTTGTTAGGTATCTCCAAAATTTGCCCCCAGCCTGGGGCAGATCTGGCTTGGACAACGGCCCGAGCTTCCTTGAATGAGGAGAGAGTCATCTCTGGCTTTTCAGTGACTACAGGAGCTACGTCCTTCACTTTGACAGCTTCGAACGCTTGGCATAGAGTTTCATGGATTTCCCCATCCATCTCAACATACTTAAAGGACGACAAATGGCTCACCATTATGTCTTCCTCGCCACAAACAGTCACGATGCTACCCCCGATAGCATATTTGAGTTTCTGGTGCAATGTGGAGGTCACGACACCAGCAGCATGGATCCATGGCCGGCCCAAGAGACAGCTGTAGGCAGGCATGATGTCCATAATATGAAAGACCGCGTCGAACGTTTTTGGCCCGACTTGGATTGGCAGGGTCACCTCCCCGAAAACATGTCGTTTAGTTCTGTCGAACGCCTTCACAACCAGATCACTGGGTGTGCAAATCACTCCACGAGTATCCAACTTCATTAATGCCTTCTTCGGAAGAACATTAAGTGACGAACCCGTGTCCACCAACACGTGCGACATAATCGTGCCCCTACACCCTATCGAGATGTGCAGGGCGCTATTGTGGTTCCTCCCCTTCGGCGTCAGCTCTAGGTCAGTGAAACCTAGCCCATTTCCAGCATTTACGTGGGCCACGACCTCTTCTAGCTGATTCACCGATATTTCCTACGGTACATATGCGGTGTTCAACACCTTCAGCAGCGCGTTGCGGTGCGCTTCGGAACACAACAATAAGTTCAGGATGGAAATCTTTGAGGGCGTCTGATGGAGATGATCTACAATCTTGTAGTCACTCTTTTTAATCAACCGCATAAATTCCTCGGCATCTTTAACAAGCAAGTCTTTTTCTACCCCACACGGGATCTCTTCAACGACCTTACTTTTACCCTTATCGGCCGCATCAGCCCTGACCGCTTTATCCGCCACGACCTCTGGTGGTGCAAACACTCTTCCGCTGCGAGTAATACCACTGATTCCCGCAAGGTTCTCCACAGTCGACCCAAACGGTTCTAGCTCCAACCTCTGTCTGTTGCAGTAGACTTCAGCCCCATAATGCCACGGAACAACATTAGTGCTTTCGAACGGTATTGGCCCAGCTTTGGTGATGGTAATTGTGGGCGGCCTGGGCGCAGAAATAGTTATTGTTCGGCGAGGGATGGTGATGGTGGCGACCTCATCAGCTTGCTTCAGCACTGCCTCTCCTGATCCACATTCGGTCCCCCGGCTAAACTGTAAAATCCCTTCAGTCATCAGACTTTGAATTCCCTCTATCAACTGTTCACATCCATCAGAACGTGTGGCACAGTCCATACATAGCTCTCCGCAACCTGGAAAGAACCCTCTTTTCATCAACTTAGCTTTAACGAAGCAAAGCGGCGTCTTCAGATCTCTGACGTCAGTCAACAAATCCAAACCCTCGTCTTCAATAATGGCGTTTACTCCGCCTCCCCTATGATTCGGCATAGGATTCTTCGTGACATTTGGCACATTATCGGAGAAGTTGATGATCTTGGCATCCACCATGTCCTACACCTTATGCTTGAAGGCTTTGCAGTTCTCTACTGTGTGGCCTGGTGCCCCTGAGTGAAATTCACAAGTTGCATTTGCATCATAACCTGGCGGAGGTGCCCCTGTCAAGGGAGCCAGCATCCTCTTCTGGATCAACTGTAGCTGAAGCAAAGTCTGCAAGAGTTGCGCGTACGACATGGGCGGCGTCTCGAGGTGACGGCTCGACAAAGGTTCCCGATTCTGATACTTTCTGTATCCCTGTTGATTCGGTTGCTGCTGTGGCTGTTGACCTGTCGGGATAGTTATACTGGCCACCTGCTGGTGAGGACCTTTGCCCTTTCTTCGAGCGTTGGTCACAACGCTCGCTTCTCCTTCCCGTCTTTTGCATTTATAAGGTTTCTTTCCGCCTCCAGCTGAGGATGAATCACCTTGAATTTTCCCGAGCTTGATCCCATTTTCGACGTGCTCACCCGTGATAATGAGATCTGAGAAGTTCCCAGACATACCGCTGATCAGCTTCTCATAGTAAACCCCCGGGAGGGTGGCTACGAACATCTGCACGAGCTCACGTTCAACCATCGGCGGCTGAACCCTGGCTGCCAACTCACGCCACCGCTGGGCGTATTCCTTAAACCCTTCATTGTTCCTCAGCGACAGATTCTGCAGCTGGACTCGGTTCGGGGCCAAGTCGCTATTGTATTGGTAGTGGTGCACAAATGCTTCAGCAAGATCCTTCCACGTGCGCACACTAGTAGGCTCCAGACTCATGTACCACTCAAGGGATGGCCCAGAAAGGCTGTCTTGAAAGAAGTGCATCAGCAACTTCTCGTCCTCAGAATGAGCAGACATTTTTCTGTAGTACGATCTCAGGTGGACGCGAGGGCAAGTGGTGCCCTTATATTTTTCAAAGACAGGTACCTTGAACTTGGGAGGCACCTTGAAATCAGCAATTAGTCCCAACTTGGACATATCAACGCCCAAAGTATTCTGATTCTCGATATCTCTCATCTTATCTTCAAGTGCCTTGATTCTAAGCCGTGCTTCAGCATTCAGCTCCCCTTCAGCACCTCTTTGAGAGAACACATCGTCCTGACGGTCTTCTAGCCATGGCTAAGGCCCAAACAGATTCCCGACACCTGCATTGCCGTTGCCCAGCCCGACATTGACATTAGCTCCCAGACTCCCATTACCGACGCCCGTTGTAACACCCATTTTAATTATTTAGTCATTTTATAATTATTTTAAATATTATACGTTGGTGTGTCCTTTGGTGGGGGTGTATTTGGTGATGTTTGGTGGGTGTCCCTAATGTGGAAGGACTATTGGTGGTATTTTGGTGTGAAATATAATAATATAAAAATAATAGTAACATTGGTGGGGGTGTTATTATTATTATTATTATTATTATTATTATTATTATTATTATATTTATTATATTTGTTAATATTATTAATATTATTAT
Source organism: Lathyrus sativus (assembly GCA_963859935.3). Lineage (NCBI taxonomy): Eukaryota > Viridiplantae > Streptophyta > Magnoliopsida > Fabales > Fabaceae > Lathyrus > Lathyrus sativus. The sequence continues at coordinate 221,282,992 of OZ012737.1, read as the reverse complement.
TATTTTAGTGAAATAATGATATTATTATTATTATTATTATTATTATTATAATATTTGTTAATATTATTAATATTATTATTATTTTGGTGAAATGATGATATTATTATTATTATTATTATTATTATTATTATTATATTTATTATATTTGTTAATATTATTAATATTATTATTATTTTGGTGAAATAACGATATTATTATTATTATTATTATTATTATTATTATTATTAGTATTATTAATAATGAGTATTATTATTATTATGATTATTATTATTATTAGTATTATAATATTATTAGTATTAATAATAATATTGTATTATTTTATTAAGTTATTTTATTAATTGGGATTAGATTTAATAAAGAAAATAGAATGTGAAGGGGTGGGGAGAGTGGTACGATACATTTGAGAAATTGAGAAAAAGGGAACGAAGAACGGAAGAGAAAAGGGGAAGGCCAAGAGACCAATTCTAGGAGGATTTCTATCGATCAACCAATTGATAAGGTAAGGGGGGAGAAATTTGATTGGGAATGGTTTATACATGTATAGGGTAGAGGGGATTCCTTAACCCCGTAGGAATTTATCGTTATATAAAGTTTTATATTGGCATGCTATGATTATTGTTGATGTTGGGGGATTGATGAATGCTGATGATGCATTTTGGGGTATATATATATATGGTGATGATAGTAACTGTAATGTTGAGCCATTTTGTTGGATTGTTGATGTTACTGTAGTATTGATCCATTTTGTTGGATTGTTGATGTTACTGTAGTGTTGATAGTAACTAGGAATATAAAGCTGATGAGATTATGTGTTGTTACCGTAGTGTTGGCAATGACCATGATTATAACTTTGGGAAAGTTATATGTTGTTTCCCTATAGTGTCGTTAATGACTATGGTTAGGACCTTGGTGAGATTCAGAGTGACTCTGAAGTGTCGGTAATGTACCGTAATGTCGGTTCTAGAGTAGAAATTATAGGATAATTGGTAAGTATAATATCTATTGGCATGTTTATGATTGTGGATTGATGTTGATGAATTATTGATTTTGGTGTATAGGCTGAGGTGTTGGTTTAGGGAGGTTCTGAGTAACCTCAGAGACTTTTGGTGAGATGTCTGAATTGGTCTCGTGTGATCCTTCTAGCCTTGTTGTAGTGTGAAAATGATGAGTATGGGATATAACTTGTGTACTTGGTGATAGTACGCGTTTCCCTTAATATTGTTGGTGAGCAATTAGTTAATGTATATGTGTGTAGTGATCAGTAGGATCGTGTATCCCCGAGTGGGGGGGGGGGGGACGTAGTTATATCCGGTGTGATAGTATGAATTCGTTTACTATCTGATTGATTTATATGGTGTTGGTGTAATATATCTATACATATGCATTGTTGTATGATGATATGATCAGGAGGATCGTGTGCACTTAGCGTGCCAGAATATAATAATTATGCATTGGTGTCTTGCATATCATGGTGTTTTGGTGGGATGAATCATGTCTCAGGAGGAGCGTAAGTGATTCATCCGTACTCCTTTGTGGAGAATGGTGGGGGATAGATCATGTCTCAGGAGGAGCGTAAGTGATCTATCCAGGTTCGATTGAATGAACCAATGAGTCGGTACCGCATGCATGGTGTTGAGTTGCATAATTGCATTATAATATGTTATATTATAATTTGAACAGTAGGTTCGTTATATGGTGTTGTTGGGGTGAATAATTGATGTGTTGGTGTGTTTTACTGCCTTATTACATGTATTACATTACCATTATATTTTTGATCATGATTTCTCACCCCTTTGCTGTTGTTGTGTCTGTGCTTCTCCGGAAGTACAGATAATCCAGGTACTTAGCTAGCTTGGATTATGGTGTGACAGTCGAGTCTAGGATGCTCTGATACGTAGCACGGGACTTGGGCGCTTTTATTTGTTTTATGAAGAACTTATATTTTATTTTCCTGTGAACGTATCAAACTTTTATTGGGTTTTATATTTAATATTCCGCTGTATTTGGAGAAAAACCTTTTTATAAGGAAACGTTGTTTTCATGTGATATCCCACTTGGGAAATTGGAACTCTGATTTTGTTTATTTATAATGTTTATTAATTTAATTGATTTTGGGAAGTGGGGTGTTACAATTGGTATCAGAGCAGGTCGTTCCGTCCGGCCAGTGTTGTTGAGTCGAGTTGAGTCTGTCCTTTATGATGTAGTTGAATATCTTTTAACTTGGTGTTGCTATGTTTGAGCAGTATGGCAGGAAGGAACGATGCTGCATTGGCTGCTGCTATGCAAGCAATGGCGCAGGCAGTTGCTAATCAGAATCAAACTGCAGATGCCCAATTCAGGAGTTTGGCGCAGTTTCGGAGCAACAAGCCACCAACGTTTGAAGGAGGAATTCTGGACCCAGAAGCAGCTCAGAAGTGGCTGAAGGCAATTGAGAAGATCTTCAGAATGATGGAATGTACTGATGAGCAGAAGGTGAGATTTGGTACTCACATGCTGGAAGGTGAGGTTGAAGCCTGGTGGGACAATAGTCGCCAAAGATTGGAAGCTGCTGAAACCGCCATTACTTGGGAGGTGGTTCGGAAGGGTTTTTTGGAAAAGTATTTTCCAGAAGATATTCGCAGTGCTAAGGAAATTGAATTCTTAGAGTTGAAGCAGGGTAGTATGACGGTAGCGGAGTATGCTGCTAAATTTGAGGAGCTAGTGCAGTATTGTCCTCACTATAATGTGGAGGGGGCGATGACTTCTAAGTGCTTAAAGTTTGAGAATGGACTGCGTCCAGAGATTAAGTTGGGAATTTCTTGTCAGAAGATCAGGAGCTATCCTGAGCTAGTAAGTAGGAGCAGGATATATGATAACGATAATCGAGCAAGGATTGCGCACTACAAAGCTGTTAATGACCGTAAGGGTAAGCAGAGGTTTAGTGGTACTCCTTATAGTGTTGCTGCTGATAAGGGAAAACGTAAAGCTGTTGTTGATAAGAAGCCTAGAGATGGGAGAGCATCTGCTGAAGGGAAATGTTTTCGGTGCGGTGGTATGGGACACCGTGCTAATGATTGTCCTAATGAAGCCAAGAAGTGTTTTAAGTGTGGGAAACCAGGTCATGTGATAGCTGACTGCAGAGCAACCATGCCGACCTGTTATAACTGTGGTGAGAAGGGTCATATCAGTACACATTGTGAGAAGCCGAAGAAGCCTCAGACGTCTCCGGCTAGTGGGAAAGTGTTTACCTTAGCAGGGACTCAAGCTGCCAGTGATGAGCGTGTTATCAAAGGTACTTGTATTATCAATAATATTCCTTTGATTTCTATTATTGATACGGGTGCAACACACTCGTTTATTTCTGTGGATTGTGTGGAGAGAATAGGATTGGTGCCGTCTACTCTGGAGAGACGAATGACTATTGAGACACCCTCTATAGGTTCAGTGACTACTTCTTTGGTATGCCTGAAGTGTCCGCTGACTATTTTCGGTAGAGAATTTGAAGTGGATTTGATTTGTCTACCACTTGGTAAATTGGATGTCATTCTGGGTATGAACTGGTTAGAGTTCAACCGAGTCTACATCGACTGTTTTCGGAAGGAATTGTTGTTCTTGACCCCTGAATAGGAAGCTTTAGCAAGTCCTTTGTCTAATAAAGAATTGAGGGCTTTGTTGGAAGATGAAACTAGAGTGTTTGCTTTATTTGCAACATTATCGGGGGATAGCAAAGTGTCAATAGAGGAAGTAGCCGTGGCAAATGAATTTCCGGAAGTGTTTCCTGACGACATTACGGAATTGCCTCCGACACGAGAAGTGGAATTTGGTATTGATCTTGTTCCTGGTACGAGGCCTATTTCTATGGCACCGTACAGGATGTCTGCAGTGGAATTGGCTGAGTTGAAGTCTCAGATTGGAGAATTGTTGGATAGGAAGTTTATTAGGCCAAGTGTATCGCCGTGGGGAGCTCCAGTGTTATTGGTGAAGAAGAAGGATGGTAGTATGCGTTTGTGCATCGATTACCGTCAATTGAATAAAGTGACTATTAAGAATAAGTATCCTCTACCTAGGATTGATGACTTGATGGACCAGCTGGTGGGAGCTCGTGTATTTAGTAAGATCGACTTAAGATCGGGTTATCATCAGATAAGAGTAAAAGAAGGTGATGTTCAGAAGACTGCCTTTAGGACTCGATATGGACATTACGAATATGCTGTAATGCCGTTTGGAGTGACTAACGCGCCGGGAGTATTTATGGAGTATATGAACAGAATTTTCCATTCTTATTTGGATCAGTTCATTGTAGTGTTTATTGATGATATATTAATTTATTCTAAATCTGATGAAGAGCATGCAGGACATTTGAGGATTGCCTTGCAAGTGTTGAAAGAAAATAAACTATTTGCTAAATTGTCAAAGTGTGACTTCTGGTTGAGGAAAGTGAGTTTCTTGGGGCATGTAATATCTGAAGATGGAATAGCGGTGGATCCGTCAAAAGTAAGTGCAGTATTGCAGTGGGAACCGCCGAAGACAGCGACAGAAATTAGGAGCTTTCTGGGTTTAGCTGGTTATTACCGCAGGTTTATTGAAGGTTTCTCTAATTTGGCGTTGCCATTAACTCAGTTAACGAGAAAGAACCAAGTCTTTGTATGGGACGCTGCTTGTGAAGAAAGTTTTGAAGAGTTGAAAAAGAGATTGACTACGGCACCGGTGTTAGTGTTACCGACTCCGAGTGAACCGTTTGTGGTGTACTGTGATGCGTCTAAGATGGGATTAGGTGGAGTTCTTATGCAGAATGGTAAAGTAGTAGCATATGCATCGCGGCAATTGAGAGTGCATGAGCGAAATTATCCGACTCATGATCTTGAATTAGCTGCGGTTGTTTTTGTGTTGAAAATCTGGAGACATTATTTATATGGTTCAAGATTTGAAGTGTTTAGTGATCATAAGAGTCTGAGATACCTGTTTGATCAGAAAGAGTTGAATATGAGGCAGAGAAGATGGTTGGAATTTTTGAAGGATTATGACTTCAGTTTGAGTTATCATCCAGGAAAGGCCAATGTAGTGGCAGATGCTTTGAGTAGGAAAGCAATTCATATGGCAGCTCTAATGGTGAAAGAAATTGAGTTAATTGAACAATTTAGAGATTTGAGCATGGTTTGTGAGACTACTGCAAATAGTGTAATGTTGGGTATGTTGCAGGTAAATAATGACTTCTTGGATATGATTAGAGAAAATCAGAAGTTGGATGTGAAATTGGTAGATTTGATGCCTGGAGTAGGAAGTGACTCCGATAGTGACTTTAAATTGGATAGTACAGGTGTGTTGAGATTTAGAGGCAGGATTTGTGTACCAGATAATGAGGAATTAAAAAAATCAATTTTGAGTGAAGGACACCGTAGTAATCTGAGTATTCATCCTGGAGCTATGAAGATGTATCATGATTTGAAGAAATTATTTTGGTGGTCTGGTATGAAAAGAGACATTGCTCAATTTGTGTATGCCTGTTTGACGTGTCAGAAGTCGAAGGTAGAACACCAAAGACCTTCTGGATTTATGCAACCATTAGAGATTCCGGTTTGGAAATGTGATTGCATTACTATGGATTTTGTTACAGGTTTGCCGAATACAGCGAGAGATTTTGATGCTATCTGGGTGATTGTGGATCGACTGACGAAGTCTGCACATTTTGTACCAATCAACATTAGTTTTCCATTAACGAAGCTGGCGGATATTTATATTCGGGTAATTGTGAAGTTGCATGGCGTTCCGTCCAGTATTGTATCGGATAGAGATCCGCGGTTTACTTCGGAATTTTGGAAAAGCTTGCAGGAAGCTTTGGGGACTAAGTTGAAGTTGAGTTCAGCTTATCATCCGCAAACTGATGGTCAGTCGGAGAGGACTATTCAGTCACTTGAGGATTTGTTGAGAGCTTGTGTGTTGGAAAAGGGTGGTGCGTGGGATACTCATTTACCATTGATTGAGTTCACGTACAATAACAGTTACCATTCTAGTATCGGAATGGCACCGTTTGAAGCTTTGTATGGGAGGAGGTGTAGGACTCCTCTGTGTTGGTATGAAACTGGTGAGAATATGGTGCTTGGACCAGAAATTGTACAGCAGACTACTGAGACAATTCAAATGATTCGTGAGAAAATGAAAGTGTCTCAGAGTAGGCAGAAAAGTTATCATGATAATTGGAGGAAAGAGTTGGAATTCTGTGTAGGTGATCACGTATTCCTAAGAGTTAATCCGATGACTGGTGTGGGTCGTGCATTGAAGTCCAAGAAGCTGGATCCTAAGTTTATTGGACCTTATGAAATTCTGCAAAGAATTGGTGCTGTAGCTTATAGGGTGGCGTTGCCACCTGAGTTATCGAACTTACATGATGTGTTTCATGTGTCGCAATTACGAAAGTATGTTTTTGATCCATCTCATGTTATTCAGAGAGATGATGTTCAGGTTTGGGAGAATCTTACTGTTGAGACGATGCCGTTGAGGATCGAGGACCGTAAGATGAAACAGCTCCGAGGGAAAGAGATACCTTTGGTGAAGGTAGCTTGGGGAGGTGCTGCAGGAGGCAGTGTGACCTGCGAGTTGGAAAGCAGGATGCGAGAAGCGTATCCGGAGCTATTTCCATCAGGTAATTTTCGAGGACGAAAATAATTAAAGTGGGGGAGAGTTGTAACACCCATTTTAATTATTTAGTCATTTTATAATTATTTTAAATATTATACGTTGGTGTGTCCTTTGGTGGGGGTGTATTTGGTGATGTTTGGTGGGTGTCCCTAATGTGGAAGGACTATTGGTGGTATTTTGGTGTGAAATATAATAATATAAAAATAATAGTAACATTGGTGGGGGTGTTATTATTATTATTATTATTATTATTATTATTATTATTATTATTATTATTATTATTATTATTATTATTATTATATTTATTATATTTGTTAATATTATTAATATTATTATTATTTTAGTGAAATAATGATATTATTATTATTATTATTATTATTATAATATTTGTTAATATTATTAATATTATTATTATTTTGGTGAAATGATGATATTATTATTATTATTATTATTATTATTATATTTATTATATTTGTTAATATTATTAATATTATTATTATTTTGGTGAAATAACGATATTATTATTATTATTATTATTATTATTATTATTAGTATTATTAATAATGAGTATTATTATTATTATGATTATTATTATTATTAGTATTATAATATTATTAGTATTAATAATAATATTGTATTATTTTATTAAGTTATTTTATTAATTGGGATTAGATTTAATAAAGAAAATAGAATGTGAAGGGGTGGGGAGAGTGGTACGATACATTTGAGAAATTGAGAAAAAGGGAACGAAGAACGGAAGAGAAAAGGGGAAGGCCAAGAGACCAATTCTAGGAGGATTTCTATCGATCAACCAATTGATAAGGTAAGGGGGGAGAAATTTGATTGGGAATGGTTTATACATGTATAGGGTAGAGGGGATTCCTTAACCCCGTAGGAATTTATCGTTATATAAAGTTTTATATTGGCATGCTATGATTATTGTTGATGTTGGGGGATTGATGACTGCTGATGATGCATTTTGGGGTATATATATATATGGTGATGATAGTAACTGTAATGTTGAGCCATTTTGTTGGATTGTTGATGTTACTGTAGTATTGATCCATTTTGTTGGATTGTTGATGTTACTGTAGTGTTGATAGTAACTAGGAATATAAAGCTGATGAGATTATGTGTTGTTACCATAGTGTTGGCAATGACCATGATTATAACTTTGGGAAAGTTATATGTTGTTTCCCTATAGTGTCGTTAATGACTATGGTTAGGACCTTGGTGAGATTCAGAGTGACTCTGAAGTGTCGGTAATGTACCGTAATGTCGGTTCTAGAGTAGAAATTATAGGATAATTGGTAAGTATAATATCTATTGGCATGTTTATGATTGTGGATTGATGTTGATGAATTATTGATTTTGGTGTATAGGCTGAGGTGTTGGTTTAGGGAGGTTCTGAGTAACCTCAGAGACTTTTGGTGAGATGTCTGAATTGGTCTCGTGTGATCCTTCTAGCCTTGTTGTAGTGTGAAAATGATGAGTATGGGATATAACTTGTGTACTTGGTGATAGTACGCATTTCCCTTAATATTGTTGGTGAGCAATTAGTTAATGTATATGTGTGTAGTGATCAGTAGGATCGTGTATCCCCGAGTGGGGGGGGGGGGGGGGGACGTAGTTATATCCAATGTGATAGTATGAATTCGTTTACTATCTGATTGATTTATATGGTGTTGGTGTAATATATCTATACATATGCATTGTTGTATGATGATATGATCAGGAGGATCGTGTGCACTTAGCGTGCCAGAATATAATAATTATGCATTGGTGTCTTGCATATCATGGTGTTTTGGTGGGATGAATCATGTCTCAGGAGGAGCGTAAGTGATTCATCCGTACTCCTTTGTGGAGAATGGTGGGGGATAGATCATGTCTCAGGAGGAGCGTAAGTGATCTATCCAGGTTCGATTGAATGAACCAATGAGTCGGTACCGCATGCATGGTGTTGAGTTGCATAATTGCATTATAATATGTTATATTGTAATTTGAACAGTAGGTTCGTTATATGGTGTTGTTGGGGTGAATAATTGATGTGTTGGTGTGTTTTACTGCCTTATTACATGTATTACATTACCATTATATTTTTGATCATGATTTCTCACCCCTTTGCTGTTGTTGTGTCTGTGCTTCTCCGGAAGTACAGATAATCCAGGTACTTAGCTAGCTTGGATTATGGTGTGACAGTCGAGTCTAGGATGCTCTGATACGTAGCACGGGACTTGGGCGCTTTTATTTGTTTTATGAAGAACTTATATTTTATTTTCCTGTGAACGTATCAAACTTTTATTGGGTTTTATATTTAATATTCCGATGTGTATGGAGAAAAACCTTTTTATAAGGAAACGTTGTTTTCATGTGATATCCCACTTGGGAAATTGGAACTCTGATTTTGTTTATTTATAATGTTTATTAATTTAATTGATTTTGGGAAGTGGGGTGTTACACCCGTCGTATTGAGTCCCATGTTGGCCATCACATTGCCGTTGGCACTGCCGTTTCCCCCAGTCACGGGAACACCATTCTGTGGAGTTTCAACTGGTGGAGGAGTAGGCACAGTCCCACCCATGGAGTACGCCATTGCTATCAACCCTTGAAATCAGAGGCTGAACCAAGGTTCTGAGCTGATCCTGGCCATTGGCGACCGCTTGCATGAGCTCCATGAAGCGATCCATTCTTTCGCGGAGTTCCTGAACATCAGTTTGCACTTGCTCCATGATTCTGGTTTGATTAGCTCTAGTCGGATAGCGGTGAATAGGTCTCTGATCAATCCTGGAACCACCTGAAACAACCTGGAAAACACAAAAGGGTTAGGAAAAACAAAAAAGTGCTCGTTATGCAAATGTTTCATGCAAATGCAAACGTGTGTCTGTGCATTAGGGAGATCTCCCCCGATCCTAGTGCCTGAGTGCTAGTGCTGATAATAAGAAGAAGTCCGAGTCCAATCATGGAAATAACAATCTCATATATAAAGAAAGCCCATCAAGGAAGTACACAATGTCAGCGAGTACAAGATGAATCAATAGTGTGACCTCAGCCAACAAGCCTGGTGATGGTCAGCATACAACAATGATCAAAACAAAAGGAATACAAATATTCAAGTACGGCCACGGGCGCGATACTCTTCTAACAACTCCTTCGTTTCTGGATGATCAGACAAAGTGAGCAACCCTTCGACGAGCAACTCCCTCTGCACAATGGTGTACCGAAGACCTTCGACCGAATCTTCCCATGCTCCTTCGCCGAAACAATCTTCTAGCTTCCGCTTCTTGGACTCAAACGTCAGTTTGTGCTCCTTCAGGTTAGCAAGAGCCCTGTTGAGCTGGCCTTCGGCGGCGTATCTGCGAGCGGTTTCTTCATCAAACCTCTTCTCACTAGCTTTTACCTGGGCCTCCAGCTTGGAGATCTGTAGCATCAGCTTATCCTCCCGCTCTTTCCTGGTGGCCAGGGAAGCCTTCCAGTGCTGGTTGAACTTGGATATCCTCCAATACGCTTCGTCCAAGTGTTGCTTCTTCGTGGCCAGTACGTCGTTGACAGCTTTGAAGTCTTGACCCATGCGTTGACGCTCGGCTATCTGCTTAGTCAGGTCTGTCCCCAGCCGGTTCACCAGCTCTGTTTGCCTTTTGAAAGAATGAACGACTTCGTTCCTCTCGCTTCGGAGCTGAGCCAATTCTTTCTCCAGTTCCTCATTTTCCCGCTTCAATTCATCTCTCTCAGCCAACACCTGATTATGCTGCTGAATGGGCACAATAATAGGCTCTTCAATCATTGGAGGGCTTTCCGGCTTGGCATGAGGAAACGGCATCCCTATAGCATCTGCTCTGGCTCTGATCCAAGTCACATACGAAGGGTAGGCTTGATTATTGCTTCTCCCCAGCAATGGCTTTCCCCTTTTACTGATGCCATTCCAAGCGCGCTAAAGCTTGGATAACAGATCCCCCTCTAGAAGACCAGTGAGGTACAGAGATTCCTGTACCTCTTCATCCTTCGGCGGAGCTCTCAAAGCATACGCGAACTGTCGGACCAGCAAAGACGGATTGTAGTTTATACAGCCTTTTCTGCCTATCAAAGGCATGTTTGGAAACCCGCTGCAGCTGAAGATAATCTCGGTACCCAGCCTATCTCTGTCAAACCAGTCAATATCCTCTGCAGATAAACTCATCAGACGCTCGAACCACTCAGCTGTGGCTGCAGACGAAACAAAGGGACCCCTCTTGGGCAGATGACTATCAAGCCATTTATAAAGCAAGGGTACACAACATGAGACATTCTTGCCCCTCCTGTTCTCGTTTTTGTAGTGGACGGAATGGTAGACATCTCCTATCAAGGTAAGGACTGGATTCCCTGATGCGAAGATATAAAATGCGTCGAAGTCTACAAAATCGGGCATATTGGGGAACAGAATGATGCCATATATGCACAGAACGAGGATGGCGTTGAACGCAACCCAACATCCGTCTTTGGCGCACTGCTGAGCCTTTCCCACTAAAAACTGCAAGGAGAAACCAGGAACCTTGTTCCAACTAGACAATACCAACTCAGAGGCATCCAGATGAAGTGAAGGAGCTAGACTAGCCAGATCAGGCTCAGCATCCATATGAACAAAAGGCATTTGCCTCTTGATAGGCACGCCTAGCAAATCAGCATATTCCTCTAGCGTGGGTGCGAGAACAAAATCCTGGAAAGTGAAACATCTCAACGGAGGGTCGTAGAACTGCAGCAGAGCGTGCAACCCATTCAACTCGAACGCAGAAGGTTTACGAACCAAACTGAGAAATTTGCCGTAAGACTTTCTGAACTCATCCCTCACAGAATCATCTGCCAAAGCAATCAAACCGGTCAGCCGAACCACATCAGGGGCAGGGAACTTGTAAGCCACGGTTGTTGCTCCCCAAAATTTGACCAACATTAATTTACCCATCGAGTGTTTGAAAGTTGATGCCTTCATCAGAAAGTTCAGGAGATCCTCAGAGGAATTGGTTGAAACCAAGGTTGTGTGCTTCATAGCTTGAGAGTTGTGGGAGCTCCTCAGATGATTCTGAGACTTTGAGAATGGACTTGAAGCATAGAGAAAGCCTATGAGATGTCTTGAAAGTCATCATGAAGCCCAGAGAGGTCATTATGCAAGAATTCAGAAGATTCAGCCATGAATGGTAGAATTAGGGTTTGACTGGGTCAACCCTAGGTCAACTGATGATTTGGAGAGGTTGAGACCTAATCCAAGGGCCATGAGATCATGGAATGATGTATGGAGATGTTATAAAGATGATTCCTAGACCAACTCATCATGATTGAGGAGTTTGAGAAGTTTTAAGCCAGAGTTTCTAAGGATGGACAGTGTAAAAACCCTAGTTTGACCCCTATCTTCCAGGCAGTTTTAGCTCAAGATGTGATGGATATCTCATCTTCCCCATAACATGAATGTTGTAGAGCTTGTTCTTAGCTTTAATTTTAGTGGTAGAAGTCCTTGATAGGATTTGCAGAGCTCAAGTTATGGTTTTGACAAATTACAGGTCATCTGAGGTATGTGAATCTGGGTCCTTGAAAGTCACCCAACTTGCAGACAACGTTTGCCCTAGTAGGATTATTCCTATGATCTCTTGGTAAACATGAATGTTGAAGATAATCTTCTTAGCTTTCTAGAGAGTACTAGAAGTCCTTGATAGGATTTGTAGAACTCAACTTATGGTTTGTACAAAACAAGGGTATTTTGGTCATTTGGAAGTTATAGGTCATTTTAAGCAAGGGCCATATCTCCTACTTCCAAGCCTCGAATGAAAAAACTCAAAACATCAAAGTTGTTCAAAATGGCATTTTAAGCCTAGAAAAGTGGTCATGAGTTGTTGGAAAAGCTTGTAGCAAGGATTGACAAGAATGGGTGAAAATGACCTAAAAATGGCTTATAACTTAAATGGATCCAAGTTGGAAATTGGTTTGGGAGATCTATGAATCCAAAATAGGTCATCCAATATGTCATTTTGAATCCAAACATCATTTTAAAAAACAATGGTTTAAACACATTTTTTATTTAAGGCCTAGAAATAGGACTTGCTTTGTAATCATGTGACTTGCATATTAAGGCAACTATGAGAAACTTCACCAAAGGCAAGGAATCAACTAATTTTTCACACATATCTCTCCAATAACTCATGAGAGGAGATTTTAACATGAATTTGAAGGGCTGTAAGGACAATTGAGGCATGAGATGAGATATTTCAAAGTGTCATCACATGAGAATTTCCACACTTTTCTAGTTAATTCCAGAAGGATCTAGATCTTTCTAATTGATTCTATATAAAGAGGAGAGTGTGCTGAGGTCAGAGGTTGGCAAGGTTGGTGAGTATAGTGTGGAAAAAGTGAAGAATTTCCTTGTAGCTTCAAGTGCAAGTAAGAAGAAGATTGCTCACACAGTTGCAAATCCACTCATTCTTCTTCTCCATTCATGATCCCTTGAGCTTGTGGAGTGCATACAAGAAGGTTTAGAAGCTCATCCATGGCAGAGTGAAGAGATATCTTTGAACATTCAAGATTGTGCACCAGAATTGCAGCCAAGATTGTAGGCTTCTTACTCCATTTCTTTTGCAAACATAAGGTTCCCTACATCTCAGAGTTCATTAGTGAGGCTTGCCAAGACTTGGAAAGCAAGATTCCATAGCCATTTTCATCAAACTTGCAGGTATGAAGTTTCATTCGTGCCTCTCTATTTATGCCATGTTAGTGTATGTTTTTAGTTTAGAAATGCTAGGTTAGGATAATAGATCAAGTACACAATCTGTTGTAACCATTGATGAAGGTTTGAGTTAGGGTTTTGAAACTTTCTTGATCTAGAACACACAGTTTAGGGCACTATGATATTAGTTAAGATGTTCAGAACACTCCACATAACGCATAAATTACATTAGTATAGGTTTCAGCAAGGTTCCTGAACATGCATATCAGAGTTAATTCAATGGTGCCCTAGGATTACATCTTTCGGGTTTGATTCTTGGGGAAGTTTCAGGAAAAACTAAATGCAGGGTGTTGAAGAGGGCAATTAGTAGATCATTTTTGGTTTTTGTGGCGTGGCATTTAGTGGAAGGACGAGGGAGTACGTGAGGCTGGAAGGTTCTTGCATGGAGTTGGGGTTTTCTGAAAACCCTAGGTTGAATGGGGAAGATGAGTTTTTAACCGTTGGATCTTTCTATTTTGCTTGACTTGTTCACCTCATCGTGCGGTCCCAATTCAAAATCAGAAACAGAGGGAAAGACCTAAGATGCAACACTGCCGTTTCATTAAAAGCCTGATCTTGGGCCTCAGCAAAACCATGCTATTGACACCCCACCCAGACGGCCCATTCAAGATTTCACTGTAAAAACTTGCTAACTGCACCGAACGTTTATCATTTTTCTCTTTTGTTTTTTAATTCAATTTCTGAGCGCACATGGGCTTAACGCGCCTTCTATCTGAACCCCCCCTCTAAGGCCCACGCTAAATAATGAACTGAGCGCCTCTTCTAAACGCACCCCCTCCCCCATTCCATTTTTATTTTAATTTCTTTAATTTCTTTTATTTTCTTGCATCTTATAAAAATCACATAAAATAGGAAAATTAATATTTTTCATTTCTTGTTTTTCCTATAGGTTCATAATTTTGTGTATAAAATTAATAAAAATAAAAATTCCATTTTATTTTTAGTTTAGTATTTTTAGAATATTATTCTTTTAAATAGCTTTTAAATAGGATTAATCTTGTACTCAATCTTGTAGAATTTAGTTTAGGACCCTCCCTTAATCTTTTTGATTCATTCTTTTTTATATGATTAGATATTGAGCCTTAGTTCCCATAGGATTTAATTCATGATTTTTAGATTAAAATTTGATTAGTTTAATTAGGTGAGTTTAGAGGGATCAAAGTTAGGGTTTAGGTTTAGCATAGGTGAAGTAAATCATTTTCTTTTAGGAGTTTTGACTTGATTTTTGGGTATGGGACTATAGGGCTATTATGGGTAGGTGTAATAGACCCTTGTGAGTAAGCATTAGATTTTTTCCCCTTTCTTTAGTATTTTCAAAGTATTTTCTGAATAGGACTGTTTGTGTTGGATGTTTTGTGTTGAGTGTCTGTCTTTGGGGTTTATCTTTGGGGAATTGTTGTGGGGTCTGGTTTGTCTTGAAGACCTTGTTGAAGGATGCATGGATTGAGGTCCTAGTCTAGGAGCTTGCTCTCTGTTTGTGAGGTTTGAGATCCTGGAGTCTGAGGGGAGTTCATGGTACTTTCCTGAGGAAGGCACTATGAATGTCTTTCATTCTCTCTTCTCACCTCTTTCCTAAGTATCCAATGATGTTGGAGCCTTCATGTGAGTTTAGTTTCTCCTGAGGAGGAATGTAAACTGATCACAGTTGTTGAGCCACATGGGATACGATTCCTAAGTGGAAGCCTCCTAGTACTTTCCTGAGGAAGGCACTATGGGTCTGTTCACTTAGTTCCCTTAGTTCATCTAGGATTTCTTAAGTATCCAATGATGTTGGAGCCTTCATGTGAGTTTAGTTTCTCCTGAGGAGGAATGTAAACCTATCACAGTTGTTGAGCCACATGGGATACGATTCCTAAGTGGAAGCCTCCTAGTACTTTCCTGAGGAAGGCACTATGGGTCTATTCACTTAGCTCCCTTAGTTCATGTAGGATTTCTTAAGTATCCAATGATGTCGGAGCCTTCATGTGAGTTTAGTTTCTCCTGAGGAGGAATGTAAACTGACCACAGTTGTTGAGCCACATAGGATATGATTCCTGAGTATAAGCCTCATAGTGCTTTCCTGAGGAGGGCACTATGAGTCTGTCTACTTAGCTCCCTTTCTTTGGTAAGCTTGTTTTGAAGCTTGAAGACTGGGATTGATTTCTTTTGCTTTAGGGCTTTGCTTAGATCTGATTAGGGTTTTGTTTTAGGGTTAAGATTAGGGAGAGCTTAGATGTAGATAATTTCTTTCTCAAGCATGTGGTTGGTTTGCCTGATGGCACTTCATTTCTTTTATCTGTGTATTGCTTGATAGCATGTTGTTTATTTTTTCAGTATGATTACTGTTATTTCATGACTGGCTTGAGGTCGAGACGAGCTTGTGGAGGCTGAAGCCCCACACACATTTCCTCCCTCACTTGCATTGCATGCATTTTACTGTTAAGCTGATGCTTTGTCTGTTTTGGTGTATCATTGACATGATCCCTTAGGACTCTCATTTCCTTTTATAAGGATTTGATGATAGACTTTTAGGTTGAAACCTATGCATGACAACTTCTAGGAGTTCCCTGTTCAAACTTCAACCATAGGATGAATCCATGGCATGATAACAGTAGGACTTGATAGTCTCCCTCCTAGTTGGGCCTGTTCTCTTCTCATCTCAAAACAGTTTAAGATACAGTAATCATGAATGATTTCTTTCGTACGTTACGAGCCTTAAGCTATCTGAGAAAGGATTGTGGGAGAGCTTCTCTTCCATAGTCTGGATGTTTAGTATGGTACCCTTTGGGTGACATGCGACGCATTCACTCTCAGGTCATAGTCTCTAGTGCGGTTGAAATCGCAAACACAATTAAAAACACTTCTTTCGTAAAAACAGGAAATAAACCGTAGTTTCCCGAACTACGTGAGCTCTGATCTCTCATGCCTGTTGAGAGTACGTAGGCACAATACTGACGTATTGGCGAGCTACCTTCCCCCACAACCCGTCGTAGGCCGAACTACGTTGACTCTGATTTCTCATTCTCTGATGAGAATACGTAGGCATAAAGCGCGATGCTTTGCCGAGTCATTTTTCTTTTATTTTTCAGCCAGCCTTGATAGGTAGATAGAATAAAACCAACCCGTCCAAGTAAACACCACAAGCGAGGATCCCGTCGAGTACGACGGACGTGAGGGGTGCTAATACCTTCCCCTTGCGTAACCGACTCCCGAATCCAGACAACGGTTGCGACGACCTTGTCTTACCCTTTTTCGTCAGGTTTTTCCGATCGTTTCCTTTCCCGCTCTGAGGGATAAATAACGAAAGGTGGCGACTCTTCTGTCATGCCGGCACCTTATTTTCGCGCAAGCGACAACGGTCTTCCTCAGAGAACCCATAACAATACAATAGGAGGCAAGAAATCCTGGATCGGGGAAAACGGTACTTGCAACACAGACACACGTTAATGAAATGCTAATGAGTATGCAAAGCAATGTAAAATGCAATCATGCAGCAGGAGATCAAGGCAACTGTGCTGTGGAGATTCCGTATCAACAAAACCATAACGCTGCTCTGTCAAGAACAACCACTATATCTGATAATAAGAAAACCCTGGTATCGGACCACAAATCTGCTCTGCCAAGAACAACCGTCTGATAGGGCCATATACATAGGACCATAATTCTGCTCTGTCAAGAACAAACGTCCGATAATAAGGACCTCTGATACAGGACCAGAAAACTGCTCTGTCAAGAACACACATCTGATAATAAAGACCTCTGATACAGGACCAAAAACCTGCTCTGTCAAGAAAAAACATCTGATAATAAGGACCTCTGATACAGGACCAAGAAATCTGCTCTTTTAAGAACAAACATCTATCTGCAAATGAGATCCTCAGACCCCAATCAAAAACCTGCTCTGTCAAGAACAATCATATATCTGCAGATGAGATCCTCAGATCAAAACCTGCTCTATCAAGAACAAATACACATCTGGTGATAAGATCCTCTGATCCCAATCAAAAACCTGCTCTGTCAAGAACAATCATATATCTGCAGATAAGAACCTCAGATCCCAACAAAACTGATCCACTATCAAGAAAACCAGGTGGTCTGAAGGTCAAAGTTTCCTGCAATAAACCCAACCCTGCTCACAGGTATGGACCTAAACTGACTCAAGTTCGGCATCCTATGCGTTCATCAGCGTCACAGACATTCAAGAGGGGTGATACGATACCCAAAAGGTGTGGCATCACCAGCTCATGAAGCGGCCTCACTCGGCTGAATCACAAATGATCGGTCCCCAGAGTCGACAATCCTCCAAACCAATAACCGTCTTAACCCAAAGGGTTGAAAGAGAAGCCAACCGGGAGAACCTCGTCTGAGCGTGGATTTCATGAGACACTAGTGCCTGTAAAGCAAGCACGCGCCCACTAATTTCCACAACTAATGCTATGTTCACTCAAGCCTGGGTCTGGCTTCTCACTCATCAGAATGCCCATCCCACAACAGCACAGATAATCATATCATACTGAAAATAAAATGCGGGAAATAAAATGCGATAAATAAACACAACCCAATAAGTAATCATACAAGCGCTAGGATTGACTCTCGCAGGGGACGTCGGATCCCCAAACTGACTCGCATACGGGACGTTGGATCCCAGGAAACTATCAAGTCCCCAGCAGAGTCGCCAGCTGTCGCTTCCACGAAAATAAGGTGCCGGCAAAACAGAAGAGTCGCCACCTTTCGTTATTTATCCCTCGGAGCGGGAAAGGAAACGATCGGAAAAACCTGACGAAAAAGGGTAAGACAAGGTCGTCGCAACCGTTGTCTGGGTTCGGGAGTCGGTTACGCAAGGGGAAGGTATTAGCACCCCTCACGTCCGTCGTACTCGACGGGATCCACGCTTGTTGTGTTTACTGGACAAGTTGGTTTATCTATCTACCTATCAAGGCTGGCTTAAACAGAAAAGAAAATGACTCGGCAAAGCGTCACACTTTATGCCTACGTATTCTCATCAGAGAATGAGAAATCAGAGTCAACGTAGTTCGACCTACGACGGGTTACGGGGAAGGTGGCTTGCCAATACATCAGTATTGTGCCTACGTACTCTCAACAGGTATGAGAGATCAGAGCTTACGTAGTTCGGGATACTACGGATTACGAGAATTCAGATTCATCTGTTTTATCGAGTAGGGTTAAACAGCAGTTCCAGCAGTTAGGGCAAAGCCTGTTTGCGTTGACGCTGAAGTTTAACGATACTCTTTTCTTCAAAAAAGCTTTCCTTTGAATTATGGGCCCACGGGGCAAAAAGGTTTGAAGTTTGTTTTCTGTCTTTTACGAAAGAAGTGTTTTTTATTGTGTTTGCAATTTCAATCGCACTAGAGACTATGACCTGAGAGTGAATGCGTCGCATGTCACCCAAAGGGTGCCATACTAAACATCCAGACTGTTGAAAAGAAACTCTCCAACAATCCTTTCTCAGATAGCTTAAGGCTCTTAACGTACGAAAGAAATCATTCATGATTACTGTATCTTAAGCTGTTTTGAGATGAGAAGAGAACAGTCTCAACTACGGGGAGACTATCAAGTCCTACTGTTGTCATGCCAAGGATTCATCCTATAGTTGAATTTTGAAACAGGGAACTCCTAGAAGTTATCATGCATAGGTTTCAACCTAAAGTTCTAATCATCACCTTCTTATCAAAGGAAATGAGAGTCCTAAGGGATCATGTCAATGATAAACAGAAATAGATAAAGCATCAGCTTAAACAGTAAACAGATAAACCGTAAACGACTGTAAAATGCATGCAATGCAAGTGAGGGAGGAAATGTGTGTAGGGCAGCAGCCTCCACAAGCTCATCTCAACCTCAAGCCAGAATGAATAACAGTAATCATACTGAGGAAATAACAACATGCTATCAAGCAAAATAAGATAAACTGCAATCATACAGAAGAAATAACATGCTATCAAGCAAACAAACCACATGGGCAAGGGAGCAGGGCTCTACCGAATACTCGCAAGCAAAGCCATACAGTAACAATACAAGCAGAGGGAGCAACTCAACCTCTAGTGCAATCATGCTCCTAGATTAAAGTTAGTCTAGATATGGACTTATTCTAATGCATCAAGCAAGTCAAACAAGTCACATCAGCAATACAGAGGAGAAACAGACAAGAAAGCAGATCAACTCCTCTCTCTACTCCAAGCCTCAGCTCTTCAGACAGCAACTCAGTCTTCAGACTTCCATCACTCTTCAGGACTATCATCTTTCCTGACAAATATCAATTTGCTTCTCTAGGTCTCAGCCTTTCAACATAAGTTTCAACTTATCTTCTTCTTCAAGCTTCAGCTCCTTAATCAGTTCCACCTTCAGGCTTCACTCTTAACCACAAGTATCAACTTGATTCCTTCAGGATCTCCAATGCATCAGTGTAAGTATCAACTTATCCTTGGCTCTTCAAGCCTCAGCTCTACACTCAATCTCAATTGAGCCCTCTTCATAAGTATCCACTTAGTCTTCAAGCTCTCAAGCTCTCTTTTCTTTACCAGTCTCAACTTGGTCTTGTCTTTCTACAAGCTTCAGCTTCTCAGAGTAGTCTTCAATCACTTAGAAGTGTCAACTTTATCCTTCAATTTTTAAGCCTCATCTCTTCATTCAATCTTTACTGGATCTTCAAGTATCAACTTGCTCTTCCTGCTCTCCAAGCTTCAGCTGCAATGGCAATGCTCAGGGAATCATCCTCTTCCATACTCTTCAATGAAGTCTTCATCTTCACACTCAAGCCCAACATCTCTCAAGATACTCAAACCAGAAGAAATCACTTAACTGGATAGGCTAGGATATTAAACTGCTTATTGACCACCAAAGGTGACCTATAAGGGTTTAACATCAAAAGAATGGTTCCCTCAAAAGTTCTACTTCCTGGGTACCATCACTTATCCCTCCAAAGGAGGGAGGTGAATACCATGGAAGGACCTTGAATCATGGGGAAGAATGGAGGTGAGAGATACCATCCATGTTTAAGAAAGGAATCAACTAAGTCTAAGCTCTACTTAATTCATAACCCTAAAACAACAACAAAACACACAAGTCTTCAAGCTCTCAAGCTCCTTCCTCAATCTTCAAGTCTTCCACTATGCTCCTCCATGCTCCACAAAGCAAGACCAAGCCCACCAAGCCAACAAAGCAAAGCAAAACAAAATACAAGCCCACAAGGGCAACACAAACAACAATCAACTACAAAAATCAATTAAAAATAGTATACTATTATATTAAAATCTAATATAATTTCTAGGGGATCCTATATGACTACCCTTAATACTCTATATGTCCCAATGTCTAACTTGACCTAAAAACCCAAAATTCTAGTGTTATTATGGACCTATGTTAAGGATTGACCTAAATCTACACAACCTAAAATCATCTAATCAAAACTAATCAAAAACTAATCACAAAATTATGGAATAAATCCAGAGCGGAGCTAAGGTCCTAATCTAACTATCCTAAAAAGAATGGCATAAAAATTCAAAAGGAACTATCTAAACAAAATTCTACAAAACTATGCATCAACATAAAATGAATTAAAAGCTATTAAAAGAGAAAATATACAAAAAATATTAAAAATGCATGAAATGCAAATGTTTTGATTTTTATAATTTTCTTGACATAAATGTGAAAAGGAAGAAAAAATCCCCATGCCAAAATCATTATTTTTCTATTTAATATGATTTTTCAAAGTTTAAAGAAAAATGGGGAAAAAGAAAATAAAATGTGAAATGTTTGGTGCAGATAGCAATGATATGCAGTTCATTATCCAGATGGGCTCTAAATGGGGGTGTGATCAGTAATGCGTGCTAGGCCCAAGATTTAATCAGAAAACACATAACAAAAATTAAAGAAAAAGAAAAATACGCGGTGCAATAAGTAAAGAAAACTAGTTCAAATCCACAATGGGCCACGAGAGGGGGTGTGATTATCAAAATCAACTCAAGCCCATGACCTCACTTTTAATGATACGCTGCATTTTGGGTTGTCTTCAGACTTCCCTCTTCAAACGTGAAATTAAATCCCAGCCTTTAGATCTGATCTCAGTCAATGAGTCTACTCTCCATCCAACGGCTAAAACATTGTCTTCTTCCTCCAGCCATGAAAATGGAGGGAAAGCTCCATGAACAGAGCTTCACATACCTAACTCGGGCACCTTCCAAACTAGACCAAAATCCATGGTTCAAAACCCTAATCTGTTCTAAATTCATCCCTGATCACAACCATAGCCTTAGAATTCAAAGAATCATCCTCAATCTCTAAACCCGATGATGAATCCAAATTATGCTCAAACTTCAACTTTAACGATTCTTGAAATTGATTGTATCAAAATGCTCACCACCTCACGCTGGTTAAAACTTGCTATAGAACTCTCATTAATTCACCATATCAAACACGTTCTTGATCCAAACAGAAATGGGGTCACTATCTCAAACCTCACCAAGTGCCCTCAAACTTTCCAGAATCCATCTCCTACTTGTCTCTAACCATTCTAACCTAACAAATCTAACTAACAATGCTTAAATTAGGGTGTAGAATAAAAGTTGCAAACCTGTCAATTCTTGAATACCAGATAGGTCAAATCTTCAGTCCAACCTCTCAATCTCTTCAGAATCACACCTTGATTGATGTTAATGCTTCTGTTTGCAAAAGATTCGATCTAAGAAGCTTGAATCTCCAAATCCGATGGTGACTTGCAGCTCTCAAAATCCAAATGCTATCTTCTCAATTCTTCATGATCTTGCTCTCAATTTGGTATGCACATATTCAGTATGATCAATGGAAGGTGTTAGGATTGAAAAAATCAATGGAAATGGTGTGGAATATAGAAATTGATTTCAATTTGCAATGGAAGAAAATGAAATGGCAATCTCACTCTCCTCTCTAATCTCTCACCAACCTTGCATCTGAGCAAGTTCTAATCAATATATAGGATGGTTCTAAACCATCCAGAACTTTCTGGAATCGTCCAATGAGAATTTGAGTTTCTCATGTCATGAGTTTTTGATTTCAATCCATCCCATGTACCATCTTGTGTTTGGCTCATTGCAGCACTTGTATCTGACTTGAAAATCTCCTTAGATGAGATGCATGACATGTTAGGATACTTTACTAGCTTGTGCATTGCTCTCCCTTATGTTTTGCATATGTACCTTAATATGCAAGTAACCATTTACCAAAGCAAGTCCATGATTTAGGCCACAAATCAAAAATGTGGCTGAACCATTGTTTCTAAAATGTTTTCTAGAGTCAAAATGGTATATTACATGCCATGGTTTGGATGTGTAGCTTGAAAATTTCAATTTCCAACTTTGACTTATTTAACTTATGCCTTCATTTTAGGTCATTTTTACCATTTTGAGCTACAAGCCTTTTCAACATCTCATGACCTCCTTACTAGCCTTAAAACATCATTTTAAGCAAGTTTGATGTTGAAGATTTTTCCATTTGAAGCTTGGAAATAGGAGTTATGGCCTTATGCTTGAAATGACCTGTAATCTCCAAATGACCAAAATGCCTTTGACTTGTCAAAGCCATAACTTGAGTTCTACAAATCCTATCAAGGACTTCTAGTACTCTATAGAAATCTAAGAAGATAAGGAACAACATTCATGTTGACCAAAAGTTCATAGGAATCATCCTTCTTGGGCAAAAGTTTGATGCAAGTTGGGTAACTTTCAAGGCCCCAGATTCACATACCTCAGTGACCTGTAACTTGTCAAAGTCATAACTTGAGCTCTACAAATCCCATCAAGGACTTCTAGTACTCATATTAATTCTAAGAAAAAGCTCTACAACATTCATGTTGGGGGTAAGATGAGATGACAATCATATCTTGAGCTAAACTGCCTTGAAGATAGGGGTCAAACTAGGGGATTTTACACTGTCAAGCCTTAGAAACCCTAGCTTGAAACTTCTCAAACTCCTCAATCATGATGATTTGACCTTGGAATCATCCTTATAGCATCTCAATTCATCAGTCCATGATCACATGGCTCTTGTATTAGGCCTCAACCCTCTCCAAATCATCAGTAGACCTAGGGTTGACCCAGTCAAACCCTAACTGCACCACTCATGGCTGGGGTTTCTTAATCTTGCACAATGACCTCTCTAGGCTTCATGATAGCTTTCAAGACATCTCATAAGCTCTATCAAAGCTTCAAGTCCATCCTCATGTCTTCAGAATCATCTGAGGACTCCCCACAGCTCTCAAGTTAGGAGGCACACAACCTTGGTTTCAACCACTCTCTCTGAGGATCTTTTAACTTCTCTGACAAAGATATCAACCCTTGAACACTTGAATAACCTTCTTGGATAGCTTCAAAGTCTTGTGGTGCTCTTGATTGGTAATCATACCTCTTGATCTCCTGCACACATGTCAATGAAATTCAAGTGATAATGCTAATGTGAATGAGATGAAACATGAGCTAAGTAAAGACATGTTGGTCAAATTTTAGGGTGCAACAGGTTGCAATGGGTTGCACATCCAGAATGTCTTCAGATGGTTGTGGGATAGAGGGTTCAGGATTTGGGATGGTTGGTTCTTCTGGTGGTTGAGTAGAAGAGGGTGGTTCAGATTGTATTTGTTGTTGTGGTTCAGATGATGTTTGTTGAGGGGGTTCAGATGGTTGATGAACAGAAGATGGTTGTGGATCAGATGTTAATACATGTTTAATCGTTTCTCTTATTTCTTCCAAGCTAGCTTCTGGAGGATTTGCCTTCAGCTTCTTGTCCTTCTCAGGCTTGTCAGCAGCATTAGAGGCTTTCCTCTTAGGCTGTACAACAGATCCTTCCTCAGCTTTCCTCTTCTTGCGCCTTTCTCGCAGAAGATTTGGCAACACTTCTCCTTCCTTCTGTACTATGTTGGCAGGCAGAGGAATACCATCTCTCAAACATTCAGCAATGAATGACAGAATGATTTCCCTAGGTTCATTTGCACTGAACATGGGAAAATCTTCTATAGGAATCCTCCTTCTGCTGACTTCTTCAGAGTCAATCTTCTTAGGTTTGCCAGCAAGCTCTAAGATGACCTTCATCCTTTTCAGAGTATTCCCATTAATGACAGATCCTACAATGTAAGACAGATCCTCTGTCAACCCAGCATTAGTCAGATGCTTTACAAGACTATTCTCTGTCAGAATGTCTGATATCAGCCTTCCCATAGGGATCCAATTTCTGATCTTTCCAGCCTTAGCTCTTACTTCTTCTCTTGTTTCCTTTATGTGATTCTGAAGATGACTAAACAGAAGATAAGGCAGATCCACCTTCTTGCCTTTACTCATACAGAACATGAAGTACAATTGTTCTGTGTTGACATAATCTGGAGAGTTTGAAGATTTTCTATGAAAATTAGAGCTCATGAAAATCTTAGCCCAGATTCTGTAAACAGGCTTCAGATCTCTGACTTTGTTGGATGGTTCCCCAGAAACACAGACCTCTTGAAAAACATCAGCCAAGTCCACACGAGCAGTTGCCATATTTGTGATTCCATCGGTTTCTTTGTACTCAATCAGCTGTCTGATTAACTTCTCAGTAATAACAATCTCCTTTCCAAGAACAAAAGAGTGAATGAACTTAGGGCAAACTTGGGCGTGAATCCAGAACTCTTTCACCAATGCTGGATAAACAGGACCCATCAACCTGTCAAAGTACTTTGCCCAGTTTTGAGTTTTAATGGTTGGTTTGAGATCAAAACCATTTTCTTCAATGGAAGCAAAATCCACAAAGTTTTCACACAGAACCTCAAGATCCTTCGTTGGAGTGAGAAGAGTTCTCACTGGTTCCTTGTACACAGCAGCATTTGGAGATGGCACAACAGAAGTAGAGGTTTGCATCTGAGCAGATGTTGAAGATGATGATGCCATTGATGTTCTTGAGATACGTTTAGGTTTACGCGAGGATTTGGGTTTTGAAAAGAGATGGAAGCAATGAAGAAGACAGAAATGCATATGAGAAAATGTGATAGATGGTGTAAAGTGTGAAATGTGAAGTGTTGTGAGAATATATATAGGGCAATTTTGGGCAAGCAAAGGACACACAGAATCTCACGCGTACACTAAGCAATTAATGAAGTGAAAATAATCATATCAAACAATTAATGCAAAGAATAAAATCATTTCAAGCATTTATGATTCTGACAGATGGGGGGAAAATCAAGAGATTTTAGATTTTCAAAGCAATACCTCAAACGTCAATTCAGTATGGTGCACTCTATCTTTCCAGATTCTGAGATACACGTGTTTGCTTGCATGTGCCTCTGAAACTTCTTGAGAAATGAAACGTTAGGCAACATTCAGATCCTCTAAGCCTTGTTAGTTCAGATTTACACACAAATAAATAAACACAGAATTGAAATGAAGAAATACCTCAGAGTTTAGACATTTATCATCTGAGTAAAAATTTCATCTGATGAATATTTTATTCTGGACAGAAGTCCATACTTATATTTTTCAGAATAAATTTAAATCTATCTTCAGCAAGGGGTTTTGTAAAGATATCAGCCCACTGATGATCTGTATCCACAAAGTTTAAATTAATAATTCCCTTCTGAACATAGTCTCTGATGAAATGATGTTTAATCTCTATATGATTAGCTTTAGGGTGTAAAATAGGGTTTTTAGATAAGCATATAGCAGAAGTATTATCACAGAAGATAGAAATGTTACTCTCAAAAATATGATAATCTTCCAGCTGACTTTTCATCCAGAGCATCTGGGTGCTACAACTAGCAGCAGCAATATATTCTGCCTCTGTTGTTGAAAGTGCAATTGTGGGTTGCTTCTTGCTGAACCATGAGATCAGATGACTTCCAAGAAACTGACAGCTTCCAGAAGTACTTTTACGTTCTACTCTGTCTCCAGCATAGTCAGCATCACAGAATCCAACTAATTTATAATCATCAGATCTTCTGTAACACAGACCCACGTTAGTAGTACCTTTCAGATACCTTAGAATCCTCTTAACAGCTGTTAAGTGAGATTCTCTAGGATCTGATTGGAATCTAGCACACAGACAAACACTGAATAAAATATCAGGTCTTGAAGCAGTCAAATATAAGAGAGATCCAATCATACCTCTGTAAAGTTTTTGATCAACTTTCTTACTTACATCTTCCTTACCAAGTGTGCTTGTAGGATGCATTAGAGTCTTTGCCAATTTGCTTTCATTCAGATTGAACTTCTTCAGAAGCTCTTTGACATATTTAGTCTGGTGAATATATGTGCATTCTGGAGTCTGATTTACTTAGATTCCCAGAAAGAATCTAAGTTCTCCCATCATGCTCATTTCAAATTCAGCCTGCATAGACAAAGCAAACTCCTTTCCCAGCATAATATTGGTAGATCCAAAAATAATATCATCCACATAATTTTGACAAATTAGTAAATCTTTCTTAAATGTTTTACAGAAAAGAGTTGTGTCCACTTTGCCTCTGATAAAGTTCTTTTCCAGAAGAAAATTACTTAATCTTTCACACCAAGCTCTGGGAGCTTGTTTCAAACCATAAAGAGATTTTTTGAGTTTGAAAACATGATCTGGAAATTTATCACTTTCAAAACCAGGAGGTTGATGGACATAAACTTCTTCTTCTATAATACCATTTAAGAAGGCACTCTTAACATCCATCTGATATAGAGTGATGTTATGTTGTGCAACAAATGAAATAAGAAGGCTATAGATTCTAACCTTGCCACTGGAGCATAAGTCTCAGTGTAATCAATTCCTTCTTGTTGACTGTATCCTTGAGCTACTATCCTTGCTTTGTTCCTAACAACTTCTCCTTGCTCATTTAGTTTGTTTCTGAATACCCACTTTGTTCCAATAATGTTGAAACCTTTTGGTCTTGGAACTAGATCCCAAACATCATTTCTTGTAAATTGATTCAGCTCATCTTGCATTTAAAGTATCCAATCATTATCACTCAGAGCCTCATCCACAGATGTTGGTTCAATAGTAGATACCAACCCAAAAAGTGATATTCCAGATGATCTGATAAAGGACCTTGTTCTTATAGAGTCATCTTTCTTTTCAATAATCATTTCCTCTGGGTGAGAAGCTTTGATTCTAGATGATCCTTTAACTGTTGGTTCTTCAGAAATATTCATGTTATTCATCTGAGCAGCCAATGGAGTTGCATCTGGCGTAGCTTCTTCTTGAGCTTTCTCTACCTCTGGTTTCTCAGATTCTGTGAGAATAACTTCTCCATCTGCAGAGTTTTCAAACTGCTTTGGCTTTTGATTTCCAAGCTTATCATCAAATTTAACATGTATAGATTCCTCCACAATCTGTGTCTCAGTATTGTATACTCTGTAGCCTCTAGAGCGTTCAGAATATCCAAGCATGAAACACTTTTGTGCTTTAGAATCAAACTTGTTAAGATTCTCTTCAGTGTTCAGCATAAAACATATACATCCAAAAGGATGGAAATAAGAAATGTTTGGCTTTCTATTCCTCCATAATTCATAAGGAGTCTTTTCCAGAAGAGTTCTAACAGACACTCTATTATGAATGTAACATGTTGTGTTAATTGCTTCTGCCCAAAAATGTTTTGCCATGTTAGTCTCATTGATCATGGTTTTGGCCATCTCTTGCAATGTTCTATTTTTCCTCTCTACAACTCCATTCTGTTGTGGAGTTCTAGGACAGGAGAAATCATGAGCAATGCCATTTTCATTGAAATATTTTTCAAAATGTTTGTTTTCAAATTCACCACCATGATCACTTTTGACTTTAACAATTTTGAAATCTTTTTAAGTTTGGACTTGTTTGCAGAAGTCAAAGAACACAGAATGTGACTCATCCTTGTGCTTTAGGAATTTTACCTATGTCCAACGACTGTAGTCATCAACAATGACCAATCCATACTTCTTGCCTCTGATGGATGCAGTTTTCACTGGTCCAAATAGATCAATGTGAAGTAACTCTAATGGTTTTGAAGTTGAAACAACATTTTTGGATTTGAAAGATGATTTTGAAAATTTTCCTTTCTGACATGCTTCACAAAGAGCATCTGAGTTGAACTTCAAATTAGGAAGTCCTCTGACCAGATTAAGTTTATTAATCTGAGATATAAGTCACATATTAATATGACCCAATCTTCTGTGCCAGACCCATTGCTCATCATTAACAGACATAAGGCATTTAACATTCTGAACCTTAAGTTCTGAAAGACTGATTTTATAAATGTTGTTTTTCCTTTTACCATTAAAGAGGATTGAGCCATCCTTTTGACTAACAGCTTTGCAACACTTTTGATTAAAGATTATGTCATAACCATTGTCACTTAGTTGACTTATGGGCAATAGATTATGAGCTAATCCTTCAACAAGCAAGACATTAGTTATGGAAGGAAGTTTACCATTGACAATGGTTCCAGAGCCAATTATCTTGCCCTTCTGATTCCCTCTAAACTTGACGTCTCCTCCAGATCTAAGCTCCAGACTTTGGAACATAGACCTTTTTCCCGTCATATGTCGTGAGCATCCAGAGTCCAGGTACCATGATTGGAGTCTTGACTTCGCTGCTAAGGATGTCTGCAACATAGATTATCTTATCCTTAGGTACCCAGATTTTCTTGGGTCCTTTTTGGTTAGTTGCCTTAAAGCTTTTTCTGAACTTCTGTCTTTCAACATAAGACTTGTTCTGATTAGCTTTAGATTTATTAAACATAGGTTTGTTCTGATTAGAACTTGTGCGTTTAATATCATTTAAATGACCAAATGTAAACTGAGAATATAAAGGAGGATACTTGATATCCAGTTTATCTACAAGTTTTGGATTTGAATCTTCATAAGAAAAAGATTTATATCCAATACCTTTTCTATAGTTTCTGCTAATACCATAGGTCATTGAAGCCATCTTGCTTCTATCTAGGCTTTTAGTTAGAAACTTCCTGAAGCTATAGTCATACTCTTGTAAAATGTTTTTAGAGCATGGTTCAGACTTTGGATCAGAGTTTAGTTGAGCAGATTCTAAATTATTTTTCAATTGAAGATTTTCAGCTTTTAGCTCAACTATTTCTGATTCAAACTTGTTACTCTCAAATTCAGCATGCTTTAGAAGCTTTTTGTATTTGAGTTTAACTTTGCTATAGTTTTCAAGAATATCAGATAGACTTTCAACAAGTTCTTGTCTAGAAAGTTCAGCAAATACCTCCTCAGAATCAGATTCTGATTCTGATCCAGATGATTCAGCACTGTCTTCTATGTCAGCAAAGAATGCTACATTAGCACATTCTTCTTCTGACTCTGATGACGAATTAGATGAATCTGAGTCATCCCAGTTAGCCATCAGAACTTTCTTTTTGTGATCTAACTTTCTCTTTGGTTTCTCCTTCTGAAGCTTTGGGCATTCACTCTTGTAGTTCTCAGGTTCTTTGCATTCATAGAAAACAACCTCTCTTTTTCCAGATCGTCTGTGTCCAGAGGATTCTCCAGATCTTCTGTGTCCAGAAGATTCTTTGTGTTGATCTGGTTTCCTGAAGTTCTTGAACTTCCTTTGCTTATTATTCCAGAGTTTGTTGATTCTTCTGGACAACGAGGATAGTTCTTCTTCATCTTCAGAAGAGGACTCTTCAGAGCTTTCTTCTATTACCTGCAATGCTTTAATAGATTTATTAGATTTTAAAGCAATTGACTTACCTTTCTTTAGAGGCTCATCTTCCTCTAGTTCAATCTCATGACTCCTCAGAGAACTGATTAATTCCTCCAGCGTAATCTTGTTAAGATCCTTTGCCAGCTTCAGAGCAGTGACCATGGGTCTCCATCTGATTGGCAAGCTTCTGATTATTTTCTTGACATGATCTGGTGTAGAGTAACCCTTGTCCAGAACCTTTAAGCCAGCAGTGAGAATCTGGAATCTGGAAAACATGGCTTTAATAGATTCAGATTCTTCCATTTTGAAAGCTTCATATTTCTGGATCAGCGCCAGAGCCTTGGTTTCTTTAACTTGAGAATTCCCTTCATGAGTCATCTTCAGGGATTCAAATATATCAAAGGCAGTTTCTCTGTTGGTTATTTTCTCATACTCAGTATGAGATATAGCATTTAGCAAGATAGTTCTAGCCTTGTGGTGATTTCTGAATTCCTTCTTTTGCGCCTCAGTCATCTTTTTAAATGAACGAATATGGAAATATTTCCTACATCAGATCCTCTGATGATGTTCCATTTTCTTCTTATCAGAGTAACTCTCTTCCAGAGTTCTGCAGCTTAGTGCTAGCATGATTGTTTTAACAAACTGTTCATCCAGAGGAGCGCTTTAGATCAGAGTAGATCTTCGCTCTTACGTGTTATCCGTGTTATCCAAATGTATCACTTTGTTACTAATGTTTCAGATCCTTACGTGTTTTGATTCTCAGAGCCTCTGTAGTTGCAGCGTTGAGTTTAGTACGTTCAGAGTTTTTTGAATCTTCGCTTTATACTCTATGCTCAGAGTCTTCTGCGTGTTGTAGCTTAACGTTCAGAGGAATATTTATTATGTTATCTGAAACAAAAACACTTGAACAAAATTAGAGTATATATTTTCTCCATACAAAATTTCATTATTGTTATCATCAAAACATTGAGATATATTAAGAACCAATCTGTGTTCTAACATCATCAAAATCATCATAATAATCATGTCATCATATGCTCATCATAACTCATCATCATTACTCATAATAATCATCATACAATTATGTATTAATCACATATGAATCATAGTCATACTCAAGGTAATTCATTTAGAAAATCACAGCATCAAAGCATCAAAATAGAACTGCACAAGAACACAATTCGCGAAACTCTGCTACGTTTGCTGGACAGTTCGCCATGCAAGTCTGGGGTGAGTGTTCGCCGTGCAAACTCGCGATTACAGCAACACGTTGTTACGCACCAGCACCAAGACCAGCCCAAAAGTCCCTACGATTTCCTTCCCCAATACCCACAAAACATCCCTAAATCATTCCTAAGGTATTACGGCGATAAAGACACAAAATCTATGACTTATTAGGCCAATCCCGTATCATATTTACGCCTCCAATTCCCATAAAATCCTTACAATTTTCCCACATTCATTAGAGTTCTCATAATCAATTACCCTATATGGTTAAAACCTCAACAATAGATTTTGGCCACGAAGGCCTAATTTCCCTTACTCCCAAATTAGCCTCAAACCTATCAGACCATCAATTCAAATCCCTCAAACTCATTAAACTCACCAGAAAGGCAACAACAATTTGAAGGTGAGAAAAACACTTAGAAGGGGGGTTAAATAAGAGTTTTAAGAAATATGGCAATAAAAACAACTCAAGATTTTTATCCTAGTTCGTTGAACTCAACTACTCCAGTCCACCTTATCAAAGATGATTTGCCTTTCTCCACAAGGACTTAATCCACTATTAATCAACTGATTACAATAGCAAGCACTAAGAACAACTGTCTTAGTCTTCTCAAGAACTACTGACCACACCTTGGTCTTCTCAAGGAACTTCTTACAAATTAATGTAAACTAAACAAGTGTTTAAATGCTTCTAATAAGCTGTATCACAACTGTGATATTTACACTTAAGTTTAAGTACAAATAAAACTATATAGTTTTATGAAAGAACAAATGTATATGAGCTTTGAGAGATTTTCACTTTGATGCTTCAAGCGTGTGTATCAATATTTCTTTCTGATTGAGCAACTTCTAAATGTTGTAGAAGTTCTCCTTTTATAGCTTTTTCCAAGTGCTTTGAATAATGTGCAGCTGAGTATTATATTGAAATATAAGAATTTTCATCACCAAAAGGTATGGGCAGAGACATGCTTCTTGCAGGAAAAGTATGGTTGTAGAAGCTTTAGGATTAGCACCACATCTCTTCATTGGACAAAATAGCCGCTGGTTACTTTGGAAGTAGCACCACGTCCAATCAAGTTTACAGCTTCTTCAACAAGCTTCCTTCAGGATGAAGTCTTCATAATCTTCACTTCAGAACTTGTAACAAGCTTAAGAGGAATCAAATACTTGAGATGATCAGAGCTAACTGTTTGAGATGATCAGAGCTTTGGTAGATGATCAGAACTTGATATATCAGAGTCTCAATCTTGATCAGAGTCTTCATCAGAGTATGCAGCAGTATGTGCTTGAGCGTGAATTTATTTGATTAGCGTCTGATTGTCAGAGCCTCTGTACTTGCAGTGAAATGAACTTCAGAGTCTAATTTGATCAAAGCTTTCAACTCTTTATACAATTCTTTCAAAAACGCTTCAGATCATTCTGCAGCTTCTGCTTCAGATTCTTCTGGCAGCGCTTCAGAGTCTTCTGATTGTCTTGCATCTGATGCTTTAGAGCCTTGCGTAGTTGCTTGTACTTATGTATTTTGCTTCTTTAAGAGTATTCAATTTAATACTTGAAACAATAATACTTGAACAAAATTTAGAGTATATATTTTCTTAATACAAAATTCCATAAGAGTTATCATCAAAACATAGAGATATAAGAAACACCAATCTGTGTTCTAACACAATTCAATACTCAAAATCCCTAAACCCTTAAATCGATTTTAAACACATTGAATCACATATTGAAAACAATGAAGGCAATACTCCCCATACTTAAACAACCTCAAAAACAGATTTGGCCACAAAGGCCTAATTTCCTCAAACTCAAAAACCTCCTAAATCCTTAAATCGGCTTTAAATACATTGAATCATATATTGAAAACAACGAAGGAAATACTCCTCATACCTTAATTGTCGACTTTAAGTCTTTCTCCTTGATTCTTGGAAACCTCGCAAAGCTTTTGCCTCAATCCTCTTCCTCTGAGCTTTGGCCTCTATTTCTTCCCTTTTCACAGTCTAACAAGAATGAATCTTAATTCCCTCAAAAACCCTTTTTGTTAAACCAAACTTTGGGCCTTTAAAATGGGCTTTCCAATTTCACCCTCACAAACTCCTCCTCAAATGTCCACTTTTCCCTTAAATTAACTTATATTTATTTAAATTAATAATAATACCAAATATATTCATATTATATACTATTATTTAAATAAATAACTCAAAACTCCATAATTCCCAATATTCACACCAACCACCGAAAATCACCAAAAATATGAATATTCATATTTAAATAAATTAGATAAATATTCTAAGAATTTGGGGTGTTACAACTCTCCCCCACTTAAAAGAATTTTCTCCCTCGAAAATTACCTTAAAGAAACAGAGTCGGATACGACTCTCTCACCTGATCCTCACGCTCCCAAGTCATGCTCCCTCCAGCTGGTCCTCCCAAAACTACCTTTACCAAGGAAATCTCTTTACCTATCAGTTGCTTCACTTCTCGTTCATCAATTCGTACTGGTAATGCCTCAACAGTTAAATTATCTCTCACTTGTACATCATCCATCTGAATCACATGTGACAGATCTGGAATGTACTTCCTCAACTGAGACACATGAAACACATCATGCAAATTCGCAAGCGACGACGGTAAAGTAATATGGTATGCTACTCCTCCCACCTTATGCGAAATCTGATACGAACCAACAAAATGCCGTGTGAGCTTTCGAGACTTCAAAGCTCGGCCAACACCAGTTACCGGCGTAACTCTCAAAAACACGTGATCTCCATCTTGAAACTCAAGTGCTTTCCTTCTCTTGTCATGGTAACTCTTCTGACGACTCTGCAAAACTTTCATCTTTTCTTGGATTCTCTTGATCTTTTCAGTCGTTTGGTGAACAATCTCAAGTCCGAGCATAACACTCTCGCCTGACTCATACCAACATAAAGGAGTCCTACATCTCCTACCATACAATGCCTCATACGGTGCCATTCTAATACTAGAATGATAGTTGTTGTTATAGGTAAACTCAATCAATGGCAAATGATTATTCCACGATCCACCTTGATCCAACACACAAGCTCTCAGAAAATCCTCTAAAGACTGGATAGTTCTCTCTGTTTGTCCACCCGTCTGTGGACGATAGGCAGAATGCAATCTCAACATGGTACCCAAAGTGTCTTGCAAACTCTTCTAGAATCTCGATGTAAATCTCGGATCTCCATCTGACACAATACTCGACGAGATCCCATGCAACTTCACAATTTCCTCAATATACATCTCAGTTAGCTTCAGCATAGAATGATTAATCCTCAATGGTAAGAAATGAGTTGATTTAGTCAATCTATCCACAATCACCCAATTAGAATCATTTCCCCCTCACAGTTTTCGGCACACCCGACACAATCCATGGAAATATTATCCCATTTCCACTCTAGAATATTCAACAGTTGCATTAGACCCAATGGTCTTGGATGTTCAATCTTTAACTTTTGACAAGTCTAACCAGCATACACAAACTCAACCACTTCTTTCTTCATCCCTGGCTACCAAAATAATTTCCTCAAATCCTGGTACCTCTTCATAACACCGGGATGGATACTCAATCTACTTCGATGTTCTTCCTCAAGAATACTTTTTTCAACTCAACAATATCTAGAACACAAACTCTATCACAACATCTCATGATACCATTTTCATTAATCCGAAAATCAGCTCTTCGACTTTGATTCATCAAATTCAACCGATCTACCAACTCAAATCAGATTTCTGACCTTCTTGAATCTCATCAAGAATACCATTATTAAGCTTCAACATACCAAGCTTAACTCCATAGTAAGTCTCTTCACAAACCAAACTCATATCACGAAATTGCTCAATCAGTTTTAACTCTTTTACCATCATCATCGGTATATGCGAAGATTTCCTACTCAATGCATCAACTACCACGCTTGCTTTATCTGAATGGTAATTCAAACCAAAACCATAATCCTTCAGAAGTCCCAATCATATCCTTTGCCTTACATTCAATTATTTGTGATCAAAGAAATACTTCTAAATCTTATGATCACTAAACATCTCAAATCTCGAATCAAACAAATAATGCCTCAAAAGCTTCAACACAAACACAACAGCAACCAACTCTAAATCTTGCGTTAGATAATTCCTCTTATGCACTTTAAGTTTCCTTGAAGCATAAGCTAAAACTTATTGATGTTGCATTAACACACCTCCCCATCCCATCGACGGAGCATCACAATATACAACAATGGTTCTCCCAGATTCGGCAAAATCAAAACATGAGCTGCTGTCAGCCTTCTCAAAAGCTCTTAAAACTTTCTTCACACTTTGCATCCAAAACAAAATCTTGAACCTTCCTAGTCCATTGCGTCAATGGAAAAGATAACTTGGAAAAATCCTTCAATGAATTTTCGATAATAATCTGCCAACCCAAGAAAACTTCTAATCTCAAAAATAGGTTTTGGAGCTTCCCATTGTGATACAACTTCAACCTTCGACATATCAACCGCGATAACTCTACTCGAGATCACATAACCAAGGAAACTCACTTCCTTCAACCAAAACTCACACTTTGACAGTTTTGCATACAACTGATTCTCTTTCAACGCTGATAACACAATTTCAGATGCTCAGCATGATCCTGTTTTCTCTTCGAATATATCAAAATATCATCAATGAACACAATTTTTAGACTCTCAGCATGACCCCCATACTTAAACAACCTCAAAAACAAATTTCGCCACGAAGTCCTAATTTCCTCAAACTCAAAAACCTCCTAAATCCTTAAATCGGCTTTAAATACATTGAATCATATATTGAAAATAATGAAGGCAATACTCCCCATACCTTAATTTTCGACTCTAAGCCTTTCTCCTTGATTCTTGGAAACCTCGCAAAGTTTTTGCCTCAATCCTCTTCCTCAGAGCTCTGACCACTATTTCTTCCCTTTTCACGGTCTAACAAGAATGAATCCTAATTCCCTCAAAATCCCTTTTTGTTAAACCTAACTTTGAGCCTTTAAAATGGGCTTTCCAATTTCACCCTCACTAACTCCTCCTCAAATGTCCACTTTGCCCTTAAATTAAGTTATATTTATTTAAATTAATAATAATACCAAATATATTCATATTATATACTATTATTTAAATAAATAACTCAAAACTCCATAATTCCAAATATTCACACCAACCACCGAAAATCACCAAAAATACGAATATTCATGTTTAAATAAATTAAATAAATATTCCAATAATTTGGGGTGCTACACATTGCATAGTCCGAACGACATTCGATGATAGGCAAATGTTTCGTTAGGACGTGTAAAGGTTGTTTTCTCTTGATCATCGGGGTGAATAGGGATTTGAAAAAATCCAAAGTATCCATCAAAATAAAAAAAAAGTAAAAGTGTCTAGCTAAACGTTCAAACATTTGATTGATAAAAGGAAGAGGGAAATGATCTTTCTTAGTTACTTTGTTTAGCTTTCTATAATCGATACACATACGTCAACCGTTTTCTATAAGTTTTGCTACTTGTTCTCCTTTCTCATTTTGTACAACTGTGACACCTCCCTTTTTAGGTACCACATGTACAGGGCTTACCACTTACTATCGGAGATTTGATAGATTATTCCAGCCTCTAGTAATTTTAACACTTCTCTTTTGAACACATCACTCATTATAGAGTTTATCCTTCTTTGGTGTTCTCTATAGGGTTTAGAATCTTCCTTAGCATAATCTGGTGCATGCACACAGATGTACCTATCCCTTTAAGATCGAAAATGTTATAGCCTAGAGTTGCAGGATATTTTCTCAAGACGTCTAAGAGTTGATTAGGTCCGTCACTATTTATGGTTACACTAACTATGACTGGACGATTGAGCTCTTCATCTAGGAATTCATATCTCAGATTCTTGGGTAGCTCTTTAAGCTCTATTGATGGTTTCTTAGGAACGGGCATAAGGTCAAGTGTGAGTGCTAAGCACTAGTAAAGACTGTCATCTACATAGGGTGTCATTAATTTAAAGCCATCGTCCTCCACTATAGGGATCAAGGGTAGTTTGATTGTTTCGGTGGATTACTCTTAGTCTAACTCTCTTATGAACTCATTAATGATATCGATGGCACAACATGAGTCATCTATGGTTAGTTCCATTAGGAATTTGGATAAGATAAATTCTACCTTATCATATCCCACTTTGAAAGTCATTTTTCCTCTTTTGACATATATTATGGCTCCGACTGTTGATAAGAATGGTCTACCTAGAAGAATAAGGATTTCTTCGTCTTCCTTAATGTCCATAACAAAAAAATATGTTAGAATATAGAGTTGGCCAATCCTAAACGAGATGTCATCTAATATACCTATTGGGTATTTAACCGATCTATCAGCCAATTGAAGGGACATCCTAGTTGGTTGTATGTCTCCCAGGTTTAACCTATTACAGATAGACAAAGGCATTAGGCTTACACTGGCTCCTAAGTCCATAAGTGCTTTATCGATAATATGACTTCCTAGAAACAAGGTATATAAAAGCTTCTAGGATCTTTCTCTTTCTTAGCTAATTTGTTCTCAATAATGGAATTGCATTCTAATGGTTTAGGATCGTCAAGTTTACGTTTGTTGGTTAAAATGTCTTTCAGGAATTTAGCATTCGATGGTATTTGAGTAATAGATTCAGTGAAGGGAATCTCGACGTGGAGTTTCTCAATCACTTTACAAACTTTTTGTATTGGTTATCTAATTTGGTTTGTTTAAGTCTTTGCGAATATGGGATTGGTGGTTTATAAGGAGGGGGTGGTACATATACTTGGTTATCTTTCACTCATTCCTTGTTTTTAACTTCTTCCTCTCTTTGTTTCTCAGGTTTTACACATTCCTCTACTTGTTTCTCAGGTGTAGTCACAATGTTTATTTTTGGTTGTTCTAGTTTCTTCAACCTAGGATCTACAGGTTCATCATTATTAGTTCCACTTCGTTGGGAAATAGCGTTAGAATTCCCCTTGGGGTTAGGTTGAGGTTGTCTAGGAAATTGTCCTTTTAGCGTAGCCTAAGCAGCTTGTTGTTATGCTACTTGAGAGATATGGGTTTCAAGCATCTTATTATGGGTTACCACAAAATCGACTTTTAGGCCTAATTGTGTAATCAACTTGTTTATATGAGTGTTTTGGTTCATGAATTCCTTATTTTATTGAGTTTAGGTCAAAATGAAACTCCCCATGAGTTTCTCAAGGTTTGATTTCTGAGGAGTAGCTTGCATTGGTAGTGTCGGTCTTTGAGCTTGGAAACATGGCAGTATCTGAGGTGTAGAGTTTTGAGTAGGGTTATTATTCTTATAGGAGAAGTTCAGATGATTCCTCCATCCAGGGTTATAAGTGTTTGAATAAGGGTTTCCTTGGGCATAATTGAGCTGATCTGGGGTTGGTTCATCTAAAAGACTATATTCAGCAGTTATGTGTTCTTGGGTTCCACAGATTTCACATCCAGGTTGAACTACAACTATGGTAGTTGTAGGGTTAACAGTTAAACTTTCAACTTTTTGTGCTAGGGAGTCCATTTTTGCTTTCATCAGATCTAGGCAACTGACTTCATATATACCTCCTTTAATTTCTTTCTTCTCTACTGATGTTCGTTCCATCCCCCATTGGTAATGGTTTTGTGCTATATCTTCAATGAGAGTGCAAGCTTCGGGGTACGGTTTGTTCATCTGTGCACCACCGGTGGCAGCGTCGATGGTCATCTTAGTGCTATATAGAAGTCCATTATAGAAGGTGTGAATAATCATCCATTGTTATAAAACATGGTATGGACAAGCTCTTAATAGTTCTTTATATCTTTCCCAAGTGTCAAAAAGAGATTTGTCATCATGTTGAGTAAATCTAGTTATTTGGTTTCGTAGGACAGCGGTGTTACTAGGTGGAAAATATCTAGCAAGGAATACTTTCTTCAGGTCATTCAAAGTGGTTATTGGATTTGTCGGAAGGGAATTTAACCATGATCGGGCTCTATCTCTGAGGGAAAAAGGGAATAGTCGTAGATGTATCGCCTCAGGAGAAACACCATTGGTTTTTAAGGTGTCAGCTAATTGAATGAAAACTTTTAAATGTTGGTTCGGGTTCTCAGTAGGGAGACCAACGAACTGGTTTTGTTGCACTATTTCAACAGAGCGGGTTTTAGTTCAAAGTTATTAGTTGGGATTGCTGGGTCTAAAATACTCGAATGAGGTTCTTCATTAGAAGGTAAGGCAAAGTCTTTAAGTGGTTTTTGGTTTTGTTCTTCTGCCATTGCTCTTCTAATTCGTTGGAGCAAAAGACGTGTGTGAGCTTATCTCTTTGGTTCGTCTATTGGATCTACTAAATTTCCGGTACTTCTAGCTTCACATTAACCTGCTAAGGGATGCCTTAATCTTGAAGGTGTAATAACAGGGTACGAAATTTGACGTAATTGGTCCCTGACAATGGCGCCAAAAACTTGATGCATGGTATCCGCAAGTATACGGAGTACGCCAGAGTAATATAAAATATTACCGATCCCACAGAGGCCAATGTCAATCTATTGGTTTCTATTGTTATGGTGTTCTACTTAAGGCGATGTCAAAAGTTTTGGAAAGTGCACATGATGTAAATAATAATGATTAAATAAATTCAGAGAAATAACACTGGAATTTAATTCACATCGATCAAACAGTACTCCTATTGTTTCTAAATAGAATCACTTACAGAGCAATATTTTGTTCCTTGAAAAAGAGTTAATTAAAAAAGAACCGTCGTGTTAGCGTAATCAGAACTGGACTTTATCGCTAATCTATATCAGCTGCTCATGCTGCATCGGCCGCATATTGCATTAAAGTAGAAAATCCTTTTTTATGTAATCACCTCTTTAGCTTAGTTGAAAGAGTTTTTTATTGGAAACTTTAACTTAAAAGGGTCTCCGACATATGCTCGGACAACCGGATCCTAAACCTTTAAACGCGTCCGAAAATAGTTTCAAAATCTCCTTATAATAATATTAAACTTTCCTAATTGATTAACAAAGCGCTTTCACTGTTTTTCCTAATAAAAAACTAACCAATTTTTATCTTAAGTGTCTAACGACTTTCGATCTTACCCGACTTAATCACGGTCCTACTTTCGTAGTAACCGATCAAATTAACCATAGAAAAATTGTATTAAAGTCAAAACATCCCAAAAGTGTTCCTTTAGAGACAACATATGGAGTACCATCGAATTGGCAGTCGTCACACTCCAGCACTAACGATTTAGCTGGACATGGTTACAGTAAACAACATAGCATATGATTGATAATCAGGAAATACATTTTTGGGAAATAAAGTGCTAAGTGTGCAATTGGGTTCAAAAATAAATGACGAGAATGATACGATCAAAGTATGATTTTGAAAATAAATCTTTTGCGATAACAAAATAAAGCGAGTAAATAATCGTTCAATAAAATAAACAGAGTAAGACAGTGCGAAGAAAGTAATGAAAGTAAGGCGGTGCGAGGAAAATAAACAAATTAAAGCGATGCGATAAAATAAATAATGTAAAAGCGGTGCAAGGAAAAAATAAAGTAAATGCGGAATTATATTAAAACCTGCTTTAATCGTAGACTTGAATCTGATAAAACTGGAATGTAAATGGCGGCAAGATTAAAACTCTAAGTCTACGGTGCTCCAAACTCGATTACAACCACGGTATGATAACTCTTCACTGTGAAGAATGATCTTTTTACAAATGTGAAATATATGCCTAAGTTTGGATGATGAAAAAATGAAATCTAGGTCCTATTTATAGTAGTAAAGTGCCTTGGAAGTCAAGTAGCTGCTTCAAAATGCATGTGAAGAAAAAATGGTGATAATGGGTGAAGTCTCCAACTGCTCTTTGACCAGGGTGTCGTTTACAAAGATGGCGACCGCCATGTTCATAAAGTGGACATGGCATGGTCTTTTGACCGTTGGGACATGCGAGAAGTGATCTAGCTCATGGTTACCTCTATGGCCAACGCCATGTTGGACACCATGTGTACAATTTTCACCAAAATCTTTGTTTTTCACCTTTTTCGCTTCATTTCTTCGTGAACGACTCTCATTTGACTACTTACCTAAAATCCAGACAAAAATACCAACATAATACAAGAGAATAACAATAAAACAATGATAAAACATGTGCAATCTGTAACACCCCCTTTCTATACCCCCAAATAAACAATTAAATCATTTAGGCACTAAATAAGAATTTTCATCAGAGTATAATTAACACATGGTATAAAAGAGGCATGTCACATTATCTAGGAAATTCAAAACACATACAACACCTGCTCATAAAGATGTGCAACAAAGGGTAAATCACCACCAAGGAACTTAGTCCGTAAAACCCACACATCAATATTTAGAATAAAAGCGGAAACATCTAAACATTGAATCACTTCATTCATATAAACATCGTTTACATCAACAGTTTAATTCAAGTCAAAAGGTATGGTTACAAAACATTCCAGCAGATACATACACAGATGCATCACAAAAGAATCCAAGAGAATTCCTAACTACCAAGTGCTACATATCAGAGCCAACCGACCAAAAGGAACGAAGCCATGCTTCGCAAAAGACCTCCAGCAGACCTACTCTGCAATGCCTCATAGAGCATTATAAAACAACAGAAGGGTGATAAACATTATCATAACAAACAATGCATATTATATATATATATATATATATATATATATATATATATA
Organism: Lathyrus sativus; assembly: GCA_963859935.3. Taxonomy (NCBI): domain Eukaryota; kingdom Viridiplantae; phylum Streptophyta; class Magnoliopsida; order Fabales; family Fabaceae; genus Lathyrus; species Lathyrus sativus. The sequence continues at coordinate 221,241,071 of OZ012737.1, read as the reverse complement.
TATATATATATATATATATATATATATATATATATATATATATATATATATATATATATATATATATATATATATATATATATATATATATATATATATATATATATATATATATATATATATATATATATATATATATATATATATATATATATATATATATATATATATATATATATATATATATATATATATATATATATATATATATATATATATATATCTACGTACACCAACATAGGATACACATACTACATTTATCATCGCAATACAACACAATTCAATCATATACATATCGCACCACATATATAATTTATCACAAAACATACACAGTTATCTTCATTATACAAATATATCATATGAAGATAATAATGCACTCATAGAGACTGACTCACGACTCTATGCAGATGCAAATGCGGTACCGACTCATTCAGCAGGTTCAATTGAAGAACCAAAGGAACCATCGCTCGTTACCGAAGTAACTCCCCATCGGGCCTACGATGTTCACCCATCGCTCACACCCCACATGGGCACACGATGTTTTAGGATTTCTCACACCCCACAAGGGCACAGAATCGTTCTGCAGATTCTTCACGGAATCAAAATAAACTATCGCTCACACCCCACAAGGGCACACGATATTTCTGCAGATCCTCCTAGGGATCAAGGACAAACCATCGCTCACACCCCACAAGGGCACACGCAGTTTCTGCAGATCCTACGCGGGATCAGACACACAAGAATGCAATCATGATGCTTCACAAACAAAACGACTCCATACATTCTTGTCATGCATACATATACATCATATATATATTCATGCACATTTCATTCAATTTAAACAATTACACGACGTTGCCTAACGCCACATTTCATACTTCACGATTTACGGTCTAGGATTCACGCCATACGACTACCCACAGCATTCCATATCACACACACAACCATGCATAATAAGAAGAACTAATCACACTTGAATCAGAGAATCAATCATGGAAGTGAAACACAAGAAAATAACACCCTGCTACGCTCGCTACCCTGTTCGCCTAGCGAACTCCCAGCGAGTGCTCGCTACCTGTTCGCCTAGCGAACAAGCTCGCGAGAGCAAACAGAAGCCTCTGACTTGCTTCGCTACCATACTCTCTCAGCGAAGGTCTAGCGAGTCGCTCGCTACCCCTTTCGCTACCAGCGAAGAACACCACAAACCATTCTGCCCAAGTCTGGGACCGTTCGCTACTGGCTCGCCATAGAGAATGCCCAGCGAATGCTCGCGACCTGCTCGCCTAGCAAACGTGCCAACGAGGGTCTGCGAACTCAGAATTCTCCACTGTCCAAAACTCTGAAACTCATCAAAATCTACCCGATTCAATCCCAACTCGTCTCAGCAGCTTAGTCCGACGTTCCTCAACTAAATTCTACCATTCATTCTCACTCTTAACCGTGAAAACTCGGTTTCTAACGATTTACTCAAATTCGACCTAAACGGAAAATGAACAAAACTCCCTCTCCAATCCAAAAACAAACCAATAGAAACATACATAATCGTATACATCGAAAGAATAATAAAGTTTCACACCCTTACCCGATTAATCGAAGCTTAGAAGTTTGATTCTTGATGATTCTAGGTTTTTCTCCTCTTCCTCCTCTTTTCTCTTCTCTTTTCTCTTCTCTTCTTCTTCTTTCCTTTCCATTTCATTTCTTTTCTCTCTAATTCCACTTATACTCTTTCTATTCTATTTCTCTTAAATATCTACTAATTAAGGATTATCTAAACACCCTCTAATTAATTCCCAAAACTCTCCGGATAATAAAATAACATAATAAGCATACATAACATATTCATGTTCAAATTCTACTACTAAAAGAATAATTCAATTAAAATCAATTAAAAGACTCAACAAAAATGGAAAATTCAGAATCGGGGCGTTACAACTCTCCCCTACTTTAGGAATTTTCATCCTCGAAAATTTTACCTGATCCAAACAATTTCGGATGCGACTTCCGCATCTTACTCCCTAATTCCCAAGTCATGTTTCCCTCTGCAACACCTCCCCATGCTACTTTCACAAGCGCAATATCTTTTCCCCTTAGCCTCTTAATCTCACGATCCAAAATCCTAATCGGTGAAACCTCAACCGTAAGATTATCTCTTACTTCAACTTCATCCATAGGAATAACATGTGACGGATCCGGAACATACTTCCGAAGTTGCGAAACATGGAACACATCATGCAAATTCGAAAGATTTGGAGGCAACGCCACACGATACGCCACAGCACCCACTCGTGCAATAATTTGATACGGACCTATAAAACGAGAAGTCAACTTTTTCGACTTCAAGGCACGACCCACACCCGTAACCGGTGTAACTCTCAAGAACACATGGTCGCCCTCTTGAAACTCAAGATTCTTCCTTCTTTTGTCATGATAACTCTTCTGCCTATTCTGAGAAGCTCTCATCTTGTCACGAATAAACTTCACCTTCTCCGTCGTTTGTTGTACCATCTCCGGCCCAACAACCGATTTCTCACCAGTTTCATGCCAACACAAAGGTGTTCGACATCTTCGACCATATAAAGCCTCAAATGGTGCCATACCAATACTTGAGTGAAAACTATTATTGTAGGTGAACTCAATCAACGCTAAATAACTATCCCAAGCACCACCTTGCTCTAGCACACAAGCACGCAACAAATCTTCCAACGACTGAATCGTTCTCTCGGTTTGACCATCTGTTTGGGGATGGTAAGCCGAACTCAATCTCAGCTTAGAACCCAAAGCCTTTTGCAAACTCTCCCAAAACCTTGAAGTAAATCTAGGATCTCTGTCCGATACAATACTCTGAGGAACTCAATGCAACTTCACAATCACACGAACATAAATCTCGGCTAACTTCTCCAAAGGATAACTAATATCAATCGGAATGAAATGAGCAGATTTAGTAAGCCTATCAACAATCACCCAAATGGCATTATGACCTCTTTGCGTATTCGGCAACCCCGTAATAAAATCCATCGATATACTATCCCATTTCCACTCTAGGATATCCAATGGTTGCATCAATCCACTAGGCTTCTGATGTTCTACTTTAGACTTCTGACAAGTCAAAGACGCATACACAAACTGAGCTACATCTCTCTTCAATTCGGACCACCAAAAGATTTTCTTCAAATCTTGATACATCTTAGTCGCTCCCGGATGAATACTCAAGTTACTCCGGTGTCCTTCCTCCAATATCATCCTTTTCAACTCCTCATCGTCGGGAATACAAATACGACCACGAAATCTTAAAAATCCAAAATCGTCGACCTTGAAATCCTCATTCTCACTCGTCATCAAGTCAACGAACTTCAAGTCCAACTTTTGCCTTTCACATACGGTAGCAAGAAAATCATTCGTAATACGAAGCATACCAAGCCTCACACTTATCGGCGTCATTTCACAAACCAAACTCAAATATCTAAAGTCCTCCAAAAGTTCCCATTCTCTCATCATCAATGTAAACATGTGCAACGATTTCCGACTTAAGGCATCGGCCACCACATTTGCCTTACCCGGGTGGTAATTCAAACCAAAATCATAGTCTTTCAAAAGCTCTAACCACCTCCTTTGCCTTATGTTCAATTCCTTCTGATCAAATAAATACCTCAAACTCTTGTGATCACTAAAAACTTCAAATCTCGCACCATAAAGATAATGCCTCCAAATTTTCAAAACAAACACCACGACCGCTAATTCCAAATCATGCGTAAGGTAATTCTTCTCATGCACTCTCAACTGCCTCAAAGCATAAGCCACAACTTTTCCCCCTTGCATCAACACACCACCCAAACCTGACAAAGAAGCATCACAATAAGCCACAAAAGGTTCCGTAGGATTCGGCAAAATCAAGACTGGCGCTGTTGTCAATCTTCTCTTTAACTCCATGAAACTCTCCTCACAACCAGCATCCCAAATGAAAGCCTTTCCCTTACAAGTCAACTGCGTTAACGGAAGTGTCATCTTCGAAAATCCTTCAATAAACCTCCGATAATAGCCTGCCAAGCCCAAAAAGCTTCGAATCTCCATAACTGATTTAGGAGTTTCCCATTGCATTACCGCATCAATCTTGGATGGATCCACACTAATACCACTACCAGAAATAATATGTCCGAGAAAACTCACTTCCGACAACCAAAATTCACACTTTGACAACTTAGCATACAATTTCTTTTCCTTCAAAATCTGTAGCACAATCCTTAGATGCTCTTCGTGCTCCTCTTGAGACTTAGAGTAAATCAAAATATCGTCGATGAACACAACCACAAAACGATCCAACTGCTCATGAAAAATATGATTCATGTATTCCATAAACACACCCGGCGCATTAGAAACTCCGAATGGAATCACGGAATATTCGTAATGACCATACCGTGTCCTAAAAAACGTCTTTGGAATATCCTCCTCCTTAACCTGAATCTGGTGATAAACTGATCTCAAATCGATCTTGCTAAATACACGCGCTCCAACCAATTGGTCCATCAAATCATCAATTCTTGGAAGCGGATACTTATTCTTAATCATCGCCTTATTCAGCTATCGATAATCAATGCATAACCTCATACTTCCATCCTTCTTTTTCACTAATAATACTGGCGCACCCCAGGGAGAAACACTTGGCCTTACAAATCTCTTATCCAACAAATCATTCAACTGCTCCTTTAGTTTTACCAATTCGGATGCTGACATGCGATACGGTGCCATCGAAATCGGTCTAGTACCAAGAACTAGATCAATAGAAAACTCGACTTCCCTTTCCGGCGGTACATCCGTAATCTCCCCAGAAATACTTCTGGAAAATCACATACCACTAGAAACACATCAAGCTCAACTTCACTCTCTACCGACAACGATGCAAACAAGCCGAACAACTGAGCTTCATCCGCTAAAAGCTTCTTCAACTCTTTAGTGGATAGAAAACTCTCACCTTCATCATCTCCCAAAGAAGGAAACCTTACCAACTTGGGATAGCAATCTAAATGAACTCTATTAAATTCTAACCAGTTCATACCCAAGATCACGTCTAAACCTTCCAACGGCAAACACACCAAATCCATAATGAAGTCTTTACCATACATGGTCAAAGAACAACTTACACACACCAAGGAAGTAGTTACCGACCTCGAAGCGGGAGTCTCAATAACCATGTCTCCACTCATAGACACCATGCACAAACCCAAACGCTTAGCACACTTAAGAGAAATGAACAAATGAGTCACTCTGGTATCAATAATAGCAACTAAAGGCATATTATTAATAAAGCATGTACCTTTAATCAAGCGATCCGCATTAGTAGTGTCTGAACCGGCTAATGCAAACACTTTTCCATCCGACTGAGCTTGTTTTGGTTTGGTACACTTGGTGCTAATATGACCAACTTCCCCGCAAGTAAAACACTTCACCACATTCTTTCTACAACCAGAAGTGGCATGTCCAAGACTTCCACAATTAGCACACTTATCCACAGACTTCCCACACTCAAAAGATTTGTGACCCATCACGCCGCACTTGTAACATTTCACCGTACCAGAACTTCCTCCTCCGAGTCTCCTATCAAAGTTTCCCTTATACTTGTCCTTATCAACAGGTGTCATATAAGGTCCACTTCTTACTTGTTGCTTGCCTTTCTTCTCACTCAAACTCTTATAATGAGTAGATCGAGCCCTACTGTCCTCTTCAAAAATCCTACAACATTCGGTCAAGTCCAAAAATCTTCGTATCCTTTGGTATCCCACCGCTTGTTTTATCTCAGGACGCAAGCCATTCTCATACTTAATGAACTTAGAGAATTCCGCCGTAACCGCCGCATAATGTGGATGAAACTGAACTAACTCCACAAACTTAGCCGTGTAGTCCACCACTGACATATTGCCTTGCTTCAGGTCAAGAAATTCCATTTCCTTTTTCCTTTTATACTCTCAGGATAATACTTTCTCAAGAATTCTGTGCGAAATAAATCCCAGGTCATTTCCTCGTCATCTACCTCAAGAACTTGTCTCATCCTGACCCACCAGTCGTCGGCCTCTTCTCTCAACATGTGAGTTCCAAGTCTCACTTTGTTTCCTTCAGCACACCCCATAACTCTAAAGATTCTCTCAACTTCCTTCAACCAGATCTGAGCACCGTCCGAATCAAACCTCCCCTTGAATATCGGCGGTTGATTCTTTCTAAACTCATCATTAGCGTTCGAATTCGGTGCACCTTGCACCGCCCTAGCCATAGCCTCCAACGCCGCAACCATAGCAGTGTCATTACGATCAGCCATATTCTGATGATTCCCAAAAATAAAAACAAGGTTAAATAACCGTTCAACCAACACAACAACAAGACAGACACAACCGACTCAACGCTGGCTCTGATACCACTTAATGTAACACCCCCCTTTCTATACCCCCAAATAAACAATTAAATCATTTAGGCACTTAATAAGAATTTTCATCAGAGTATAATTAACACATGGTATAAAAGAGGCACGTCACATTATCCAGGAAATTCAAAACACATACAACACCTGCTCATAAAGATATGCAACAAAGGGTAAATCACCACCAAGGAACTTAGTCCGTAAAACCCACACATCAATATTTAGAATAAAAGCGGAAACATCTAAACATTGAATCACTTCATTCATATAAACATCGTATACATCAACAGTTTAATTCAAGTCAAAAGGTATGGTTACAAAACATTCCAGCAGATGCATACACAGATGCATCACAAAAGAACCCAAAAGAATT